>JAJIBD010022445.1:0-64460 GCA_021461705.1 Cryptotis parvus
TATTTCAAACCCAGGAATGCTTGAGCCTAAGACACAGGTACACCCGGCAGAGCAGAAACCAGCTTTCCCGTTGAACCCCCTGCACTCCATGGACCACGAGAGCAACTTCCGACCCGAGTCCACCATCCCGATGGAGCCTCGGAGGAGGCCAGAGAAACCCCACACCTTGCTGGCAGCGATCTGTGTCACAATCCACACTCTGCAGCTGGTAAGATCTTCCCCCAGCATATTAATCCCGTCTCCAGCCCACAGATTAATCCAGTCTCCAGCCCAGCTTGTGAGAAACCCAGCCTACAAGGACCGCCCTGCAGAGACCCGCCCTTCAGAGGAGAGTATTTCAAACCCAGGAATGCTTGAGCCTAAGACACAGGTACACCCGGCAGAGCAGAAACCAGCTTTCCCGTTCACGCGGCCGCTGTGCAACTTACCTCCAAACTACCACAAATATTCTACCCACCCCTCTGAGAGAGCCCCACAAAGCAATGAGAATATAGTGCCCGCATGGCAGAGCCTGGCAAGCTGTCCGATGCATGTTCGATATGCCAAATCCAGTAACAAAAATGTTTATTTTCCTGACCCCGAAAGAGCCCTTAATACGGCAGCAGTAAGAAAGGCAAACAAGCAGTGCCTGATAAAATTTCCACGGCTGTCCTAGGCTGCCAAAGCGAAGAAGGACTAAAATGACTGTCTGTACTTTCAATGCACGTGCACTGGCAGCGGAAGCATATATTGAGGATCTGATGCTGCAAGCAAGAAAGATCAAGTGCGACATCATTGGTCTGACTGAGACGAGGAGGCGTCAGTCGCATCATGCTGTATTTGACACTGGAGAAGAATTGTTCCTTGGAACATCGTGATGAAAGAGAGCGTCGGTGGCGTTGGTGTCCTTGTCAACACGAACATGGCTGTCAACATTGATTCATTTGAATGCCTAACAAACCGAATAGGACGATTACACTTGAGGAGATGTGGCCCACTGCCAGCAATTTCTATCTTCATTGTCTATGCACCAACATCCACATACAAAGAAGATGAAATTGAGAAATTCTACATGGAATTGGAGAAGTTCTATAAAAAAGATCACACCTTCTACAAGATCATAGTCGGTGATTTTAATGCCAAGATAGGACCGAGAAGATCGGCTGAAGAACTCCACATTGGGACCCATGGCCTAGAATGGAGCGAACAGGGTGAGAGACTATCTGAGTTCATCATGTCCACCAAGACTATTCATGGGAACTCACAGTTTCAGAAGGCTGAAGTGAAAGCGTTGGACATGGGAATCTCCTGGCGGACAGTTCCACAATGAAATTGACCACATCATCTTCAATCGACGGTTTTGTCTGACCGATGTTGCTGTCGTCCCCAAATTCCAGACAGGATCGGACCACCGTCTCCCTTCGTGCAAAAATTCTACTTCCCGCAACGGGGGAGAAAAGGCTGCAAAGTTTAAGAAGAGAACTCCCAGAACGACCACCAACTGGGAACTCTTTAGCACCATTGCGGCAACATGGGAAGATACCATCATTGGCGACATCGATGAAGAATACAACCGACTGGTTCAGCACCTCCATGATTGTGCGAAGAATGCTGAGAGAGAAAAAAGACACAAAAAGGACGCTTGTCTTCAGAAACTCTTGAGCTCATTCGCCAACATGGCAAGGGCGCGAGCCTCAGGAGACCAAATGCTAACGTCCAAGCTTGCTAAACAGTGCAGAGAAGCGATAAAAGCAGACCTCAAAGACAGAAGAGCAGAAATACTGGAAGATGCAGCAGAAGCCGGGAAAAGTATTCGCACTGCCCGCCTGTCCTTCACCAACTATAAGACCAAGATGACTGCCCTCCGACGCCCTGATGGATCTATCACATCTTCCAGAAAGGCAATGGAGAAGATTATCCAGGACTTCTACTCAAATCTCTTTGATAGCCACATCCACCTGCCCACATACCAAATTCCACAGGATGGATACGTCATTCCCAACGTTCTCCCTTCTGAAATAAAACATGCCATCTCATCGGTAAAGAAGGGAACAGCACCAGGCCCAGACAAAGTCAGACCCGAACATCTGAAGAATCTGCCGTCGGTGCTCATCAATACACTAGCTCGGCTCTTCACACGCTACCTGTCCGAATGCAAGGTGCCCTCCCAATGGAAAACCAGCAGGACAGTTCTACTGTTCAAGAAGGGAGACATTCATGACATCGGCAACTATCGCCCCATCTGCCTGTTGTCTGTCATCTACAAGCTGTTTACACGAGTTATCCTGAACAGGATTAGCAGAACACTAGATGAAGGACAACCATGCGAGCAAGCAGGTTTCCGGAAAGGATTCAGCACAATCGACCATATCCACACAGTAACCAAGCTCATTGAGGTTTGTAGGGAGTACAAGATGCCGCTCTGTCTCACGTTCATTGATTTACAGAAAGCCTTTGATTCTGTGGAGACTGAAGCAGTCATCGAAGCCCTAGTCAAACAGCGTGTTCAAACCCAATACATCAAGATCCTTCGTGAGCTGTATTACGGATTCACCACCAGGATCTCACCATTCTACAAAGAAGTGATCATTGATGTCAAAAGAGGGGTTCGACAGGGTGATACCATTTCACCAAAACTCTTCAGTGCCACCCTCGAGAACATCATGAGACAATTAGAATGGGAAGGAATGGGAGTGAAGATAGATGGTCGGCAACTACACCACCTCCGCTTCGCTGATGACATCGTTCTAATAACACCAAACATTAGCCAAGTGGCACAAATGCTGGCTGACTTTGACTGAGAATGTGGAAAGGTAGGTCTACAGCTGAATCTGAAGAAAACTATGTTCATGAGAAATGAACTAGTTCCAGAGGCCCCATTCTCTCTCAATGGAACAAAGATCTCTGAATGCAGCAGTTATGTGTACCTAGGTCGAGAAGTCAACATGATGAATGACCTAAAACCTGAACTGCTCAGGAGGAAGAGAGTGGCATGCAATGCCTTCAAAGGCATCGAAGAAATAGCTAAAAGGACAAAGAACCTCCGGCTCCGGGCACATCTCTTCGACTCCACCGTTCTCCCTGCATTAACATACGCCTCAGAGACCTGGGCCCTACGAAAGCAGGATGAGAATGCTATTCGGGTCTCCCAGAGAGGAATCGAAAGAGCTATGCTTGGAATATCACGCCTCACTCAAGTGAGAGAAGGAATCGGAGTTCTGACCTCCGTCGCTATTCCAGAATTAGGGACGCTGTCTTGTTTGCCAAGGCATCGAAAATCAGATGGGCTGGACATGTAATGCGATTTGGAGACAACCGCTGGACTAGAGCCGTTACTGACTGGATCCCACGGGATGTCAAAAGATCACGTGGCCGCCCACCTACAAGATGGTCAGACTTCCTTGTTAAGACCCTGAAGGAACAGTTTGAGGCTCTTCATATTCCTGAATCAACCAGATGCCATTGGGCTACATTGGCACGTGATAGGGTCCAATGGAAATGTTACTGGCGCCCGCTCGAGCAAATCGATGGGGTAACGGGATTCAAGTGATCAAGTGATCAAGTGATCAAGAAACAAAGAGGACATGAGGGAATGGATACACATTACATGCTCATGGATTGGGAGAATTTACATTGTCAAAATGGCAATACCCCCTAGAGTCTAATACATATTCAATGTGGTCCCTATGAAGATACCCATTGTAGGGAATTGCCACAGGGGTCCCCGACAGTGTCAGGACTGAGGTTCTCTTCTACCTCCAAGGATGCGGGAGAACAGATGAAAACTCATGAGTCCAGTGCAGCTCCAAAAAAGGCTTTTAATAGTACAAAAGCTTTTCCACAGCACTCCAATGTAATGAACAAACTTTAGCTCTGGTCCGAACTTAGACCATACAAAAGAGCCTAAGTCTCCCACCAAAGAAAGAGGATCTCATCCGAGCTGAGTCCTACCCAGAAGGAGCAAAAGGCCAAAGAGCAAAAAGCCAAAAGCAAAAGGCCGAGGAGCCAAAAGCCAAAAGCTAAAAGGCCCAAAAGGCAAAAGTGAAGGGGCCTCAAGTCAGCCCCTTATATACATCAAAAGTAATCCAATCGGGAGGGTCATGTCAACAAAAAACTCTAAACAGAGTGTAGTGCCACACCCTATTGCAGGTATAAACAAAGGTTATGCCAAGGTCTAATCCTTTCTACCAAGATTATCTCTTATGTAAAACACTGGAGAGAGAGAGAGGGCTGATATAAAGTAATACATCTTAAGTTCATGAGCTTCATGTAGTCTAGATGGTACCCACAAGTTCCTTATTATTATCTGCACCAGGTTGATTTTGAGTATCTTGTTCTCGTGTACAAAAAGGGTCACAAATGCCTGCTTAGAGCAAACCAGTATGATCCTTTCTATAGTCTTCCTATAGTCTCAACATAGCCAGGGTGTGTCTCCTGGTAAATTCTAACTGTCCCATGCTGGGTGCAGTGGGTATAAAGAGGAGCTGTGCCCAATCTAGAAAACATAGAAGTCTTCGTAGATGTATAAGTCAGAAGTTATTCAATCAAGGTGACTTCTGTAACTGCCACACCCTCTAGCAGTATTTACATAGAAGAGAGGTCTCATTAGAATGACCCTTGGCTTAAATAAGTTTAAGCTGGGAGTGGGCAAAACAACAAAGCTCCCAGGTTAGCTAAACCTGTCCTCCAACACCCATGACACTCTTCAAAGATTGACCAAACACTCCTGAAATTTGTATGGAATAATAAATCCCCATGAACAGCTAAAAGGAATCCTTGGGAAAAAGAAGATTGGAGGCATTACCTTTCCCAACTTTAAATTGTACTACAAAGCAGTAGTAATTTAAACAGAATGGTATTAGAGTAAAAACAGACCTGTGGACCTATGGAATAGAGTTGAGTATCCTGACAAACATCCTAGATACAACGCAATCATGTAATCTTTGATAAGGAGGAGAAAGTATGAAATGGAATTAGGAAAGCTTCTTCAACAAGTGGTGCCGGGAAAACTGGGCAGCTATGTGTATCACTGTATCACTGTCTTCTCGTTCATCATCGATTTGCTCGAGCGGGCACCAATAAAATCTTCATATGTCCTGTCTCATGTTAGTAGAGCCCAAGAGCACCTGCTTGCTCCAGGAACATAAAGAGCCTCAAACCATTCCATCAGATCATGGGAATGAGATCAATAATTGTTACTGGCATTTGGCATATCAAATACGACACGGGTAGCTTGCCAGGCTCTGCCGTGCGGGTAGCATACTCTTGTAGACATCTCAAATCCAGCATTTATTGATGAACCGAGCAGCCGCAGTGGTTGCGCAAGCCAGGCTGTGATAGGCTGGTCTGCTGGGTGGAGTTCTGAGGAGGGGGAATTCGAATGTGGAAAATGGAGGCCCTCATGGAGTGGGGGGTCGTCTGGCTTGTTGCGAGGCTCTGCTGGGGTGGCAGACCAGGGCTAGAATCTGCCATCCTTCCAAGGCGCCTAGTGAGTGTCTGGGCACAGGGAGAGCCAGTAGCAGCTCTGCCCCATGTCTGTGAGTCTCTCAGCTATGTGTAAAAAAAATGAGTTTGGATCTCTGTCTAACACCTGCACAAAAGTCAGATCAAAATGGATCAAAGTTCTCAATATCAAACCTGAATCTATAAAGTATGTCAAAGAAAATTTAGGAAAAACCCTCCACGACATTGAAGCTAAAGTCTTCTTCAAAGATGAAACACCACTAACAAAGCGATTGAAAGCAAAGATAAACATATGGGACTACATGAAACTAAAAAACTTCTTCACCTCAAAAGAAATGGTAACCAAGATACAAAGACAATCCACAGAGTGGGAAAGAATGTTCACCCAATATCCACCTGATAAGGAGTTAATATCCAGGATATATCAGGCGCTGGGAGAACTTTACAAGAAGAAAACAGCCAATCCCATCAAAAAATGGGGGAGAAGAAATGAACAGAAGCTTCAGGCACTGGTTGTGATGTAGGCAGGCAGACAGGGTGTCCCCATATGGCAATGAATTCTTGCCCAAGGCTGTCCAAAGTCACCTTTTGGAACCAGGAACCAAAACTGAATGAGATCCATTAACCAACAACAAACTCTGTGGGAGCTGGATCAAACTTTTCTCTGCCCAGTCCTTACTCTGGCTACATCCCAGGACAGTATTAAAGCAGTTGGTGTTTTTAGGAAAATGCTTTCAAAAACATTTTCCGGGTATCCTATGCCAGGGCCCATCACACTGTATCTCCACAAAACCCGGTGATAGCACTATTTTTAATTTACAGATACCAATGGTTTCTAGGTTACTAACAGCACATGTAGTTCGGGGTGGCAGGAGAACCAAGTGGAGAGCTCAGGGCACGCCGGGAGAAGGTGAAGTGGCACGGCCTGGTAGGAAACACAAGAAGGAGGTGAGGATACTTACTCATGTGAGCCACCATGAAGACCCCAGAGCAAGGAGTCCCACCAGCATCAGAAGAACTTTACAGAAGAAAACAGCTAACTCCATCAAAAAATGGCGAGAAGAAATGAACAGAAACTTCCAAAAAGAAGTAATTCAAATGGCAAAAAGGCATATAAAACAATGCTATTCATCATTAATAATCAGAGAGATGCAAATAAAAACAACAATGAGATATTATCTCATACCACAGAGACTGGCACACATTGAAAAGAGCAAGAACAAGTGCACACATGGCTGTGCGTAGAAGGGGACTCTCATCCATTTTGGTGGGAATTTTGACTGGTCCAGCCTTTTTGGAAAATAATATGGAAATCATACAAAACTAGATATTGAGCTCCCAGATTTGACCCAGCAATACCACTCTCGGAGACCCAAAAACACAACAGAAACACCATCTGCACTTCTATATTAATCGCAGAAGTATTTACAATAGCCGGGATCTGGAAACAACCAGAGTTTCCGAGAATCTTTGGTACATCTACACAGTGGAATACTATAAAGCTGTTAGGAAAAACAATGTTATGAAATTTGCCTACTAATGGATGGACATGGAGAGGGTCATGCTGAGTGAAATTAGTCATAGGAAAAAGACAGATATAGAATGTCAGCATTCATTTGTGGGATATAATATATACCAGTGTTCTACTGATTTTTGGAAATAGTAACTCCAGACTAGAACTAAGCATTGAATGCAGACAAAGGGATATGCATGATAACCCCTAAGTGTATGTATGGCAAGACACAATGTGTAAGAGAAGGGGGAGAGAGAGAGAGAGAGAGAGAGAGAGAGAGAGAGAGAGAGAGAGAGAGAGAGAGAGAGAGAGATAAGAGAAGGAAAAGTGCCTGCTACAGAGGCAGGCTGGAGGGAATCTGGGGACATTTGTGGGGTGGAAATGTGCACTGGTGGAAGGATGGGTGCTGCAAAATTGTATGACTGAAACCCAATCATGAACAGTTTTGTAAACTAGAAGAAAGGATAAACATATGGGACTACATGAAACTAAAAAGCTTCTGCACCTCAAAAGAAACAGTGACTAAGATACAAAAGCAGTCAACAGAATGGGAAAGAATATTCACCCAATACCCATCTGATAAGGCGTTAATATCCAGGATATATCAGGCACTGGTAGAACTTTACAAGAAGAAAACAAACAACCCCATCAAAAAATGGGGAGAAGAAATGAACAGAAACTTCAGCAAGGAAGAAATTGAATGGCCAAAAAACATATGAAAAAATGCTCATCATCACTAATCATCAGAGAGATGCAAGTCAAAACAACAATGAGATACCAATTTACACCACAGAGACTGGCACATATTCAAAAGAGCAAGAACAACAAGTGCTGGCGTGGATGTGGGGAAAAGGGGACACTCATCCATTGTTGGTGGGAATGCCGGCTGGTACAGCCTTTCTGGAAAACAATATGGACATTCCTCCAAAGACTAGAAATTGAACTCCCATTTGACCCAGCCATACCACTCCTGGGAATCTACTCTGGGAAACCAAAAATACGCAGCTGAAACACCATTCCTACTTTTATGTTCATAGCAGCATTATTCACAATAGCCAGAATCTGGAAGCAACCAGAGTGCCCGAAAATCGATGACTGGATAAAAAAGCTTTGGTACATCTACACAATGGAATACTATGCAGCTGTTAGGAAAAATGAAGTTATAAAATTTGCCTATAAATGGATGGACATGGAGAAGATTATGTTGAGCGAAAATAGCCAGAAGGAGAGAGACAGATACAGAATGACTGCATTTATTTGCATGGCATAAATATATATGTACATGTTATGATACCGATATCCAAGGTCAAGTGAAACATACATCAGGAGGTCTTGTCAAAGGTGGAAATTATCACAAACGTGTGGGAGTCAGAGGCTAGGTAAGACAGAAAATGGAACAGAGTGCTAATAATTGTCGAGGGTACTAATGCCAACCTAGAACTGAGCATTAAATAGAGGCAAAAGGATACACATGACAACCTTTTAATGTATGTTCTGTAATCCATAGTCTGTAAGGGAAGGAAAAGAGAAAGAGAGAGAAAGGGAAAGAAATAAAGAACCTGCCATGGAGGTGGGCTGGGGAAGGGGAGGGAACCAGGGATGTTGGTGGTGGGAGATGGGCACTGGTGGAGGGACGGGTGCTGGAACACTGTATGACCAAAACCCAAACATGAACTTTTTAATTGTATATCTTTTTTTATTTGTATATCTCACGGTGGTATAATAAAATACTTAAAAAATAGTAAGAAAAAAAATGGATTGCACTGATCCTAGATAGAGAAGAAAAGGTCCTTCCAGCCTAAGGGACTATGCAAATCCAAAAGATAAAGCAGAGGATGCAGGTTATGGGATATAATAGGTTCTTAAGTAATGTCTTTTCATTAAAATGTTGATGAGTAAAACATAAACTCAAACAGCAAAGAATGAAACATTCCAACACCTTATTTCTTAATACTTAGTTCTACTTAAAGTTCAAGTTCCCAAGAATTTGGTGATGACATCAGGTGAGGGTTGCTGAACTTGTAGACTGTGGTAGATATTTCTGAGATATCTCCAATGATCCTCTTATGTTCATGTTTTTAAACAGCTCCCTTCTACACTGAAGCAAAACTGGCCTGTGTAACTCACCAAATACTGAAGAAATGCTAACATGTGGTCTGCAAGTCTATTCTGAAAAGATGCTGGGCATTCTACCAGAGTCTTTTTGGGTTACTTAACTAGAAGGAATCATTTCCATATTGTGAAGACTCTGTTGATAAGAATACTCTGTGGGTGTGCATTTGCCAGCCTGTCATCGCAGTGACGGACACCAAAAGGAGCAGATCACCCAGACCCAATCAAGGCTTCACAAAGTCAGAGTAACTATGACTGATTTAATAAAAGTCTCTGAGCTATAATTCCCCAACCAAGATGCTGCTGGGTCCCTGCTATAAATATTTAAAAATAATTACTATAATAGTAATAATATAATAAAGTTACTGTTTTAAGCCACTAAGCTTTGAAATGATTTGTTGCACAATAACAGACAGATGGGCAATAAAGAATACTACCTTTCCCAACTTCCTAACTTTTCTCCCTATTTGACTTATCCCCCAGTCCCATGCTATAGAATGTTTATAAATTACAAACCATTATTGAAATAATTTTCCCTGTGCACTGTAGGTCAGAAAAAAAATGTTTCTAGCTTTTTATCTTCTGGGATTCAGTCCCTTTAGCTGTGTGTCTAAATTTAGCTAAATTTAAACAAATTCAGTCCCTTTTAGCTGTGTGTATACATTTCTAATAGATGTAGACTTGATAACTTGATCATTAACATCCTGTTATTCATCGATTTGCCTGAGTGGGCACCAGTAACATTTCCATTTGACCCTATCATGTGCCATTCTAGCCCAATGGCATCTGGTTGCTTCAGGAACTACGAAGAGCTTCAAACCGTTCTTTCAGGGTCTTGACAAAGAAGTCTGACCATCTTGTAGGTGGGCGGCCACGTGATCTTTTGATGTCCTGTGGGATCCAGTCGGTAATGGCTCTAGTGCAGCAGTCATCTCCAAATCACATTACATATCCAGTCAATCTGATTTTCAATGCCTTGGCAAACGAGACAGCATCCCTGACTCTTGATTGTCAGGGATATCTAATTCTACAGAGGCGTAGACTATTTCAGATAATTTTCTCTTTCTTTATCTTCTTACTTGTGATTTAGTTAAGTTGTAGTATACAAAGACCTAGAAAAATTAAACGAAATTGGAGTGTGCCTGTTAGTAGTCTATAGACTGGAAAACCTACTTTGAATCTCTAAGAGGGAATTAATGGAATCTGTGCAAAAATGGTAGTACAATTCCTGGCTTCTATCTTGTGTTATTCCTGTGTTGTGTTCCTCTATATTTCTTTCTGGACTATTAAGGTTAGTAGTGTAGACCGCAGAGCTGCCCAAACATAATCCCAACAGCAGCATACTAGACCTCAACCAGCCTGTCCTTACAACTTTTCTCCTTTGATGCTTTCCTCAGTTTCTTTTTCCACTGAGGGGCTGTGAAATCAGGATACTTAGTGGTAGGCGCTCTGGGTATTTTTTCTTAAGGGAGCATAGTTCTAGAATGCTCGAGCAGTAGTTTTAAGTGCTTGTTCTTGGATAGAAAACTTTGTACTGTTGGGCAGAAATTTCCTTGTGGTCTCAAAAAGTTATGCTCTATAATGTGTGGCATGACTGAAATTCATAGAGGTACTAATGCATATATTGTTATTTATACATTATTGTTATAATTTTTTAAAAATTTCTGCCCTAATAGTCTGCAAAATATTTCTCCTAGCATGTGCAAACTCACTGAAATTTACTGCCTTGGAGAATTCTAGCTCTGTAGAAGACAAAATCATGGGGAGGAAATAGAGCAGATTTCACTGCCCTCAGAATCTTTACTTACATCTTTGGGAAGACACCCAAAATAAATGTAAAATCTACATGAGAGGTGCGAAGACACATTCTCCTTTGAAGCATGAGTTTGTAAATCTCCTTCATTCCTCAGTATCTCTAGAGCATTCACTGCTCTGATCTTTCATAGTCTTGAAGAAAATGACTAGACAGTTTCAGTCTGTGTCAAATCCACTTCTTCACTGAGAAATTCTTTTGGTTCAGATCCAGCTCAAAGGTAATCTTAAAACCATCACAAATCTAGATTTTTCACTTTTCCTTTGGGATTTACATAGAAAACATAAACCTTTGTTCATATATATATGATGATTCTTTTCATATTTTAACTTCATCTTGCTGCAAGAATGTATTTTACAAGTTTAATTTTTTTCATGGCTAGCTTCATGCCTTATCCTATTTTGTGATTTCCCCCTCAATAGTTTTCAAGAGTTTCAGTATACAATAGGCATTCAGTTATTTAAATGGTAACCAACATAAAGCAGATTTATTAAGCAGCATCTCACACCTTTTCAGATGAAGTGACATGAATTTTTCTTCTTCTACATGTTATCTCTCTCCTGAAACTGGGATGTCTTATTCCTCTTTATTTTACCAAGATAACTCTCCCTCACCTTTGCTATGAAGCAGAGATATTACCATGGAATATTACCAATGACATGGGAAACATTCTTTGACACTTCCAGGTTATTTTAGAGACTGACAGTTCCATCTTATTCTAGAGACTCAGTTCAAAGAATTTTCATAGAATGCTAGAAGTGTTCTAATGCTACTGGTGTTATGCAAGATTGTAGACCTTCCTCTTTCATGGAACTGTGAGAAATTTCCAGTAGTAAAAAGGAAGTAGTTTTAAAATGATTGACAGAATAAATATATAACATTTGTTGGCTTCCACATATATTTTCCTCTATTGTTAAAAATTCTCCAAAAGCAGTGTAACTGGTAGGATCCTTAATTAGTGGTGATTTTGGGAGCTCTGATGCTCAGCATCTCCCATTTAGAATCCACAAAAGACATATGAGGAAGGAATAGGAATACTTGCGAAATGCCTTCTTTTGGACACTTGCATTCATGATTCTAGACTTGAATTTAGAATGAGTCAACTAGAATAAATTGTCTCACATGCTGCCTGCACTCAATTGCAGTTCAATTATAATTTATGGATCTCTTTTGTCATCAGGGGCCATTATCATAACCAAATGCCGTGGCCTTATTATGGCAATGCTGGGGCCTTATTATGGCACCTGCACTCATCCATCTTGCACAAATGGACAGTCAGACACTAAGTGCCTGTTGAGAATGCCATTCCCAAGCTGTGCGGGTTAATGCTGATCTCGGATTAGTTCCAGATTATGTTTTTGGACTGACATTATCATTCATGTTTCCCATTTTGGGGAAAAATAATAATTCCACTTGTTATAGGACTTGCATAAATTTTAAAACATTCTCAGTTTATTTCAACACTCTTCTCACTTTCCTCTAAGATCTGTATAATTTGCTATTTGCATGCATTTATTTTCCTCCTTTTAACAATCTGGCTATAGGTGCGATGGTCAGGCTATTTTGCAATAAATTTAGTAATTTAACAATTAGACTGCATTTCTGCCTGTTTAGCAAAATATATAAAAATGTAAAATGATATTTTAAAACCACCTTATTGAGGTATGGTTAACATAAAATCTATGTATATTTAATGCATAGAACTTAAGGAGTTCAGGGCTAATTATATAGCTCTGAAAGCAGCAGCACCATTACAGCTATTTGACACCCATCACCTTCCAATGTTTCACTCTGCAATCAAAATTGATGTATCGATTATCTAATAACATAGACATTATATATGTGCCTATGCACATATATGCATATATAACACATATCAGTTATATACTTACAGAAAGGAAAATAATTTAATTAAGAACTGGACTCTCAGAGTTGTTTTCTGTATAAATATTCACATGATTTGAAGTTCACATTTTGCTTGGAAGCAGTCAATACTAAAAAACCTTTGCCATCTGAAAAGCATTCCTACAGTATTTTCAGTTAAGTGTTGCTGTCTGGAAACGTAACTATGATAAGCACTTTCCAATTTCATGGAGCATGTTCCAGGTGGCCTTCTATGCATGGAACGGCACTACCTACAAAATCGTTCAGGTAGAGGAAGTTGTATTTCCCTTGGCAGGAAGCTCAGCCTCACCTCACCTCATGAGCACAAGACTGGAACTCACTCAACTGCACAGCTCCCCACTCATGGCACCTGCCTCTGTACATCTGCTAGATGTTACTCCCTCTACCAGCTGCCACCCTTTCCCTGCTCTTCTTTCTTTCACATCACAATACATTTTTCATTTTATTTATATTTCTCTTTCTCCTCCCTACATATAAGGATTTTTGTTGTTGTTATCTGTACTGTTGTGATGACCAGGGATCATACATTCTTCTTTACAATGACTGTACATCAGTTAGGTACTCACCAGAGGTAGCACACTTGAATTTTTTGTACATTATTTTTTGTGTGTATGATTTATAATGAAAACTATTATCTGTTTGGGTTAACACTGACTCTCTCCATGGTAAATAAAGAAAGTCAGTATCATTACCCTTCATATCTTCAAAAACTTAAAAGACCATCTGATAAGACACATCAAGATACTCAGACTTGCTCCCTCCACCTCCACCAAAGAAAAAGCAAGACAAATTATTAGAACCTATTATACTACTTACTGACTCCAATATCTTACTTGTATGATACAATTTATTTCAGGCTAGCTTAAACCAGAAGAGGGGTTGATGCCTACCAAACCAATTACAGAGCCTGGGCATATGGCCTAAGTGATAGAATTGATTGCAAGGGGGAGACCCTTAGCACAATCTCTAGTTCACACAGTCCACCAAGAAATGCCCATGGCTTTGGTGTCCCCTTAGCACTACTGAGCACCAGCATTACAGGGATTGGACCTGAATTCTCTGAGCACTGCTATATATGGCTCCCATTTTACCCTTAGATCCATACAGGGTACTTATCATCTGCTAGGACAGTATGGCCTCTGTAGGTCATACTCACACCAGCTGACCATACCAGCCCATTTGTTCAGGGTTCTGCTACAACCATAATATTTACTATCTGAGATGAGGGTAAGAGTTCAAATCTTGGGAAAGAATTCTAATTGACTCTTCTTGGTCACATACTATATAAGTCACAGTTCTTCATAGACATGGATTAAGCAAAATACATAGAAACCAATCATCACTAGATACCTATGTATATGCCAGTAGACAGGCATATAAAAGACTGACTAGGAAATTTGCTTGTGTGATTGCATAGGCTGGAAAGGCTGAAATTTGTTGGAAAGGCTGCCAGGGTAGAAACTTAAGCAGGAGTTAATGCTACTGTGTTGAGGCAGGTTTTTTATTTCCCGCTCTGGAGAATGAACTTTTGCTCTAAGTTCTTTAAAGATTTGATGAGTACCACCTGCATTATTAAAGGTAATACTGACCTATAATGAAATGATTTTATAATACACGTTCATCTGAAAATACCTTCATTAAATTTAAAGTAGGGCTCTGTATGCCTGTGGTATCTGAAGGAGTCTGCCAGTGTTAAGTGTGGACACTACTTCTGCAAGCATCACCCATTGGTGGGAAAACCATTTGTGGGACATTCTCTGTCCCATCTGTGGAAATACAACCTGATCCACTGTAGTTACCTGCCACATAGACAGCCAGGCAGTATGGTAGAAATTGCCAACCAGCTCTATGCTGTAAAGCCAGAAGATGTGAGATAAGAATTTGCCCCCAACACCACACAGCCGTCCATCTCTTCGACTGTCCAGGACCAAGACTCTGCATGTTTGTTGTGTTCCATTTTCCACACCACCAGGTCCAGCCCATTGTGCTTCTGGATGATATACCACACAGGAGAAGGAGGAGATGCAGAAGTACCCTTGGAGCAGAAGTTGGAGATGACTCACTACCGAACCTCAGAGGAGAAGAACCCAGTGAACTGAAGAGACTAGTGAAGGACCAGTGGAGTGGAGTTTGAAGAGCTTCAGAGACAAGTGAACAAAGAGAAGCAAGTTTTGTTTTCACAGCTAGCGGGGGAAAATGATATTCTACAGCACCTCTGGGAAAATGCTGCTTACTTAGGAGACAAGTGCTGGCCCGCTGATTTAGAGGTGCAGAGCCAAGGCTTATAGTCAGGATCAGATGTTTATGATTCCACCTTCACCCCTTAGTTGCCCAGTTAAGTGCAGTCTAGGTTCAGGAACAGATGCTTACGATTCCACCTTCACCCCTGATTAGCCCAGTTAAGTGCAGTTTAGGTTTGCACTGGCCGTTTTGTCAGCATAGTGCTCTCTCTCTCTCTCTGCGCAGCTCCTTGAAATCTGCTTCTCTCTTCTTAATAGGCTCAAATAGTCTTTCCCATGGAAGGGCTGCTCAGATTTCTCCCATCCCTTCCAATGGTCAGTTTTTATGCTTTGTCAAAAATTATGTGACAATTAATTTGTATCAAAAAAAAACAAATACACTCTTTTGAAAGAGGTCTAACTCCAGTCAAAATGGAAAATAAGTAAGAACTAAAATTGTCTAAGTGAAGAAAGAAATATGTAAAATAATACAATAAATTATTTGTACATTGATTATTCAGGAAATGACAAATATCTAATGTGACAAAACCCAAGAAGTGGTCTTTCACTATCTCACTATCACTATCTTCCCGTTAGTCATCTATTTGCTAGAGTGGGCACTAGTAACATCTCCATATGTCCTGTCTCATGCTAGTAGAACCCAAAGGCATCTGCTTGCTCCAGGAACATAGAGAGCCTCAAACCATTATATTAGGTCATGGGAATGACCTAATATAAATGTTACTGGTATTTGGCATATCAAATACTACATGAGCAGCTTGCCAGGCTTGCCGTGCGGGTGGCATACTGTTGTAGTCACCTCTAAATAAAGCATTTATAGATGAACAGTGTGGCCACTAGCGGCCACGCGAGCCGGGCTGTGATAGTCTGGTCTGCTGGGTGGAGTTGTGACAAGAGGGAAGTCCGGATGTGGAAAATTGCGGGCCCCATGGAGAAGGGGAGGGTGTTTTGGCTTGTTGTGAGGCTCTGCCAGGGTGGCAGGCCAGGGCTAGAACCCGCCATGCCTCCCGGGGGCCTCACAAGCAGCTGGGCACAGGGAGAGCAAGGACCAGCTCTGCCCCATGTCTGAGAGACTCTGGTTCAGCATACCTGGGTTCAACATATCTGGGGGGTTCCTGTGTAATGGGGAACAAATGAGAAGTGTTCTTTATGAGCAAACTTTTACCAAAGTTTACTGGGGAAAACCTCTTGTGACCAAGGGAGACAGGAAAGAGTGTAAGAGCTTGTTTCCCAGGAAGCTTCTCAGGGGTTTTAGCACTTGGAGTTCAAAAGCATCTGTTCAAGTCTGCAGCGTCTTTATCAATAGCCAGGAAACATTGCACTGGGCTCCAAGAATAGCACAAGGTCTGGCTCACTCCTTTGTGTATTCCTAATTCAGACTTGCTGTGCGACACACTAAAAGTTGGCACAGAGCACTCCATGTGATACTTGTACAGGGGAGATCAACTAAACAGGTGGTGATTACTCAAGACCACCACTGCAAGAAGGCTATGTAATGGACAGACTGCTTACTGCTGCACCAGCACCAGGGCGGTGGATTCTCCTCCTCTTGCTGGAGGGAAGGGTATGGTCAGTTGGCAGCCTTGTTATCTTCCCATGAAGAATTTGTAAGTTGAGTGGTATTAGCTCTTGTGGCATCATCTGTTAGAATAACTGGCCCTGAGCATTTTATTAGTCGAATTTCTTGACAAGGGTGAAGAAGTCAGTTCATCTCTTCTTCTAAGTTACAAATATCAAAACAGATATACACAAATTGGTCTCTGCTGTATGCCAAATCTTGAATTGCATAAAAATAAAACTTAAATATGATATATAGCAAGGACTTAACACAGCATTTTTATTTTCAGCATAAAACCTTCTTGACCTCCATACTTGTTCCAATGCCTTTTAAAGTTTTTTCTTGGACTGTCTCCCTTTCATTACTTATTTATAAAAATTTCTATTTCTAGTTTGAACTAAAACAAGAGATTTTTATTGAATTGCTTAGAGTCTCCTTATTTCTAGTCCAAAGATGTTTAAAAGGTAATTCATCAACTGACAGCATCAAATTGTGAGAAAAGCAAATTATTAGACATAAAGGATCAGAATCTTCAGAACATAGTTTCAAATAATTTAAGTTTGCTGAGAGTGCAAGTCAGAAATCTGCTTTAACAAGCTTCCAGGAGATCCTTGTATGTCTACAAAATTCAAGAACCACTGTTTTAGGTTACTCACTTTAGATCTCTGCACCCCCTGTTTCCTATGTTGTATTGTCATGCATTGCACAGAACAGCTATCAACTGAATTTCTCCAAGTTAGTGTGCTCAGATGAAGGTGAGTTTGTCCCACAGAGATTTGGCACTGTCTTCATGTAGACTTTTTGGTAGCTACGACAAGGTGAAAGAGTAGGTGATAATACTGGTATATAGTGCGTCAAGGTCAGGGATGGTAAATGCCCTACAGTACATTGGACAGCTCATCACAACAAAAATTAATCAGCCAAGAATATCAATAGTGCTGAGATGGAGAAACCCTGCCCTAGAGACTCTTCACAATCAATGAGTGAGATGCCTCAGGCTGACATGCTGACCTGCTCTCTTCCTTCGTCACTCCCCACTATTAATAGCCATGTAGAAATGGCAAAGTTTGCTTGCTAGGCAGAGATATATTTTGATTTTAAACTTGATTCAGCAGAAGAAGCTGCCACTTGAGAGTAAAATCACAATATATCACTCCATAGTCATCTATCATCTTCTTCCTCTTTTTTAACATAAGGAATGAGTCAACATTGCCCTCCATTAATATTTCACATATCTAGGCTGCACATTTAATGAAATGCATGCCCTTTAAAAGTCAGAGTGTCTCCACTAGGACTTGTATATGATGCAATATAATTTTTCTTAAAACAGGGATCTGGCTTGGAGAATGACTTCAATTTGTTTTCCAGACATATGTGATATAAATCACTATTTCACTGACTCTGTTCACCAGACCATTGCTAGCCTGCAGTAAAAAAGTTTTCTAGCCTACAAACCTTTACCACGGAAAGTTCTTATTTGTAAAAGCTATAAACTGAAATGACGACCTTTGACAGGCAATGAAACGTACAATATTACTTGTGGAAGTTCTAATTTTTACTCTATTTTAGCAATAAAACAAATAATTGAATAGAGGAAAATGGAAGTTAAGTTGTGCCTTTCTAGCCTGGTATCCCCTGCAGCAGATCTGAGGCAAAGGTTGACGATGATTCCTTTGAGAATGTGAACAGAGAGAAAAGCAAGGGACAGAGGAAGGAAAGGGCAGGAAGGAAACCCAGCTCAAGCCCACATCATAAGGTATATGGACAATTTGCCTTAATTAGGTAAATGGGCCTTATGGACAATTGATCACTTTATACCATGAGCTTCTGGGAGATCTTATGAAATGTATCTCAGAATCATTAGTCTGGGTGAGAATGTGAAAAACACTTATCTGTTAGCTTCCAATCTCATCAGTCAGACTTGCTATTCGGAGTGTCTGCTTCTCCAGATTTCATTTTTGAGTGCCAGGAAATATTATTCTAGATAGTTGTGCCCAATTATAGGAAACAAAGGAAGCTTAAAGAAAAAATATATTAAGCTATAGCTGTAAGAAACTAGTGAAAAACTTGGATGTATTTGTTCTTGCAGAAGTAGCTACAATGACAGGTAAAGGTCAAAAGCAACTGAAAAAGATGAACAGGAGGCATTTGAAATAGAATTCTTTCTTTAATGACACATTGAAATCAGGTTTGGTTATATTATCCATGTTTTTACTATATTTTATTTTATTCAATAGTAAATAGATCATTTAAATTGTTTCCTTTGTTCATTGTTGTAATGATTTATTTTTATTATAATTATTAAAATTTTTTTATTATGCCACCATGAGATATACAATTACAAACATGTTCATGTTTGGGTTTCAGTCATACAGTGTTCCACACACATCCCTCCACCAGTGCCCATTTCCCACCACCAGTGTACTTTGATTATATCCCCCCCCTCCCCAGCTTGCCTCTGTGGCAGGCACTTTGCCTCTTCTCTCTCTCTCTTTCTCTCTCCAATTCTCTCTCTCTCCCTTCTTTTACACATTGTGGCTTGCAATAAATACATTTAGAGATTATCATGTATATCCCTTTGCCTACCTTCAATGCTCAGTTCTAGTTTGGTATTACCATTTCAAACAGTGATGAATCCATAACTGTCTCAACATATCCTTTATGTGCATATACATTTATATACTATCAATATATATCCCTGTAGTATGGATATACACATACATGCACATGTACAATGTATAAATATATAATTCAAGCAAATATGCATGTTAAGCATTCAAAGGATCATCGATACCCACACTGCAGCAGTTTTTTTTTTTCAATCCGGCCCAGGTATGCTGAACCAGAGACTCTCAGACATGGGTCAGAGCTGCTACTTGCTCTCCCTGTGCCCAGCCGCTCATGAGGCACCCGGGAGGCATGGTGGGTTCTAGCCCTGGCCTGCCACCCCAGCAGAGCCTCACAACAAGCCAGACGACCCCCCCCCCACCCTCAACTCCATGGAGGCCGCCGTTTTCCACATCCGGACTTCTTTTTCGTCACAACTCCACCCAGCAGACCAGACTATCACAGCCGGGATCTTCGACAGCCACCCTGCAGCAGTTTTTTTTTTTCAATCTGGCCCAGGTATGCTGAACCAGAGACTCTCAGACATGGGGCAGAGCTGCTACTTGCTCTCCCTGTGCCCAGCTGCTCGTGAGGCACCCGGGAGGCATGGCGGGTTCTAGCCCTGGCCTGCCACCCCAGCAGAGCCTCACAAGCCAGACCACCCTCGCCTACTCCATGGGGCCCGCCATTTTCCACATCGGACTTCCCTCTCGTCACAACTCCACCCAGCAGACCAGACTATCACAGCCCGGATCATTGACAGCCACCCTGCAGCAGTTTCTTTTCAATCCAGCCCAGGTATGCTGAACCAGAGACTCTCAGACATGGGGCAGAGCTGCGCCTTGCTCTCCCTGTGCCCAGTCGCTCATGAGGTGCCCGGGAGGCATGGCGAAGTTCTAGCCCTGGCCTGCCACCCCAGCAGAGCCTCACAAGCAAGCCCCCCGACTCCATGGAGGCCGCCGTTTTCCAGATCCGGACTTCTTTCTTGTCACAACTCCACCCCAGCAGATCAGACTATCACATCCCGGCAGCCATGTGGCTCATCTACAATTCCTTTATTTAGAGGTGACTACAAGAGTATGCCACCCACACAGCAAGCCTGGCAAGCTGCTTGTGTCATATTTGATATGCCAAATACCAGTAACATTTATATTAGGTCATTCCCATGACCTAATACAATGGTTTGAGGCTCTTTATGTTCCTGGAGCAAGCGGATGCCTTTGGGTTCTACTGACATGAGACAGGACATATGGAGATATTACTGGTGCCCGCTCTAGCAAATAGATGATCAACAGGAAGATAGTGATAGTGATAGAAGCAGTCACAGGATATTTGATAATAATAGATATCTTAATGCTTGTTTTTATCCATATCTCAGTGATATAAAAGTGTGCTTGCTCTCATTTGACTTTACTTGAAGAGAATGATCACTTGATGTGGAAATGCATGGCTGTACTGCTTGAAAGTACATGAGAAGTGTACCTCTCCAATGATGTCAAGCTTTTTGTGTTCTTTGGATAGGTTATTCAATAATGAGATTATTGTTTAGCCTTTGGATATGACAGCCTCTATTTAAAATCTGTCAATATGTAAACATTGTGTGCTGAAGAAATAGTACACAGAAGTAAGGTACTTTCCTTGCATGCAGCCAATGTGGGTTCAATCCCCATCATCACAAATTGTTCCCTTTGAACCACCTGGAGTCATTCCTGAGTGAAGAGCTATGAGTAAGCCCAGAGCACTGTCAGGTATGTTTTCCCCCCAAAATAAATACAAGTATATACCCTTGAACCAATTAATTATCCTTTCCAAGCTCCAGTTTCCTCATCATCAAATTCAGTCAACAATAGCATCTGCCACTTAAGATTATGATAGGAACCTGAGTAAGTCTAAAAATTCACTTGGATCTGGGTCTGGTACATAGTAAGAGCTCATAGGAACTTAGATAAATTCCTAATTCCAAATAATCACAAACAAGTATTAAATATCATTTCTCTATCACTTGTGTCACTTGTCTTCCCATAGATCATCTATTTGCTTGAGCCGGCACCAGTAACATCTCCATATGTCCTGTCACATGCTAGTGTAGCCCAAGGGCAACTGCTCCCTCCAGGAACATGAAGAGCCTCAAACCATTCCATCAGGTCATGGAAATGAGGTCTATAATTGTTACTGGTATTGGTATGTCAAATACGACACAGGTAGCTTGCCAGGCTCTGCCGTGTGGGTGGGATACTCTTGTAGTCACCTCTAATCTCAAACATTTTTGATGATTTTGCGCTGTGTGAGCCGGGCTTGTGATCAGCTCTTCTGCTGTGGAGCTCTGACGAGAGGGACTTCTGGATGTGGAAAATGGCGGCCCTCATGGTGTGGGGGTTCCTCTGGCTTCTTGTGAGGCTCTGCTGGGCTGGCAGGCCAGGGCTAGAACCTGCCTCCCTCCTGGGCACCTAGTGATCAGTTGGGCACAGGGAGAGCCAGTAGCAGCTCTGCCCCATATATGTGAGTCTCTGGATCAGTGTCCTTGAGCTCTCACTTGCCCTTGAAAAACATTTTTTCTCTATATATATATAAAAACTAGATGCAGGAAAAGAAGGCGAGTAGCATTAGTCAGCCTAATATTGCCAGTCATCTCCAGCCATCAAGCAGTCGCCAATGTATTTCTAAGCTGAAGGCATGTCATTTATTTAAAAGTTTTGTTTTTTTTTAATTAGGTTACATGGTTACAGTGGTGTCAATGCTTATGGCTTTAACATGCAAAGTTATTATGTTTTCATAACCAATGGAGTGCCCAAGACCCCTACCACCCCCTTAAGGCACTTCTAGTCCACATCTTCTTTCTCCTTCTTCTCTTCCTGCTTGGAACTCAAGGTCAAAGGTTTGTCATCATTAGATACTGCCTATTCTTTGTTTTGTTTCTCTAGATCACAGATGAGTGAAACAATCTGGTGTTTGTCTGTCTCTGACTTAATTTTCTCAACATGAGACTGTACAGTTGCCTTCATATTGCAGCAAACCGCAGATTTCATCTTTCGAGAAAACACTTTATCTTTCTGTCTATGGTTTGTCTTAAAGGCAGCTTTTTGGTTCAAGTATTTTTCAATAATAAATTTGTAATGTATTTTAGAGTACATAGTATTTTATTTGGCAGTTGCTGAGTCATACTAGTGAGCTATTGAATGGAACAGTATCACTAAAGGAAAGCAGGGTATTGGACATTGGACTAAGACATTGTATGCTCAGTGGTAGAGGCCTACCTTCTGTGGTTGAAGCTCTGGTGCAGTCCTGCAACCACAAAGAATAAAAGCAAATAGAAACACAAGAAATTGTAAAAGCAAAGTATAAGGAAGTATCTACAATGGAAGGAGTTTGAGCATGCATTGATTCACCACCTGGAGAATATAGCAAAACCATTAGGAAGGACAAAACAGAAATGTTTTCTACCTTGTGGATAGTCCTGCACTCTGAAAAGAGAATTAGGGATGTCTCTAATACATGGAGTTGACAATCTTAAAACTCTGATATATCTTCTTTACACCCAAACCAAGTATTTTAACTAAAGCAAATGAGCTAAATGTATCAAACCTCTTCAGAATCCAAACAGAGGGAGAAGCCGGAGGGATAGTCCAATGGGTAGGGCATTTGCCTTGCATACAGTCAACCCAGGTTTGATTCCCAGTACCCCCAGCACTGCCAGAAGTAATTCCTGATTGCAGAGCCAGAATAACCCTTGAGCATTGCCGGGTGCAATTCAAAAAGCAGAAAGTAAAATAAATAAATAAACAGGGAAATTTTAGAAAATAAACAGAAATTTTATCTAAATGGGATCAGTAAAAATGTATACAAAGGATTACTTGTCACAGAAAACATGATTGAAGAAGATTATGTGGGTCTGAGAATTAATTCTTAAATACGTCTTGGTCTCATTTCATTAATAGATGTAAAGTGCTGTTTGGGAACCAGACCCAGCTTCAGCCCCACACAAGAGAGAAGGAATGACAGTTCAACAAGTCCTTGAGAATAAAAGAGGATGAGTAGACCTAGAGAGATGAAAATAAGATTTTGAATAAGGGAAAGATTTAAACCTCTTGAAATGGAAATACATTCTGACCACAGGAAGAAATATCACATGCTTGAGCATTTATTAACCTGCTCTGTACCTGTTTGTCTAATTTCAGAAGAAATATATTATCATTTCCAATTCAGAACTTTTTCCTTTTTTAGAATAAGGTATACTTAAGAACAAGATTTTAGTAGGAGGTGTGCCACTGGTGGCCAGGATGGGAGCAGGTGGGACAGGGACTGGACATAGGGAAAGAAAGAAACCACTCTGGGGGAAGAGGGGATGCTGAAGTGGTAAAATGTTATGTGGGAAACCCAATTAGTAACAGTCTTGTAAACCACATACTGAAAGGAAAAAGGGGAGAAATAGGTGCCTGCAAAAAGAGACAGGCTGGGGAGTAGAGTAGGAGGTTCAGCTGGTGCAATTAGTGGAAGGAAATGGACTCTGGTGAAATGATAGGTGTTGGAACATTGCACACCTAAAACTCAGTTAAGAGTAACCTTTTCAATCATGGCACCTCAATAAAAAATTAAATAAATATAATAATGGGGAAAAGCAGAAAATAAAATAGGCTTTGCTGAATGCGTAATACTAGTAACATGCATGCCAGACCTGTGCACTACTTCCTGAACCTTATTCCTGGCTCCCAGTTACATGTCTGAGAAAGGTTTCTCAATTCCAGGAGTTAGCCATCTTTCAAAGGTTGTAAAGGTAAGTAGTTGAAGTAGACTTGTAACCCCTCTCTGCTCAACATTCACGCCCTCAGATTGCCTTTTCCGTGGGTGCAGAAGAGTGTTTGTCCTTTGAGCAATCTGTTCAATGACAATGTGAAAATGTCTGCAGTGACTCAGCCTTGGCCCCTTTCTGAGCTCTGCAAGGACAGCGTATGTTTTTGATATTTTAGACATGAGTATGACAGGGAAGATGTAAGAGTTGTTACTAAATAGAAATATACATCAGAATATTCTGACTAACTTAAAAGTAAACAGATTATATGCTTAACCATCCACATTTGGAATGGGAATAATCTATTGATTTTCAGATAATCACTCTCAGCTTTTATAGGCAAAGGAGACAAATTGTCCTTAGCATAATGGTATCTGCTTTTCCTGTCAAGTATATTTGTAATTGTATTGTGTTCCGCCTCTCGTCTTCCTTGACATTTAAAGACTGGTGGTCAGTTCTATGCTTATGATACATGTTGACAATCAACAGTATAAGGAAAAACATTGATCTTCTACTAATGGCAAATTATGTGAGGGGAAACAAAGTGGTGAGGACAAGGTACTCTAAGCAATCTGCCTCCTGCTGCATAATATCAGACTAAGCCCACATGAATCTGTTTTCCAAAGGTCAATGGGGATGAATCAGAAGTGGAGAAGAGATCCTACTTCAGAGTCTAATTCTGTCACTTTTTGCAAGCTTACAGAGCACCTCAAACTCTCTAACCTAAATATTACTTGTATTTATTTCCACCCCTTCTATTTAGTGGAGGGCTTGACAAATATCACCTCCTTTCCTTCTATAGGCAATTTACTGTGCAAACCCTATTACACAGGGCTATATTGCCCCTGGTCATTACATAAAGAGACTAAAGTGCAGAGAGGAACAACAGGTTTTGTTACAGGTTACAATTACGCACTGAGATCAACTGACCCCAAATCCCAGGCACTGCCCTCCACAGTTATAGCTCTCTACACTGATAAAATTAGGTTTCTGAGTGTAAAAGAATTAAGTCATCTCTTGAGAATGTTCAAATCTGAACTTCTTCTTGGTAACTTTCCTCTACACCCCCCCCCCCCACCAATATCGAACAACTTAAATTTTAACTCCGCTCCTCCCTTTCATGTCTGCTCTCTACTGAGATCTTTTGAATCTTTGCTTCAAACTCGATTTTCTTTCCTTCCTTTCTCTAGTCAGCTGCCTTAGTTCTGAGATTGTGTGAGCTAAACCTTTAAAAAAACCTTGTAATCCACAGTGCGTAAGGGAAGGAAGAGAGAAAGAGAGAGAAAGAGAAAGAGATAACTTGCCATAGAGGCAGGCTATGGGAGAGCGGGAGGAATCGGGGACATTGGTGGTAGGAAATGGGCACTGGTGGAGGGACGGGGTCTGGAACACTGTATGACCAAAACCCAAACATGAACATCTTATGAACATCGTTGTAATTGTATGTCTCATGGTGGTATAATAAAATATTAAAAAAAACTTTCTTTAGTCCCCAATTCCTTTGTCACATACTGTGTGTCTAGTCTGCGCACTGTAGGTTGCTAGATTATAATTCTCTCTCCTCTGAGATACTCTGGGATCATCCCACTAACTTAGTCAGGGTAAGCACTCCTAAAGCCTGATTGCTATGTCATCGCCACCCCTACAAGGAAGTAGCTTCTGTCCAGATATCCTGCGCTACTCCATTCTTTGGTGATTAAGTTTCTGGAAAGCTAGTGTTACTTTCCCAAAAAGAAGTGAGTTCATCTTTAAAAGCTCAGTTACCCCAAGACTTTTCTCCTCCCTGCTAATATCCTACACCCACTTTACACAGATATACTATTCACTACAAATGTTCATTCATAAATATTCACTTTTCATTGTAGAGTTTTCCCCAAGATGCAAAAGGAGAAATAAACAAATTCTCTAAACCTTAAAGACAACAATTATACTGGGGCCAGAAAGATAGTACAGCAGGTTGCTTACATGAAGGCCAAGCCAGGTTCATTCCCCAGCATCATGGTCCCTTGAGCTTTCCAGGAATGATCTATGGGTGCAGAGTCAGGAGTAAGCCCTGAGTACCAGGGGGATTTTGAGCACCAAAACAAAACAAATTCCAAATGAAAAAGCAAAAAATTTTTATCTCATAAGGAGTCAGAATATTTTCTATGCATGAAAGATTGGATTATATTAAATCAGAACTTCTTAGAGCCAGATTTAGTTTGGACTTCAGATGCTTTTTTTGATGATATAATGAATGCCTTATGAGCCAATTGTTCTGCAGTACACAGCAATGAAAATTATCAAAGTTTGGGAATAGAAAGTATGACTTTTCCCCAAAGAAACATAAGAATAGCTTTACACTATTTCAGATCAGATCTTTCCCCTGTCTTAATTCAACTTTTACTTTCATTACCTTAGGGTATTTCAGAATTGTGACTAATAGGTCATGGATCTGAGTACCTCTAAAAGAAATTCTGTTAGGAAGGGGAGAAGTCAACCATGGACCTGTTGAGAAAGAGGGAGCCTGGAGATTGCTTAACCACTGCCAGGCCACAGGGAGACTTTGTTGTAATTTTAATCATTGTCAAGATCATTATTAAAAAATAAGCTAAGAAAGGAATTGGGCTGTTTTGACTGAGACCATTCAGCAATTTACTCATTTGAAGAGCTCTATTCTAGTCCTACTGTCTTCAAAACCACTACAGTATATCACTCTTGACATTAAATGCTTGTCTGAGAATCCTTTCTTAACTTAGTTCCTATACATACACACATATATTTATATATGTAATTAATCATACATTGCATATGTGCACATATAGCATGTGCTTAAGTTATTGTTCTGTACTGTGTATATGAGATGGTCAGACTTCTTCGTCTAGTCCCTGAATGAACGGTTTGTTTGAGGCTCTTTGTATTCCTGAAGCAACCAGATGCCATTGGACTACAATGGCACGTGATAGGCTCAAATGGAAATGTTACTGGTGCCCACTCGAGCAAATCGATGAATAACGGGATGTCAAGTGATCAAGTGACTTTTGTTGCTGATTTGTTGATTTGCAAGTATGTACTAGAAACTGGTAAGCAAGTCACTCAAAGTGCAGCCTGGAACCCTATAGAATGAATTTGCTGCTGGGTGTCAGGCTCCTGGGTTCCCCTGGATATTTGCCAACTTTCCTAAGTATAAGGCTTTAGAAGCTTCCTTATCCTATTTAACTTTCTATATTTAGCATTTACTTTAATGTTACTAAAACACAACAGGTATCAATTATTTCACATAACCAAAGGAGCAAATAATGTCTCACTGAAAAAAATATTTAATGAGGAGTTTGTTTGATCCCTATCTCTAGCTTCCCTGAATTGTCAAAAAATAGAGCAAAGACCAGACAGATAGTATAGTGGACAAAGGACTTACCTTGCACATGCCCAACCTGGTTTGATCCCCAGCATCCCATATGGTTCCCAAAGCTCCCCAGGCATGATTCCTGAGCTGAGAGCCAGGAATAAGCTCTGAGAACTGTCAGCTATTGCTCAAAACCAACCAAACAAACTAACATAATAAGAGCACAAACCTATGGAGTCCAAAGAGATTGGGAGATTAGTAGGGGTGTGCCAAATTGGGAGTCTTATTTAAACAACTAAACTTTTGAATTTGCTGCTGCTACCTCCATCTTCTTACACTGTTCTCACTGTCTGCCTTTCACTGTTCCAGTATTGGTGAAATCAAGGCTTATGAGGTTGCACAAAAGAAAGTATGGCCTCATGGAGAATTCTCCATCCTCTCATCTGGTATAGCCTACAGCCTTAGGTCCTCAATCCCTAAAGAACCCATTAACTTACCCACCTATCATCCATTTTTCTCTAAAATTTGTTACGGGTGATCTGCTATACTCAGTGATTCAGAATAGCCTTGGAAAAGGAACTTCAATATCCATTTCTAATCCTAGCTAGGACCTAATTTCTTTTAAAGTCTTAAAAACATAGCTATTTTCATCTACTCATCTTAAAAATAAACCTCAATTATTCAATGGCCTAGAGTGCTGAAAGACTCAGGAAAATTTCTATAATCAACTGTGATCTATTTTTATGTTTTAGGTGAAATGAACCTGACAACAATTTAATTTCACTTACTCGTGATTCCACCTGGAAGCAATGTTATGGCCTTATTAGAATAATTTGAGAAAAATAATGGAAGACTATTTGTAAAGCAATATCTAATATATTGGACAACCACAAGGTGTAGTACCTTTGTTTTCTACAAAACAAGTTTTTCCCCCAAACTTAGAAGCCTCAAACAATATAAATATTTCCTCATAATTTCTGCAGCTCAGAAATTTGGGCACAGTTTAAGCGTTTGTTTCTGTTGTCTGCAAATATCAAGTCAGAGTATGGAATAGGGTTGCAGTCCAATTTGAAGATGAAAGATCTGCTTCCAATCTCATTCTTTATTTGCAGACATGCCTTGACAACCTGGAATGGGGGATCCTTCTCCCTGACTATCCTTAGATACATGAGCGGAATTTTCACAGGGCAAGTTGATTAAGAGAATGATCAAGTCAGAAGTAAGAGACTTTTGGGGCTGCAGCAATACTACAGTGGGTAGTGTGTTTATCTTATACACGGCCCACCTGGGTTCAAGTCTTCAAATCCCATGTGGTCCCCCAAGCGTCGCAGGGGTAATTTCTGAGTGCAAAGCCAGGAGTAATCACTGCATACTGTTGAGTGGGTCCCCCAAACAAACAAAAACTCACAGATTTTTTTATTATCATTGCAAATTTGACCTCATATCTCTTTAGCTGTATATTATTTGTTAAAAGTAACTTTTAAGTCTAGTCAGCATTCAAGAAATGGGGTTTGTACAAGTATTTACGTGGTTTGTAGGCACATCTTGGGAGCATCTTATCTCACAAGGAATTATGAAGTAATTCAGGGTTGCTTATAGGTAAACTAGAATTTTGGGGCAAAATAGGTAAGATGATCTCACATGGAGAATATATGGAGTTCCTAGACTTCTTTCTTCCCTGTCTCTTGAGCCTCTAGGTGGCAAAACCCAATACAATGACAGGAAGCACTTCATCTATTGATGAAGTACAGAAAGGTCAGTCATTCAGGACAGAGAGAGGGTCTGGATGGGTATTCAGAAGATACCAGTTTATTATTCGCTAGCAGAATTAAGTTTCCAGGAAGCTTGTATTTGAGAGATTACTTTCTTAAGCATGAGTTCCCTTAACAACTATGTCATAAATTCTAATCAGCCAGGATAGATATTTGTTTGTTTATTTAGCACACAGTATAACATTGCCTGTACCAACAGTATATCAAAAATTACAGCCATAGTATTTGAAAGCTGCAAGGAGCCTTAATTATTATTTAGTAAACACTCCTTTTCAGAGATAATTGCTGAAATGCTAAGGAATTGCCTAAGATCTCAAAATGCTAAGCCTACATTTTCCAATGCTATCTGTAGTTTACTAATTCTTTAATAGTAATGTCAACAATAATAATAGAGTGCAGTGCACATCATTATAAAGTTACAAAGAGCTTCTACCCATGTCATCTCACTTGAGTCTCATAATCATTCTTTGTAATTTGGAAGATAGATATTATATTCATTTTATGATTAAGAAAAATAAAACTGTAGATGTCAGCCATTTTCAATGAAACAAAAGGTAATGCAAGAGGTAGTAAAACATAGCTGGAAGTTTCAGGCTTTTGGGAATCAACTGCTCAGTCTAATCAGATAAAACTATCTTCTTTAATTGCTGCCTGCAGCCCTCGAAACTACAGACTTAGACTGCTCAATGAGAAGCAAAGGGAGGGCTATTCTCCAAGGCAAATGGTGAGTGCAGACAGCGGCAAATCTCAGAGAATTTCCTTAGGGGAGAAAGGTACCGAGGCAGCCCTGCTGTGGGACCCTCCCTCTCTTCTCTCTGTGGAACTCGTGTGTTTCCTGCTGACTTACTTATAACATTCTCCAAGAAGAAAGCAGATATTCTCTTTGCATTCTGCCAAATAATCACACAAGAAATGTCCAGCTGGCCCAGGCCAAAACAAGGGTCTTGTGCAAAATATTAGAATATAAAATCTATGTACATATCTCGTTTTATGGTTCAGTAATTCAAACGATGCTTTGGCTGGTTAATTGTTTTTGTAACATGTGAATGAGTGAGATGAATCAGGACTTTATCTGTTCTAGGACAAGACAAGGGACTTTAATCACATAACCAGTGTCTTGGTGGAAATGCCTTGAAAGCAAAGGAAATGTCAGATTTCTTCCTCTCTCCATGAAGTTTCAGGGCACTCTGGAGCTGTTGTGAGGTAAGGTGGTTGGTTCTTTCTTCTAGCCTCTTAAGATTCCCTAAGACTTAGGAGGTAATTACTAACATTTCCAAAAGATTACTCAGAACTGGTATAACAAATTCAGATGTCAGATTGCATTATAGGAAAGTTACAGGTTGACCCCTCCTTTCAGTAGCAGAAGTGTGGGAAATTTTGTAACCACCTTTGATCTACCACATCCCTACCATAAATTGCTATTACTGTTCTTCATTGCATTTTCATGTCTATGCCTCGTTCCAATGTTTTTATAGTTTAGAAATGAAGGAAATAATAAGCATGTAAACTGGGATAATTTTTAACATTAGGAATATATATTTGATGCTGAAATTTTAAGTATCAGTTTGAAGACATGCACAGTGACCATTGAGCTCACTAACATAGCAAGTATCTTACTTCATCCACCTGAATTTAAATGGTACAATGATTTCATAACTTTTAATATTGGCTCTTAATATTCCTAATCATCTGCTTTGCAGTATCTTGTTTACAGTTTTTCATACCAGATATTTTATGAGTCCCTGGTGTTGCTTATCTCTCTCTGCCAGGAGTTTGGGATTGACCGTGTAAGAATTCTGCAAGAATGGTTCCTGCCTTTGTCGTTATTTTGAGTCTTGACGCTAGTTTACCTAGTTTACCTTCTTCAATTTATTTGCATTGAGTTTAAGGGAATTCATAGCTATTATTTCAATCTCCTTGATTCTGTTAAAGACTGGCTTTCTATTTTCAAGTTAAAGACTATATTAGGGGCCGGAGTGATAGCCCAGTGGGTAGGGCGTTTGCCTTGCATGCGGCAGGTTCATGCTAGCCTGGGTTCAATCCCTGGCATCCCATATGGTCCCCCGAGCACCGCCAGGAGTAATTCCTGAGTGCAGAGCCAGGAGTAGCCCCTGAGCATTTCGGGTGTGACCCAAAAAAAGTAAAAAAAAAAGACTATATTATTCTCCTAATTTTTTATTATAATGCAAAAAGTGCCCATTGCAACTCTGTCTTGGCATCCAGTGCTTCATTCACTAAAAAGCTTGGTACCTCAGAGCTGCTCAGAGCTGGGGAAGCCAGTACATGAACACTCTAATCTGGCCATTTGGTATACCCAATCCTTACTTCTAACCTTTGCTAAAAACAATTGGGAAACCTTTGTCTTGGGGTATAAATTTCCCCTCTTCTCATGGCATGTTTTCGCACTGAGTTACTACCCACTAATTTTCATGAGTGGAGTGTCATTTACTGATGTCTGTTGGGGCTTGTCATCTCTCCTTCTTCTCTTCCCTCTGTGCGATCTTTCCTTGGTTTCTCTATGAGGGCTACAAAATCCTCAGTTCTTCACTCCCCATTGTAATTTCCTGCTGAAAACTCCTCTCACTCTTTAAATAAATCAATAAAAGCAGCAGATATGTGGCATGTGCATCTTGGTGGGTAAAATAGAGTCTAAATCCTTTAAAACTGTGCCCTGAACAGAAGAAATATTTTTCAAGCACGTCATTCAAGGCATATGAATTCCTCAAGTCTATTCAAACTGTAAGGTTTGTTCAGGACCAAATGCCAATAGGCTGATGAGATAGTCACATTACCAGAATCAAAGATAACCCTACCCCAGTAGGGAAGATAGGACTTATGGTCCCCTGGAGCCAGGAAGCCACAGGATGCTTCCTCATGTGGACCCCCTACAGATAAGGCCAGACAAGCACACAAGTCCCAGGGTCTCTGTTTCCTTAACCTTCCCAAGAACTTAAAAGCCCACTTAGCCTTTCCCATGGCTCAGCTCTAGCCCAGCCTCACTAGGGGCCAGTAAGGGCCCTATTCCTATTCCTTGATTTTATTCATCTCTGTCTCTCTCTGAGAAGGGTGAAGTCTCAGATCTATCATAACTATGTCCCAATTTTCTTTTACCTTTGCTTTAGCTACTAAACATTTAACTGGGAGAACAAAAATCCTTAGACAGTCCCTCTATAGAGATGTTTCCCCTTTTCTCTGTTTCTCAAGATAATACTCAAATCTGCAGTTACTCAAACTTCACTCTTATTGGCTCAAAGATACACACAGGTGCTTAAATTTGTGTTAGGTTTAGACTTTATGTGCTGCTTCTGTTTGTCCTGGGGAGAGAATGGCGAGTATGGGGATTGCATTTTTTTAAATTTTATGTTATTTTATTTATTTGTTTAAAATGCTATTTATTTATTTATTTATGTATTTATTTATTTATTTTGTTTATTTATTTTTGGTTCACACCTGGAAATTCTCAGGGGTTACTACTGGTTCTGCACTCAGGAATTACTCCTGATGGTGCTCAGAGGACCATATGGGATTTTGGGAATTGAAACTATATCTGATGTGTTCAAGACAAATTCCCTACACATTGTATTATCTCTCCTGCCCGTTGTCCCCTTTTATTAAAAACTTTTAAGTTGCATCTAGGTAATACACTTAAATTAGTGTTAATGTCTATGGCACTGGTGTATGAAGTTATCACATACCACCACCACCAGTTCTCATGACCTTCCCCCTCATCCTATCTCTGTGCTGTGTGACTCACATTGTAGTATGCTTTAAAGATGAGGAGCACAATAACTTCTTTTTTTTTTCTTTTTTGGGTCATACCCAGCAATGCTCAGGGGTAACTTGTAGGTCTGCATATTCAGGAATTACTCCTGGCAGTGTAATTCATAGGGGACTGTATGGAATGCCAAGATGGAGCCCAGGTTGGCTACGTGCAGGGAAAACACCCTACCCACTGTACTATCTCTCCAGCTCCAATACTTTCAGTTTTACTTCCCTTTCATGATATTACTGAGAATGTGCCACCCATATGGCAGAGCCTGGCAAGCTACCCATGTTGTATTTGATATGCCAAAAAACAGTAATAATTATAGATCTTATTCCCATGACCTAAATGAACGATTTGAGGCTCTTCACTCTTCATGTTCCTGGAGCAAACTGATGCCCTTGGGCTACACTAGTTAGTGACAGGACATATGGAGATGATACCGGTGCTTGCTCGAGCAAATCAATGAGCAATGGGAAGAAAAGTGATACAAGTGATACATGATATTATTTTGGCTGTTTGGTTTCTTCTGCAATCACATATAAATGTTTGTATCTTTATTCAATTTTCTTGTAAGATTCTACTGATAATTTGATAGGGATTAATATACAAAATGTAAAATGAACTAAAAACCAACCAATATGCTGAAGTAAAAAATACTAAACAGCAGCCCCCACCTGAAAGCAAGATTTTGTAATTTTGAGCAGCATATTCACCATCTTCTCCTGCTCTCTGATAATTGTGCTTTATCCTGTCTTTCTATCATTGGCAATGATCACCAAGATATTGAATTCCATAAGCCTTAGAGAAATATATAAAGGACTCAGTTGAGTAGTGGTGAGTGGTAGAATTCTGATGGTGGGTTTGGGATTGTATATACATTTATTTAGGAATGAGGCTAGCCTCCTGAAGTACTGCAGTATACAGTACTGAAGTGCAATATTAAATCAATAGATTATATAGCATATATTACATTATTTGCTCATTTACTTTTAAAGTTGTTGAGATGTTTTTACTATGCTGCTGAATTTAGTTGCCTCCCACATATATTGCATGTGGCATTTTCTTGACTTTTTCTTTTTACTTTATTTGTTCATTTGGTTATATAGCATTATATGGCATTTATTATTTTAAAATAAATGCTATATTTAGAGGTGACTACAAGAGTATGCCACCCGCACGGCAAGCCTGGCAAGCTGCCCGTGTCATATTTGATATGCCAAATACCAGTAACAATACTATATTAGGTCATTCCCATGACCTAATATAATGGTTTGAGGCTCTTTATGTTCCTGGAGCAAGCAGATGCCCTTGGGCTCTACTAGCGTGAGACAGGACATATGGAGATGTTACTGGTGCCCGCTCGAGCAAATAGATGATGAACGGGAAGATAGTTCATTTGGTTGGAATTATGGACCACACATGGTAAGTTGCTCAGAATTTTATCCTGACTTTACACAGGGATCACACCTGGTAGAGTTCAGGGAATCATATGGCGTGCTGGATTGAATTTGGGTTAATGTCTTGCAAGGAAGTGACCTACCTGCTAGAAGTTCTTTACCTGCTATAAGACCCCCCATTTTTATTATCATGCTAATCTTTTTCTTCTATACAAAGCCAATATTTATTTTTAATTAGAATTTTATTTAGTTTTGCGTGCCATATCTACCATTGATAAGGGGCTATGCTTGACTGTGACTGAAGGCCACTTTTGACAGAACTCAGAGAACTGTGTGGTGTTAGGTAGTGAAGCATGTACTTCAGAATTTTAAGATACCTCTCCAGCCCAAGTTTTTTTTTATTTTAAAATAAAATTCAATCTTATACTTGAATATGATAAAATATTCAAATATGCATGAGTGTGTGTGCTCAAGCACATATTTGTCCATATACTAGAAAACTCTACCATTAATAAAGAAATAAAGAATAATGGGATACTTGGAATCATTACATATTGCTATGACCTCAATGACTCTTTTGTTACATGTTAGAGACTAATGTATCTATAATTACCTTGGAAAGTAGCTAAGGCATTTGTTGTAAGCAGATCAGAAACTGTTGATTTCTAATAACTTGATGCAGTCAGAGATTGACCTAATTAATATCAAAATGTAGGCCACATCACATTCTGGGAATCATAATTACGTTTAGATAAAAGTCTTTACTTCATTATAACCCCTCTAGCACCATCACCTCATTCTATCTAAAGAGAAAAAGTGGAAGATTGTAAAATCACATTTAAGGTATTATTGATTATGGAGATCAGATATTTTATTTGAAAGTTTTCAGTATAAGCTGTTCATAGCAGAAATTCACTTTTTTAAGAAAACCTTTCCTGATCAATCACGAATAAAAATTAGATTTCCCTGTCCCTCCCATTTCTTCCCAAAGTTTTATATGGAAATGTAATTTTTCTGATGTGTGTAGAGTCACTTATTTAATTGCTTGTTTAACAAACTCTGTGTCAGGCACTTGTTCTGTTGATTACTAATCCCTAAAATGTCATTGCTGGTACTTAAGACAATTAGAATTATAGAGCAAATACATGAACAGTGGGCCTCTTACTCTGTGGCTATGGGACCTCCATCTTACATTTTGACTCAGTGAAGGAAAAGAGAGAACAAAAGACCAAAAGTCCACTTAGCTGAAGCAGAGGCCTGGGTATATAAGGGCACAGCAACTGGTACATTCCAGTTAGGCCTGGGTTGTAAACCAAGGCCCAGGCCAGATCTAATTCCATTACACAGATTGGATGACTTTTTTCCAAGCAAACTACAGATTTGGCCTTTAATGAAAAACATTCATTATTATAATTAATAGAAAATTTGCTTTGACTCTAGCACAAAGAGGTTTACTTGATAGGATGATTCCCAGTGGTTATATAAATATTACTTTGCAATTCTCTATTGCAGTCCATTAAGGACATCTTATAAGTAATGACATGAACCTACAAGTTGGTTCATGTAATGGATACATTTGAACTAACTGGCCATTCCAGGATATCATTGTCCTAAGGAAGCTGGGGACAAGCCTAATGGATTAAGTTCTCGAGCCAGAAAGTCAATTTAGCATTCTTAACAGCAAAGAACAATAATGCTTAAAGGTCAAACAATTTCTATAGATTTACTATTACTTTTGTTTGTTTGTTTTTGGGGCTACATCCGGTGATACTCATGGGTTACTCCTGGTTCTTTACTCAGGAATTACTCCTGGTGCTGTTCGGGGATCATATGGGATGCCGGAGATCAAACCCAGGTCGGCAGTGTGCAAGGGAAATGCCCTACATGCTGGACTACTTTACATGTTTCTTTGCAGTCACCATCTGACAGTAAACCATAGTTCTCCTGGCTCTGCACTCAGGGATCACTCCTGGCAGTGCTCAGGGGACCATAGAGCATGCCAGAGATTGAACCCAGTCATCTGCGACAAGGCCAGCTCACTACCCTCTGTATTATCATTCCAGCCTAATATATGATTAATTTAGTGTGAGAATTTTAGTCACTTTAGAAAGTTATTTTTTTATGAAATTTAATATCTTTTTTTAAAATTTTATTTTATTTTGTTATTTCCCCCAAATATTATTACACCATTTTAGACATACAATTGAAAGATGCTCATGTAGAGTTTTAGTTCTACAGTGTTCCAACACCCATCCCTCCACCCAAACCCATCTCCCATCACCAATGTCCCCACCTCCCTCCCTCCTCCCACACCTCAACTACTTGGTGGTTTCTGTATGTCATTTCTCTCCTATTTATCTCTCCCTCCCGCCAAACTTTCTTGCTCTTCGTGGAATGCAGTGCATTAAAAGACATTATTGTTTCCACTATTTTAATGGACCGTGCGGCCGCAAGAGGCCACGCGACCTGGGCTCCAACTGGTTTTGCTCTGTTAATCTGGTCGTGAGGCAGTTTCCCAGCGTCCAGACAGCGAAAATGGTGGCTAGTGTGATGGGCGAGTCTCATTCGGCTGCTTCCGGGACCCCCAGAGGTGATGGGCCCACTCCCAAAACCCATCTGCCCTCCTGGGGGTCCCATAGTCAGCTGGGCCCGGGCGAGCCGAGTTCCAGCCTCCCCAGACACTTGTGAGGCTCTTCATGCTATGGCTGATGGCCCCAGGGCAGCTCCTGGGCGGGGCCACCAGGCTCGACAAAATGGAGGGGGAATGGCCGAACCCTGACTCCATCTGATGAATTCCCAGTGATTCCCGCTTCTGGGAGCTGCCTACCTGGGGTCCAACTGGTTTTGCTCTGTTAATCTGATCGTGAGGCAGTTTCCCAGAGTCCGGATAGCGAAAATAGTGGCTAGTGTGATGGGTGAGTCTCATCCGGCTGCTTCCGGGAACCCCCAGAGGTGATGGGTCCACTCCCAAAACCCATCTTCCCTCCTGGGGGCCCCATAGTCAGCTGGGCCCGGGCGAGCCGAGTTCCAGCCTCCCCAGCTGCTTGTGAGGCTATTCATGCTATCTGAAATTTAATATCTTGACAAGTTCTTGTTCTCAAATTAAAAATTTTTTAGTTGCTAATACTGGATCCTGTAAGTATTAGGATCCAGTTTACCCAAGACAGCATTAACCTACAAGACTATGTTCGGGTCTTAGCTGTTCTTCCAGTTTTATTTTTAGGCACAGGACACTTGGAATTCTGGGAAATAATATAAAGGAAAGCCTGACTTCCACATTGGAAAGAGTTCTATCACAAATGTTAGAACTAAAATTTTTGTGGTGTTTTAAGCTAGCTCTCACTTGAGAAATATTGGAATGTTAAGAAATTACTTCCTAACCAGAGCTATTATAAGTAACAGCTGCCAATACAGGGTCAAAATACAGTGATTATAACATAAACACTCTCCATCAGCAAACACCGCTAATCAACTATGAATCCAGCTGTTTTCACACAGGAATTAATGCTTCCTGGTAATCTTTGTCATTATTAGTGTATTTCTTGGAAAATAAATGAAACACAGATATTAATAAGAGAAGAAGAAGGAAGTTTACTTTATCTGGGCAGTTTATATGGATTTAGCATTCCTCTTTTCTTAGTTTTCCAATGGAATATTCACATGCGAATGTGGGACATGCTTTCCTCCATACTTCTTTGGACCTACCTTTAAAGTCCCATTTCAACCCCCACCACAGGAACCTCTTTCCAAGGATATTTCACTGGGTTAGGAAGCAAGAGGCAGACACATTATTTTTAACAAATGTTATAAGGACTCAATTTAGTAACAGATAAAAATAAAAAATATGATTTTCTGGAAGCAAATGGGTATGAGATAAGTCTGCTATTTATTTCTTCACAGCCCACTTATACCCCATCATCTGTCTTTTTGAGCCTATCTTTGATTCTCTTTCCCCATCGGAAAAATGTAATGTAGAGGAGCTTCCTCTGAATGTGAGGCTTTCAAAAGATATGTGGCCAGTGGGAATCTGAATATTCAATGTTCTACTCACTAGGAGCAGAAGCAGCTGTTGGAAAAGAACCACTAGAGGATTCTGATTATTCAGGCAGCCCTTGTGGGCCCAAGAATGTTGATGACATTATAGTTGAATGGGTCCTTGAACAAATACCTCTTTAATTATGTCCAATGAGGTTCTGTTACTGAGGAGTTCATAATAAGAAAGGACTAACTGAAAAGGTCTTCTTAATGAAACCCAAATGAAGTTGACTGTAACAAATCCAAGTGATGCAAATAAAGATGTGTTCTTATTATTATCTAAACAATTATAGTGATAGTACATTATTATTAGATAAAATTATTTTCTATGTACAAGAAAGTGAAAAAAAAATCACCATTAAGCCACCATGCTTAAATAAAGTAAGATTTATTTTTTAAATTATTTTATATGAATCACCATGCAATGCAGTTAGAAGGCTATTCATGTTCAGGTTTCAGTCCCATGACGTTCCAACCCCCCCATCCCTTCACCAGTGCACATTTCCCACCAGCAATGTGCCCCCTTACTCTCCTACCACACCCCTATCACACAATCCCTTATGTGTCTCTGTGACAGGCACTTTCCTTCTTTCTCCCCCACCATCTCTCTCCCATTGGGTGTTATGGGTTGCAATACAGATACTGAGAGTTATCCTGTATAAGTAGAGGTTACCTACTTTCACAACGTGGTTCTTATACAGAGTGGTCATTTACCACTATCTTTGTTATAGTTGTGTCTTCCCTATCCCAACTGTCTTTTCCTCAAGCAGTTGAAGCAGGCTTCCAACCTTGAACCATTCTGCCTGACCCTTGTTTCTACTGTCGTTGGGTATTGATTTCATGCTATGTTTTTACACCCAACAATGAATGTAATCATTCTATGTCTGCCCCTCTCCTTCTGACTCATTTCACTCAGCATATACTCTCCAAGTTCAGCCATTTATAAGCAAATTTTATGACTTCATTTTTCCTAACAGCTGCATAATATTCCGTTATGTAGATGTGCCATAGTTTCTTTAACCAGTCGTCTGCTCTTGGGCATTCAAGATTTAGTTTTAAATCACTTTTTTAACATTCCACTCTTTTGTTCACTTTCTTTCAGCACTTTAAAAAAATGTTTTTCATATCATCAGAATAATTTAAAATTATTTCCAGAAACAAAAATAAAAGCTGCAACATCAGGAAATAGTTTAAAATTTTGCTTTTGAATGACTGGAATGCTTTAGATATTCATTGTTTATATCAGTGGCATGAGCATATTTGGATGTGTCTTAATTCAGTTATATATGATATTTTCTCTACTGTAAATGAAGTGTTCATCAGAATATATTAGGCATAATGCTGACATATTTAGTGCTTAAAAGTTATTTGTTATTGCATCATAAATTCTGACATTATTTTGTAAAAACCTAGATTTAACCAATCAATTATGTTATAGATACATAATGTAATACTCCATAACAAAGATGATGTATAGAGTATATGTATTAATAAAATAGATTATATTAAAAGACAAATTAAAATTTATGTATGTGTGGCATATATCTGTACATATTACTTTTCTATCATTACTTGTGTTTATGTATAAACATAGGAAAATTATGGAAGAATAAACTTATTGAAACGTCTATGGTTTTTAAACATTGGATTCTGTTTATTGCTTATCTATATTTCTCTATATTTTATACTATTTGATGTTTGAAAAACAAGGTGATTTTTCTTGCTTTAATATAGCTAGTTTAACATATTGTGAAATTTTATTACAATGCAAAGAACTAGTTTTTGCTTCTGACATTCTCTATAATCATATTTAAGCTCTTAATCTGATCAAGAGTTCTTAAGAAGTACTTTTGTTCAATAGTAGTAATTATAATAATGAGAAATAATATATTGCTATAAAATTATTTTATAGTTCTAATGCTAGACTATTGTCCATTGAATCTTCATCTTCTCTGTGTGGAGTATATGCTAGTTGCTTGTTTTGTCATGTTATGCCTTCTATAGACTTGTAGCTAGTCAATAATGGTGTTTTTAGTTTCCTCTCTAAGTAAGCATCTAGTTTTCTCCACAGCAAGCTTTTTGGATTAGGTTTTCATTAAAAAATGCTTTTCTCGGTGGAGGCATATGTTGAAAACAGTTTTTTTTAAGTAATCTTTCTTATCTCACACTATTCGTTGTCTTCACCAACAAAAAGAAACTTGACTTTGTATTAGTTTGTCGTACACAACCATTTACCTTTAAATTCCATAGATGTGGAAGCCTTCTATTCCAGTAAAATTTACTCCCTTTTCAGAGAGCCTATAATTTTTGCCTGAGCTGTTTCAAACTTTTAAGAAACAAAGTTTATCTTTGTGTTGTTGTTGTGTTGGTTGGGGGGTTGTTTGTTCACACCTGGATTTCAGAAACTTAGGTTGTGCTACCCACATACTAAATATGTGCTTAGTCAGTCCTCTGAACTATTTATTGTGCCCCAAACAAGAATAGTTTATTCAAATATTCTGCTAGAATATATATTGTATATCTATGTCCGTAATTCAGGTACGGATTATGTTTAAAAACTTCTTAATGTCTGTATATAATAGAATCGAATTTTTTACATATTATGATATATTTCCTTTAATTATATGTTTATTGATTCTTTTATAGTGTTATGGGTTTTATCCTGAATGACACTATCAATTTTTATTGAATCTGTGACTTTATTGCATTGGTTTGTCTTCCATTTGGGATCTTAGCTTTATAAGTACTTTAAATATTCCCTCTGTATCTGAGACACCAGCCCAAATTGTCTTCTGTTATTACTGATGACATTTTTCTCATATCAATTATATGCTGTACTAGTGCAAATGATATATTTACAATGTGCTATTACATCTGCACTTTTTCTGGAATCATTTTCTTAATGGATCCAACTCATTTTTAAAAATGATAGTTCATAAATTGGGTTTCTTTCTCAATGTAATGCTGCAATGCAATGCTAGACAACATATTTTGACTTGACACCAGTAATGTGAGGCAGTAAAAACATAGCTGTTTTCCATCAGACTTTTTTAAAACTAGAAGCCAAGTTATTTTTGTCTTTTTTTAAAAGTAAAAATAGAGTTGCACTCCTGGTGTTCCCAAATTCTGGTCCTAATAAGTAATCACCTTCAAGCATTTTCCTATTTAGTCTTTAGAAAAACATTCATCTGTTTCTTTTACTTTTCTTTTTTTTTCCCTTTTCTTTTACCGCTAGGCCCCACGTGGAAGCAACCTATGGTGCTGACCTCCTGCTAAGGGACTCAGCCAGCCCCTGGCCAAGTCCAACATTGCTCCCAGAGTTTGCTCACTCATGTGGGGAGGGGCAATGTTGGCGGGACTTTGGGCTCCTTCGCCCTTTCCTTGAGCTCCATGCCAGCTACCCCGGAGAGAGACTAACACCAGACCCACAGCTCCGTTGGCACCACGACAGCTCTGTCTTAGACAGTACCAGATCTATCACAATTATACACTGTACACAGTTCTAGGTAGGTGCTAGCTGATACCCATTATCCCAGTAAACCTAGCAAGAAGCCAGGGCAACCCCACATCATGAAGTCAGTCATTCTCAACATCCAGTCTCCAAGATCTTCAGAGCTCCACCCAAGAGAAAACCTGATCTTTCCCCTTAAGTTTCATCATTACATTCTCGAGATGTGAGCCTTCTACTGAGAGTGTACCACCTATATGGCAGAGCCTGGCAAGCTACCCATGTTTTATTTGATATGCCCCAAACCAGTAACAATATGTACCTCATTCCCATGACCTAAAGAAATGGTTTGAGGCTCTTCCTGGAGCAAGCAGATGCCCTTCGCTACACTTGCTTGAGACAGGACATATGGAGATGTTACTGGTGCCTGCTCAAGCAAATCGATGAACAATGGGAAGACAGGTGATACAAGTGATGTACATTTTTTAAGGACACCATTTTGTTAATCTACTCATTCTTTTTTTTAAATTTTTTATTTTTACAATTACAAAGATATACAATTAAAAAGTTCATATTTGGGTTTTGGTCATACAGTGTTCCAGCACCCATCCCGCCACCAGTGCCCATCTCCCACCACCAACGTCCCGGTTCCCTACCCCCTCCCCCAGCCCTCCTCCATGGCAGGTACTTTATGTCTTTCCCTTTCTCTCTCTTTCTCTTTTCCTTCCCTCCAGACTATGGATTACAGAACATACATTAAAGGGTGGTAATGTGTATCTTTTTGCCTCTATTTAATGCTCATTTCTAGGTTGGCATTAGTACCCTCGACAATTGTTAGCACACAGTTCCATTTTCTGTCTTACCTAGCCTCTGACTCCCACACGTTTGTGATAATTTCCACCTTTGACAAGACCTCCTGATATATGTTTCACTTGACCTTGGATATTGGTATCATAATAAGTACATATATATTTATGTTATGCAAATAAATGCAGTCATTCTGTATCTGTCTCTCTCCTTCTGGCTAATTTTGCAATCTCCATGTCCATCCATTTATAGGCAAATTTTATAACTTCATTTTTTCCTGACAGATGCATAGTATTCCATTGTGTAGATGTACCAAAGCTTCTTTATCCAGTCATCGATTTTCAGGCACTCTGGTTGCTTCCAGATTCTGGCTATTGTGGATAATGCTGCTATGAACATCAAAGTAGGGATGGTGTTTCTGCTGCGTATTTTTGGTTTCCCAGAGTAGATTCCCAGGAGTGGTATGGCTGGGTCAAATGGGAGTTCAATTTCTAGTCTTTGGAGGAATGTCCATATTGTTTTCCAGAAAGGCTGTACCAGCCGGCATTCCCACCAACAATGGATGAGTGTCCCCTTTTCCCCACATCCACGCCAGCACTTGTTGTTCTTGCTCTTTTGAATATGTGCCAGTCTCTGTGGTGTTAAGTGGTATCTCATTGTTGTTTTGATTTGCATCTCTCTGATGATTAGTGATGATGAGCACTTTTTCATATGTTTTTTGGCTATTTGAATTCCTTGCTGAAGTTTCTGTTCATTTCTTCTCCCCATTTTTGATGGGGTTGTTTGTTTTCTTCTTGTAAAGTTCTACGAGTGCCTGATATATCCTGGATGTTAACCCCTTATCAGATGGGTATTGGGTGAATATTCTTTCCCATTCTGTGGACTGCTTTTGTATCTTAGTCACTTTTTTCTTTTGAGGTGCAGAAGCTTTTTAGTTTCATGTAGTCCCATATGTTTATCTTTTCTTCTAGTTGCTTTGTTAGTGATGTTTCACCTTTAAAGATGCCTTAGATGCCTTTAGCTTCAATGTCGTGGAGGGTTTTTCCTGTATTTTCTTCAATGTACTTTATGGATTCAAGTCTGATATTAAGATTCTTTAATCCATTTTGATCTGATTTTTGTGCATGGTGTTAGACACAGGTCCAAATTCATTTTTTTTACATGTCTCTGCCCAGTCCTTCCCAACACCACTTGTTGAAGAGGCTTTCCTTACTCCATTTTAGACTCTTTGCACCTTTATCAAAGATTAAATGATCATGTGTTTGAGGTTGGGTGTCAGGATACTCAATTCTATTCCATAGGTCCACAGGTCTGTTTTTATTCCAATACCATGCTGTTTTAATTACTACTGCCTTGTACAGTGTGAAGTTGGCTAAGGTAATGCCTCCCATCTTCTTTTTCCCGAGGATTGCTTTAGCTATCCTTGGAGGTTTATTGTTCCATACAAATTTCAGGAGCGTTTGGTCAACTTCTTTAAAGAATGTCATCGGCATCCTTATAGGGACTGCATTGAATCTGTACAGAGCTCTAGGGAGTATTACCATGTTGACAATGTTGATTCTTCCCATCCATGAGCAGGGAATATGTTTCCATTTCCTTGTGTCCTCTTTTATCTCGTGGAGCAGTGTCTGGTAGTTTTCTTTGTACAGGTCCTTTACACACTTGGGTAAGTTGATTCCAAGGTATTTGATTTTCTGTGGCACAATTGTGAATGGAATTGTTTCCTTAATATCCCTTTCTTCTCTTTCGTTATTTGTATATAGGAAAGCCACTGGGACAAGACAAGGTTGCCCACTCTCACCTCTTTTATTCATTATAGTACTGGAAGCACTTGCCATAGCAATCAGAGAAGAAAAGGACACCAAGGGCATCCAGATAGGCAAGGAATATCATTATTTGCAGGTTACATGATATTATACCTACAGAACCCTAAACTCTCTACCAAAAAAACTCCTAGAAACAATAGACACATATAGTAGAGTGGCAGGATACAAAATCAACACCCAATAATCTACTCATTCTTATGTAAGAGTCTCAACCAAACTTGAGAGGTACTATAAAGATAATAATCTCTTTATAGTAGATTTTAAACTGAAAATCTTTTGCTTGTGTGGTATTGTACATCCCTTACGTTCAAAATGTAGATTGACTGACAGTTTGGGTTATAGTTTAACTAGTGATATCCATGTGTTTGTGGGTTTATAGTATTGGGGGGCAGGGGATAAGTGCTCAGGGCTTACTTTGGCTCTATGCTTCGAGATCATTTATGGTGTGTCTCATGGGTGTGAATGAGTATCAAGATGAAAAACCATGCCCTACCCACTATCTCTCTGCCTCCATCTTAGACTATATTTAAAACCAATAAAAGATTCTTCCAGACCACAGATAATAAATAGTCCATAGTCTACAGAAGTATGTTATTAGATTATCTATGAATTATCAAAATAATGTTCAATATCTTTTAAAAATAATTTTATAACAATATATGGTTGGAAGCTTGTCCCAAGTGTGGGTGGGAGAGTTAAGTAGGACAGAGAAGGACAAAGAATGACAATGTTATGACAATGTTAGTTGGAAATGAATAACTCTAGACATAAATTGAGTGCTTGGAGAGGCAGGAAGAAAACTGGAGCTATATGTGGTGGGAAATATACACTGATGAAGGGTTGGGTGTTGGAGTATTGAATAAGTGAAACACAATCATGAACAAATTTTAAATGTGCATAACTGTATATCTCATAAAGATACAATAAAAATAATTGTGCTATTACAATACAATATGCATAAAGAGTATAAATTTTAAGAACAGAACTTTTGTGGCATGTGAAATTAATGTATATCTTTTACCACTGCCCAGATTAAAAACAAGCTGTATGCTCCTTCTCAATCAATAATTCTCTTCCTGGTGGTAACCAATGCCTTTAATTTATCAGTTGGTGTGTCTATCCTTTGGATTTCAGGAAATTGGACTCAACAATATGTATACCTTATATTTGAATCCTTTAGCTCAATATTATGTTTAAGAAATTTATTCCTGTTGCAATAGATAGAAATGGTTTATCCTTTTTCTTTGATATATTTGTTACATAATTAACACAAATTATCTTATTTTTCCCAAGGGGAAAGGGTATGGGCCACACCCAGGGTGTTATGGGATTACTCTTAACTGCACTCAGGAATAACTCTTGGTGGGCCATGGGTATTTCATGGAGTGTTGAGGTACAAACTCAGGATGGCCACATGCAAGACAAATGCCTACACACTGTATCATTGCTCCAATTCCTTCTTTTTCTGCTGACAAATGTTCAAATTATTTCCAAACGGTGTTACAATGAATACTAAGAACATTCTTGCACAATTTCCATGTTGAATTTCCACTCCCATTTATTTAAGCATCAGAATTCATTGTCTGAGGGCAGATGAAATCAGTTAAATTATTAACAAGTTCACTTTTAGTTGAATAATATACTCACAAGTAGTTGTAGAAAATACATTCCTACTACTCCTTTACTTACTCCATTTGCATCATTTAGTCAGTTTTGCCCATTGAGTACATATTACAATACAATGTCAAAACAAGAATATTGTTACTGATGCAGTTGAATGAGAACATTGTTAGCTCTCTAAAGGTTTTATATGGTGCCCTTTGTAGCCACACCTACCTTTATGCCCTTGTATCTGTGTCTCTATCTCCTCCTTAATTTCTGCTAATCACTATTCTGTTTAGCATTTCTATAGCTTTTTCACTTTAGAAAAATTCTGTTAATGGACTCATAAGATTGGCCTTTATTAACTCATTGTAATTCTCTAGTTATTATACAGAGATGTTCTCATATATACTTAGTTCCTTATTTATTGGTGAGAAGTATTCCTCAGTATGGAGTTATCCTAGTTACCTATTTACTATGGAGTTATACTCAACTATTCCCTGGTTAGCAATGCTCTGGCTTGTTTCCAGGTTGGGACAACTAGGAATAGAGGCTTTGTAGACGCTTGGTATAGGTTTTCATGAGAAAATATGACTTCAATTATCTAGAATAAATTCTCAAGAGTAATATCACTGACTTCTATTGTAGCTATATGCTTAATTTATCAAGGAACCACTCAACTGTCTTTTCTCAGATTCTCATCAATAATACACAACTGGTCTAATGCCATCTCTGGCAGCATTTGATAGTGTCATTATTTGATTTGATTTATTCTGATAGCTATTTAGTGATGTCTTATTGTGATTTTAATTTAAACTTCCCTCATGGCTAATAGAGCTGATCATCATTTCATGTACTTAGTTACCATCTGTACCATCTTTTAGTGAAATGCCCTTTGTGTACTTGGCCCATTTTCTAATTTTATTGGTGGTGGTGATGGTGGTAGTATCTGTCTGTGTGTCTCTGTGTGTGTGTGTCTTGTGTGCATATGTGTTGAACATTCTTTATACTGTATCTTTCTCATACAGATGGCCTATAGATATTTTATCAATATGACTTTTCCCCGATAGTTAGCAGTAGGGCATTTTACAGAACAAAAGTTAATGTTATAAAGCCCAGCTTATGAGAAGTTTATTCTCGTGGTATTAAGTCTCATGGTATAAACTGTTTTTCCTGCTTATTTTTTTAAATTTTCCACCTTTGTTGGTTTTGGTCATACAGTTCTCAGCACCCCCCCCCCCCCCCCCCCCCCCCCCCCCCCCCCCCCCCCCCTTTCTTTCTCCCCTCTTCTCTCTCTTTCTCTTCCTCCCTCCCCCCCCCCTTATATTTTAATTGAAGTAACATTGTATTGCAGACTTATACAATTTGGGGGAGAGAATCATTAAATTGGCATGTGAATATATTACAATAAGTTTAGCACTGCAATTCCAATTCTATTCACCATACAATTAGCCCTTTTGCGAAGATGTCCTGACCCTGCTCATTAATCTTCCAAGTTGTCATGATCAGGAGCCAGAGTGATAGCACAGTGTGTAGGGCATTTGCCTTGCATGAGGCCAAACCAGGTTTGATTCCCAGTATCCTATGTGGTTCCCCGGGCACTGCCAGGAGTAATTCCTGAATGCAGAGCCAGGAATAATCTGTGAGCATCAATAGGTGTGGCGCAAAAAAGCAAAAAAAAAAAAAAAAAAAAGATCTGGTCTTTGTTTAAAAGTCTATTTTTTATTTTAATTAGCTATCAGCTTTCTCTTTATATCACACACTGGTAAAATAGTTATTTTTCTTTTCTTATCTGACTTAATTTACTAATCACAATAGCCTCTAGGTCCATCTGCATTGTTGCAAATTTCAAAGTTCATATTTTCTGTAACAAAGTAGTAGTATTTCTTTATGATTATAGGATCTTCTTTATCTATCCACCTCCAATGGGAATATAGATTGTTTCCTGCTCTTGGCAATTGTAAATAATGCTTCAATTAACATATTTTAGGTAAACTTCATTTTTTCCCCCAAAAATTTAATCATAAATATTTTGACTGAATATGAGTTCCTAGGGAAATGTGTGATTTAAAATATCTGAGGTCTGGGTCGGAGTGATAGCCCACCGGGTAGGGCGTTTGCCTTGCACGCGGCCAGCTCATGCCAGCCTGGGTTCGATCCTTGGCATTCATTATGGTCCCCAGAGCACCACCAGGAGTAATTCCTGAGTGCAGAGCCAGAAGAAGCCCCCGAGCATTGCTGGGTGTGACCCAAAAAGAATAAATAAGTAAATAAGATATCTGAGGTCTGTATCTCTTTGATGATTAGTGATGATGAGCATTTTTTCATATGCCTCTTGGCCATTTGAATTTCTTCCTTGTCAAAGTTTCTGTTCATCTCTTCTCCCCATTTTTATGGGGTTGACTGTTTTCTTCTTATATAGCTGTACCAGTGCCTGATATATCCTGGATATTAACCCCTTATCAGATGGATATTGGGTGAATATTCTTTCTCATTCTGTGTACTGTCTTTCTATCTTGGTCACTATTTCTTTTGAGGTGCAGACTCTTTAGTTTCATGTAGTCCCATATGCTTATCTTTTCTTCTACTTGCTTTGTTAATGGTGTTTTACCTTTGAAGATGTCTTTAGCTTCAATGTCGTGGAGGGATTTTCCTATATTTTCTTCAATGTACTTTATGGATTCAGGTCTGATATTGAGATCTTTAATCCATTTTTTAAATTTTTTTGACATTTTAACTGCACTCAGCTGTAATAGAAATAAAATTAAAATTTCTGACAATTTTGAAAAGATTAGGCGCATTGTATACTGTCATTACTTAGAGAAAACGATGATTGGGATTTTAGTCACAACTAATTACTGTGTGGGGCAAAAGCAATAGCACAGTGGGTAGGGCATTTGCTTTCATGCTGCCAACCTGGGCTCAATCCCTGGCAACCCATATGGTCCCCAGAGCACTGCCAGGAGTAATTTCTGAGTCCAGAGCAAGGAATAACCCTAAGCAATGTTGGGTGTTGCCTAAAAAAGAAAAAAAAAACTAATGACATTCTTATGATATTTAGGATAAGGTGAAATTGCAAGCTAAGATTTAAATGGCATTAGATAGTGATAATTTTCCAAAGATTAAAAAATAGTGGCAAGGTGATCAATGTGAATACATTGCCAATTACTCATTTTATAAAAGTATGCTGCATGCCCGCGCAAGCAAATCGATGAACAATGGGAAGACAGTGATAGTGACAGTGACAGTGATGCTGCACGTCATTTTTCACATCCGATTCCCCTCTCCTCAGAGCTCCACCCAGCAGAAGAGCTGATCAGAATCTTGGCTCATCAGAGTCCCACCCTACAGCAGTCTTTTTCAAGCCCAGCCCAGGTATGCCTGATCCAGAGCTCACATACTCGGATCAGAGATGCTACCAGCTCTCCCTGTGCCCAGCTGATCACGAGGTGCCCGGGAGGGAAGGAGGATTCTAGCCCTGGCCCGCCACCCCAGCAAAGCCTGGCAAAAAGTCAGAGGAACCCCCACACCACAAGGGCCACCATTTTCCACATTGGGACTCCCCACTCATCAGACCTCCACCCAGCAGAAGAGCTGATCACAAGCTCAGTTCATCAATTTATGCTTGAGATTAGAGGTGACTAAGACTCTTCTTCCATTCTTCTAATGGAAGAATCCTAAAATCAACCTCTACCTCCCCACTTGACCTCCCCACCTTACAAAGCAGTGTTTATTTTTAATTACAAATTCCAATTTAATAATTTAAAACATTACAAAAAATTGTAAAAATATTAAGGGGCAAGCATTTGTGAATTCAAAGCCACACTGGAGGGCCCGGAGCAATAGCACAGCTCAAATATGTCCTGTACATGTCCTTTCCTGATCCAAAATACATCCATCTTACATGCTTTTTAGAAGGAAATCACTGGGGCCGGAGTAATAGCACAGGGTGTAGGGCGTTTGACTTGCATGTGGCCGACCTGGGTTTGATCTCCAGCATTCCATATGGTCCTCTAAGCACTGTCAGGAGTAAATACTGAGCAACAATGCTCATGGGTTACCTGGATCTTGGCTCAGGAATTAGCCTTGGCGGAGCTTGGGACCATATGGGATGCCAGAGATCGAACCTGGGTGGACTGCATGCAAGGCAAATGCCCTACCCACTGTGCTATTGCTCCGGCTCCTCATTAACTTCTAAAGAATATATTTCTCGACCATATTCAGTAAATCCATGCTAACAATCAATATGAAAAGTTGATTCAAGGGCTGGAGTGATAGCACAGTGAGTAGGGCATTTGCCTTGCACACGGCTGGCCCGAGTTCGATCCCCAGCATCCTATATGGTCCCCTGAGCACTCTCAGGAGTAATTCCTGAGTGCAGAGTCAGAAGCAACCCCTGGGAATTGTTGGGTGTGACCCAAGAAGCAAAAAAAAAAAAAAAAAATAAGTTACTCAGTGTCTGCGTAAGATAGGTTTAAATAGTGGTTGCAAAGATTAGAATTATCTATAGTTGCGATGTGGGCTTGGGATTGAATATTTGTATTCAATATTTGTATTGAATATTTGTAAGAAATTAACATGTAGATCTTTGTTAAAAAACTGAGTAGAGGGGCGGGATCATTAGCGCAGCGGGTAGGGGTGTGTTTGCCTTGCAGGCAGGAGGGAAACTGGGGACATTGGTGGTAGGAAGTGTACATTGGTGAAGGGACCAGTGTTGGTGGTGGAGTGGAGTGCACATTGGTGAAGGGACCAGTGTTGGAACATTGTATGACTGAAACTCAAGGAACATTGTATGCCCGTGCCTGTGCGACAGTCTTAGACAGTACTAGATTTTAGGATCAGGTCTTTCCCAGGATCTTTCACAGTTATACACTTTATATAGTCCTAGGCAGGTTCTAGTTGATACCCATCATCCCAGTAAGCCTAGCAAGAAGCCAGATCATACCACACATCATGGGGTCAGTCATTCTCAACATCCAGACTCCACAGTTCCTCAGAACTCCACCCAAGAGAAAACCTGATCTTTCCTCTTTAAGTTTCATCAGTAAATGTTCAAGATGAGAGCCTTTCCTGAGAGTATACCACCTATATGGCAGAGCTTGGCAAGCTACCTGTGTTGTATTTGATATGCCAAAAACCAGTAACAATTATGGACCTCATTCCCATGACCTGAAGGAATGGTTTGAGGCTCTTCCTGTCGCTGGAGCAAGCAGATGCCCTTGGGCTACACTTGCTTGCAGCAGGACATATGGAGATTTTGCTAGTGCCAGCTCGAGCAAATCCATGAGCAATGGGAAGACAAGTGATACAAGTGATTAGAGGTGACTACAAGAGTATCCCATTTGCACGGCAGAGCCTGGCAAGCTACCCGTGTCATAATTGAAATGCCAAATACCAGTAACGATTATAGACCTCATTTCCATGACCTGATATTATGGTTTGAGGCTCTTTATATTCCTGGAGTGAGCAGATGCCCTTGGGCTACACTAGTATGTGACAGGATGTATGGAGATGTTACTGGTGCCTGCTCGAGCAAATCAATGATCAACAGGAAGACAAGTGATACAAGTGAAGTGATGCTGCATGCAACATGTAAATCTGAAACTGTGTGGAATGAGAAAAGATCACTGAAAAACTGTTTAGGTAACTCATAATTTCAATCTTGGTAAATACTTTTATGTTCAGTAATCTTAAAATGTAGAAAAATAAAATTGTAGTATATATTTTAAGTTAATTCTTCCACAATTAACTTTTCTATTAAAAATGGATAGTTCACATAAGTTTCTACCTTAACACCTTATTCCTAAAGCATAGAGTAGCTATTTTTTACATATATTAAGATAATTATTACTCACTTGATTGAGAACATAAGAAGTGGATCAATAAGCATTCTGAGTAATTAAAATACAGTGGAAGCGACAGGTGAGAGATTTTTCATTCCCCCAGCAATGTAACATTACTTGAAGACATATCAGGTGCCAGGTGCCTCAAGCTTTTGGGATCGAACACCAGATTATGAAATCAGTCATGTACGTTCAATAATGTGATGTCCAAAATGATGTATTAAATCAATACTAAGTTTTTGTATTTTGTTAGTTAGGAAAAGAAAGACTTTAATGCCATGTTTTCACCTGAGATTCAGTTCAGGTATTTGCTAATTGTATATTTTAGTGAATGGAATGAAATTGAATTCTACCTGTCACCACCATGCTTGTGACAAGGAAATTTGTATTTTTAAATATTTAAAACCACTATTGTCTATACTATTGTTTGTTTGTTTCTGTTTTTACATCACATCTGGCTATGATCAAGAGTTATTTTTGGCTCTGTACTCAGGAGTTACTCCTGGCAGTGCTGCTCAGACCATATAGTGAGGTGTGCTGGATCAAACCTGGGTCTGCCGCATGCAAGACTAGCACCCACACTACCACACTACATACTATCTCTTCAGCCACCAGGATTGAACTTTAATTTATCTCTTATCATATAGTAAAATATTGCTTGGCCTTCTATCTCGATTAATGATAGAGAAGTAATCAGTTTTTTGTATGCTTTGTGTGTGTATAATATGTAGATATGTTAGACATGGAATTGAACTAAATTTTGTGTGTATGTGGGGTGTGTGCATGTGTGTGTGTTCCACATGCTTGCATGGATGTAAATGGGCTAAATTTCTCTAGGATATTCTCCCAAATATTATTTCAACTTCTCTAGAATTCATGTCAAATGTCTTAAGGTCCTGAAGGCAAATAAGAAGTATATTAAATTGTTGAATAATATCACTCACTTAAGGTCTTTGTTTCCATTTTAAATTTTTAATGGCTTTTAAGATGTCACCTGTTATTTGTTGTGAATTATGAGGTTTAATGGTAATAAAAGAATTCTTAAAATTAGGAAAGATATTAGAGATGAGTAAATTTAGGTGCTTTGAATGTCTACTCTTTGGAACAAAAAATAAAAAATTTCTATCACCTTAATGTTTCTGGATTATAAATACTAATCAGAAGCAAAATATGTAAAGATTTTTTGGTTGGGGTCTTAGAAAATGCTTTATGGGGAAAATGCTTGACAGAGACATCTCTTTATTACTAACAAGATGCAGTATTTTTTTTTGGTTTTGGGGGACCACACCAGGTAATGCTCTGGGTTACTTCATACTGTGTACTCAGGAATCACCCCAGCAGTGCACTGGGAATTTATGGGAGCCTGGGTCATTCTCATGAAAGGCAAGCACCTTAACCACTGTCCTATCTGTCTGATAGATATTCAAATGAAATTTTTTTATCAATAACTCATGTTGTCTTAGAAATATAGGTAAAGTACAAACTAAGTATTGTAACGTTTATTAATAATGATGAAACTAAAGGCTAGTGAGATTTAAAAAAACCCTATTAATGATTTACAATTAGTTACTAGTGGACTTAGAACTAGATGCTTTGTGTTACTGTGCACTTTACAAGTATATTGGACAAACCTCATCATAAAAGGGTATAGGAGGAATAATCTGGCTTTACTGAATAGCTTCCCCATTTTAGTTGAGCATCTTAACCAAAGTAATCCAATTTGACCCATATTGTTCTAATAGATTAAGAAGTAAGTTTCTGTGGGTGCATTTAAAGCTATTGATGTCACATATTTTTGCTTACCTAACAAATTTAGCTTCAAAATTATAATATACATTTTAACTATCGTATCTTTTGTCTTCTTTTTATCAACAAAAATATTAAACTGCAAATTTTAGGAGATTTTATCTATTCCCTGAGAAACAAAAGAATTCTTTTGCCTGACTGCTGAATTAAAGCTTGCTTTGTGAAAGAAAGAATTCACTGCTTAAGATGCTTGGCAGTATGGTTAAATCCTTCTTATTTTATTATTTATATATCTATTTTCTATGCATGCTATAGGTCTGCTACCTACAAGGTTCTATGGTAAGTAAAACAATAGTTAAACACTATATGTGAAAAAGCACATAAAATTTCACATTACACAATGTTCCATAAATGCTTTATAAAGATCGCAGATTTTCCAGCATAGCATACTTTCCCCTTGCAATGTAGTACAATATCAATCCCTCTTTTCTCCCTGAAAATTATAAAAACTATAATATAACCAGTCAAACAAATGTCAGACAATAATGCTATAAATGTTCTTAATTGAATTCATGAATTTTTTAAGAAATCTTTGCTACTACAACTCACTACAACTCAAAAAAAAAAACAATAACCTTGGGAATAAGAAATCAGATAAAACTAAGGTTTGAAGGAAATTAAGTTTTCATGTAGCAGTTTCATGCTAATTCTTTTAGAAATATAGATGACTTGGTAATATGCAAGAGTACAGGTGACTAAAATTGACTCAAAAATAGCAACTCGCAAATAAATTTTAAATGCTGTGCATGGATTAATTTGAATAATATGCTAAACAGATCATATTTCATGTGTACTTTCAAATTATTAAGGGATACATTATATCCATGATATCTATCACAGAAAATAGAGGAAAAAATATAGTTACTGTTTGTTTATATAAATAGCATAACTAATTGATTCCCTAGCTTGACAAACATAAACCAGTAAAAGAGCCATCTCACAGATGAACATAAATGTTAAATTATGGAATGCAAATCAACTTTATTTAAAAGGGACAAAAACTAATGCAAGGCATATTCAGAATTGCTGAAATGATTAAAAACTTCAAAAATCAATTTGACAATTTAATCCAAAAAGTCAAAGAGACAAAAGTCACAAACATTTGTGAATTATCAATCAGCTTAAGAGACACCAAAAGGAGAAGGTAAAATTCAATATCAGATCATATTTTTTAAGTCCTAAATAAAATATAAATCTGAGAGTTCTGTCTTCAAATATTAAAGAATGTCTCCTTTGAACAAGTAAAGGAAAAGATACCTTATCATTTCTCCCAAGACAGAATACAAATTCAGCACAGGAAGTTTTCTCACACATATCTCATAACTACTTTCAAGAAATAGTTACACACAGACTTTAATGTATACTCAAGTTAACACCAAAGAATGAATTTTTTAAAAAGTTAACCTTCAAGTAGGTTTCCAATGGGAGAAAAGAGGCAATATCATTCCAGTTATTTAATTTTCTATCAGCATTGTCCAAACAAAATCAATGGGGAAAAAGTAATAAAAAAAGAAAAGAATGGGCCAAGATAAATATACAGTGGTTAGAGCATCTTCCTTGAATGTGAAAGACCTGGATTTAATCCCTGGCATCTATAGGGTCCTCTAGCACCACTAGATATGATTCCTGAGCACTGAGCCAGGAGGAAGCCCCTGAGCAAAGCAGGGTATGGCTCAAAGCAAAAAAAAATCAATTAATTAAAAGCAAGAAAGATGAAAGTAAATAAAGCAAATTTGATATTTGGAGGTTATTTTTCTGGTGCAAATTCTCCTAGTGGTGCTCAAGAGATTGACAGCCCATCCTGGCAACTGTTAGCCTACCAGGCCAGCATTTCCATGCAAGGGAATGTGCTTACAGTACTGTTGGGGCTCTTCAGTTGGGGGATTCCCTTCACCAACTCATATGGTGCCAGAGGTTAAGGATATGTGCTGTAACTGTTGGATCGCACCCTACTTGCTATCCCTGGGTTTTTATGTTGCAAATGAGGGATTGTAGAGGGGTTGTTTTTCTCTTTCCTATAAGCCTTTTGCATATGCTTATGCCAAGGGATTTTTTGTATATGCACAGACTATAGTTGGGGCTGTGCATTTGTGAGTTCATTAACTCTGAATTATTTACTCCTGCTTTTCATCATATTTTCTAACTAAAAGTCTCAGTAGCCTTTAGATTGAATCCAATTCCTCATGCTCCAGAAAGAAGGTCCCAACATGGGACTGGCTGGAACTAGGAAAAGAGTATACCCTGACTTCAAAATGCTACAGCTAAGTGTCTCACACAATGTCCTGACCATAATCTCTGTTCTGACCCAGAGAAAAGAGCTAGGTCTGGGATGAACTTTGTTTTGAAACATAATTAGCAATGGCTAGAACCCTGAAGGGGATTGGATATGATCAAGTCAAGGAGAACATAGTGATCCTATGACATGATCTCCCCAGGAAAGATCACCCTATAAATTTAATTTGTGGGTAGATAAATGCCTGTCTCTCATACTGTGTTAATACAAAAATAGCTAGAAATATTATTGAAATGATTGTTAATCAGCCCAGGTTGAGAGAAAAAAAATCAATGCATTCTGTTCTCCTCTCATCAGAACTCCACCCAGCCGACCAGCCCATCACAGCCCGGATCATCGACACCCACCCTGGAGCAGTTTCTTCCTCAATCCGGCCCAGGTATGCTGGTCCAGAGACTCTCAGACATGGGGGCAGAGCGGTTCCTTGCTCTCCCTGTGCCCAGCCGTTCATGAGGCAGTCAGGGAGGCATGGTGGGTTCCAGCCTTGGCCCACCACCCCGGCAGAACCTCACAACAAGCCAGGCGACCCCCACCCACTCCATGGGCGCCGCCATTTTCCACATTGGACTTCCCTCTCATCAGAACTCCACCCAGCCGACCAGCCCATCACAGCCCGGATCCTCGACACCCACCCTGGAGCAGTTTCTTCCTCAATCCGGCCCAGGTATGCTGGTCCAGAGACCTCTCAGACATGGGGCAGAGCGGTTCCTTGCTCTCCCTGTGCCCAGCCGTTCATGAGGCAGTCGGGAGGCATGGTGGGTTCCAGCCTTGGCCCACCACCCGGCAGAACCTCACAACAAGCCAGGCGACCCCCACACCCACTCCATGGGCGCCGCCATTTTCCACATTGGACTTCCCTCTCATCAGAACTCCACCCAGCCGACCAGCCCATCACAGCCCGGATCACCGACACCCACCCTGGAGCAGTTTCTTCCTCAATCCGGCCCAGGTATGCTGGTCCAGAGACTCTCAGACATGGGGCAGAGCGGTTCCTTGCTCTCCCCTGTGCCCAGCCGTTCATGAGGCAGTCGGGAGGCATGGTGGGTTCCAGCCTTGACCCACCACCCGGCAGAACCTCACAACAAGCCAGGCGGACCCCCACCCACTCCATGGGCGCCGCCATTTTCCACATTGGACTTCCCTCTCATCAGAACTCCACCCAGCCGACCAGCCCATCACAGCCCGGATCATCGACACCCACCCTGGAGCAGTTTCTTCCTCAATCCGGCCCAGGTATGCTGGTCCAGAGACTCTCAGACATGGGGCAGAGCGGTTCCTTGCTCTCCCTGTGCCCAGCCGTTCATGGAGGCAGTCGGGAGGCATGGTGGGTTCCAGCCTTGGCCCACCACCCCGGCAGAACCTCACAACAAGCCAGGCGACCCCCACCCACTCCATGGGCGCCGCCATTTTCCACATTGGACTTCCCTCTCATCAGAACTCCACCCAGCCGACCAGCCCATCACAGCCCGGATCATCGACACCCACCCTGGAGCAGTTTCTTCCTCAATCCGGCCCAGGTATGCTGGTCCAGAGACCTCTCAGACATGGGGCAGAGCGGTTCCTTGCTCTGCCTGTGCCCAGCCGTTCATGAGGCAGTCAGGAGGCATGGTGGGTTCCAGCCTTGGCCCACCACCCGGCAGAACCTCACAACAAGCCAGGCGACCCCCACCCACTCCATGGGCGCCGCCATTTTCCACATTGGACTTCCCTCTCATCAGAACTCCACCCAGCCGACCAGCCCATCACAGCCCGGATCATCGACACCCACCCTGGAGCAGTTTCTTCCTCAATCCGGCCCAGGTATGCTGGTCCAGAGACTCTCAGACATGGGGCAGAGCGGTTCCTTGCTCTCCCTGTGCCCAGCCGTTCATGAGGCAGTCGGGAGGCATGGTGGGTTCCAGCCTTGGCCCACCACCCCGGCAGAACCTCACAACAAGCCAGGCGACCCCCACCCACTCCATGGGCGCCGCCATTTTCCACATTGGACTTCCCTCTCATCAGAACTCCACCCAGCCGACCAGCCCATCACAGCCCGGATCATCGACACCCACCCTGGAGCAGTTTCTTCCTCAATCCGGCCCAGGTATGCTGGTCCAGAGACTCTCAGACATGGGGCAGAGCGGTTCCTTGCTCTCCCTGTGCCCAGCCGTTCATGAGGCAGTCAGGAGGCATGGTGGGTTCCAGCCTTGGCCCACCACCCCGGCAGAACCTCACAACAAGCCAGGCGACCCCCACCCACTCCATGGGCGCCGCCATTTTTCCACATTGGACTTCCCTCTCATCAGAACTCCACCCAGCCGACCAGCCCATCACAGCCCGGATCATCGACACCCACCCTGGAGCAGTTTCTTCCTCAATCCGGCCCAGGTATGCTGGTCCAGAGACTCTCAGACATGGGGCAGAGCGGTTCCTTGCTCTCCCTGTGCCCAGCCGTTCATGAGGGCAGTCGGGAGGCATGGTGGGTTCCAGCCTTGGCCCACCACCCGGCAGAACCTCACAACAAGCCCAGGCGACCCCCACCCACTCCATGGGGCGCCGCCATTTTCCACATTGGACTTCCCTCTCATCAGAACTCCACCCAGCCGACCAGCCCATCACAGCCCGGATCATCGACACCCACCCTGGAGCAGTTTCTTCCTCAATCCGGCCCAGGTATGCTGGTCCAGAGACTCTCAGACATGGGGCAGAGCGGTTCCTTGCTCTCCCTGTGCCCAGCCGTTCATGAGGCAGTCGGGAGGCATGGTGGGTTCCAGCCTTGGCCCACCACCCCGGCAGAACCTCACAACAAGCCAGGCGACCCCCCCACTCCATGGGCGCCGCCATTTTCCACATTGGACTTCCCCTCTCATCAGAACTCCACCCAGCCGACCAGCCCATCACAGCCCGGATCATCGACACCCACCCTGGAGCAGTTTCTTTCCTCAATCCGGCCCAGGTATGCTGGTCCAGAGACCTCTCAGACATGGGGCAGAGCGGTTCCCTTGGCTCTCCCTGTGCCCAGCCGTTCATGAGGCAGTCGGGAGGCATGGTGGGTTCCAGCCTTGGCCCACCACCCCGGCAGAACCTCACAACAAGCCAGGCGACCCCCCCCCACCCACTCCATGGGCGCCGCCATTTTCCACATTGGACTTCCCTCTCATCAGAACTCCACCCAGCCGACCAGCCCATCACAGCCCGGATCATCGACACCCACCCTGGAGCAGTTTCTTCCTCAATCCGGCCCAGGTATGCTGGTCCAGAGACTCTCAGACATGGGGCAGAGCGGTTCCTTGCTCTCCCTGTGCCCAGCCGTTCATGAGGCAGTCGGGAGGCATGGTGGGTTCCAGCCTTAGCCCACCACCCCGGCAGAACCTCACAACAAGCCAGGCGACCCCCCACCCACTCCATGGGCGCCGCCATTTTCCACATTGGACTTCCCTCTCATCAGAACTCCACCCAGCCGACCAGCCCATCACAGCCCGGATCGCCGACACCCACCCTGGAGCAGTTTCTTCCTCAATCCGGCCCAGGTATGCTGGTCCAGAGACTCTCAGACATGGGGCAGAGCGGTTCCTTGCTCTCCCTGTGCCCAGCCGTTCATGAGGCAGTCGGGAGGCATGGTGGGTTCCAGCCTTGGCCCACCACCCCCGGCAGAACCTCACAACAAGCCAGGCGACCCCACCCACTCCATGGGCGCCGCCATTTTCCACATTGGACTTCCCTCTCATCAGAACTCCACCCAGCCGACCAGCCCATCACAGCCCGGATCATCGACACCCACCCTGGAGCAGTTTCTTCCTCAATCCGGCCCAGGTATGCTGGTCCAGAGACTCTCAGACATGGGGCAGAGCGGTTCCTTGCTCTCCCTGTGCCCAGCCGTTCATGAGGCAGTCGGGGAGGCATGGTGGGTTCCAGCCTTGGCCCACCACCCGGCAGAACCTCACAACAAGCCAGGCGACCCCCCCACCCACTCCATGGGCGCCGCCATTTTCCACATTGGACTTCCCTCTCATCAGAACTCCACCCAGCCGACCAGCCCATCACAGCCCGGATCACCGACACCCACCCTGGAGCAGTTTCTTCCTCAATCCGGCCCAGGTATGCTGGTCCAGAGACTCTCAGACATGGGGCAGAGCGGTTCCTTGCTCTCCCTGTGCCCAGCCGTTCATGAGGCAGTCGGGAGGCATGGTGGGTTCCAGCCTTGGCCCACCACCCCGGCAGAACCTCACAACAAGCCAGGCGACCCCCCCACCCACTCCATGGGCGCCGCCATTTTCCACATTGGACTTCCCTCTCATCAGAACTCCACCCAGCCGACCAGCCCATCACAGCCCGGATCATCGACACCCACCCTGGAGCAGTTTCTTCCTCAATCCGGCCCAGGTATGCTGGTCCAGAGACTCTCAGACATGGGGCAGAGCGGTTCCTTGCTCTCCCTGTGCCCAGCCGTTCATGAGGCAGTCGGGAGGCATGGTGGGTTCCAGCCTTGGCCCACCACCCGGCAGAACCTCACAACAAGCCAGGCGACCCCCCCACCCACTCCATGGGGCGCCGCCATTTTCCACATTGGACTTCCCTCTCATCAGAACTCCACCCAGCCGACCAGCCCATCACAGCCCGGATCACCGACACCCACCCTGGAGCAGTTTTCTTCCTCAATCCGGCCCAGGTATGCTGGTCCAGAGACTCTCAGACATGGGGCAGAGCGGTTCCTTGCTCTCCCTGTGCCCAGCCGTTCATGAGGCAGTCGGGAGGCATGGTGGGTTCCAGCCTTGGCCCACCCACCCGGCAGAACCTCACAACAAGCCCAGGCGACCCCCACCCACTCCATGGCGCCGCCATTTTTCCACATTGGACTTCCCTCTCATCAGAACTCCACCCAGCCGACCAGCCCATCACAGCCCGGATCATCGACACCCACCCTGGAGCAGTTTCTTCCTCAATCCGGCCCAGGTATGCTGGTCCAGAGACTCTCAGACATGGGGCAGAGCGGTTCCTTGCTCTCCCTGTGCCCAGCCGTTCATGAGGCAGTCGGGAGGCATGGTGGGTTCCAGCCTTAGCCCACCACCCCGGCAGAACCTCACAACAAGCCAGGCGACCCCCCCACCCACTCCATGGGCGCCGCCATTTTCCACATTGGACTTCCCTCTCATCAGAACTCCACCCAGCCGACCAGCCCATCACAGCCCGGATCATCGACACCCACCCTGGAGCAGTTTCTTCCTCAATCCGGCCCAGGTATGCTGGTCCAGAGACTCTCAGACATGGGGCAGAGCGGTTCCTTGCTCTCCCTGTGCCCAGCCGTTCATGAGGCAGTCGGGAGGCATGGTGGGTTCCAGCCTTGGCCCACCACCCGGCAGAACCTCACAACAAGCCAGGCGACCCCACCCACTCCATGGGCGCCGCCATTTTCCACATTGGACTTCCCTCTCATCAGAACTCCACCCAGCCGACCAGCCCATCACAGCCCGGATCATCGACACCCACCCTGGAGCAGTTTCTTCCTCAATCCGGCCCAGGTATGCTGGTCCAGAGACTCTCAGACATGGGGCAGAGCGGTTCCTTGCTCTCCCTGTGCCCAGCCGTTCATGAGGCAGTCGGGAGGCATGGTGGGTTCCAGCCTTGGCCCACCACCCGGCAGAACCTCACAACAAGCCAGGCGACCCCCACCCACTCCATGGGCGCCGCCATTTTCCACATTGGACTTCCCTCTCATCAGAACTCCACCCAGCCGACCAGCCCATCACAGCCCGGATCATCCGACACCCACCCTGGAGCAGTTTCTTCCTCAATCCGGCCCAGGTATGCTGGTCCAGAGACTCTCAGACATGGGGCAGAAGCGGTTCCTTGCTCTCCCTGTGCCCAGCCGTTCATGAGGCAGTCGGGAGGCATGGTGGGTTCCAGCCTTGGCCCACCACCCCGGCAGAACCTCACAACAAGCCAGGCGACCCCCCACCCACTCCATGGGCGCCGCCATTTTCCACATTGGACTTCCCTCTCATCAGAACTCCACCCAGCCGACCAGCCCATCACAGCCCGGATCATCGACACCCACCCTGGAGCAGTTTCTTCCTCAATCCGGCCCAGGTATGCTGGTCCAGAGACTCTCAGACATGGGGCAGAGCGGTTCCTTGCTCTCCCTGTGCCCAGCCGTTCATGAGGCAGTCGGGAGGCATGGTGGGTTCCAGCCTTAGCCCACCACCCGGCAGAACCTCACAACAAGCCAGGCGCCCCCCACCCACTCCATGGGCGCCGCCATTTTCCACATTGGACTTCCCTCTCATCAGAACTCCACCCAGCCGACCAGCCCATCACAGCCCGGATCATCGACACCCACCCTGGAGCAGTTTCTTCCTCAATCCGGCCCAGGTATGCTGGTCCAGAGACTCTCAGACATGGGGCAGAGCGGTTCCTTGCTCTCCCTGTGCCCAGCCGTTCATGAGGCAGTCGGGAGGCATGGTGGGTTCCAGCCTTGGCCCACCACCCGGCAGAACCTCACAACAAGCCAGGCGACCCCCACCCACTCCATGGGCGCCGCCATTTTCCACATTGGACTTCCCTCTCATCAGAACTCCACCCAGCCGACCAGCCCATCACAGCCCGGATCATCGACACCCACCCTGGAGCAGTTTCTTCCTCAATCCGGCCCAGGTATGCTGGTCCAGAGACTCTCAGACATGGGGCAGAGCGGTTCCTTGCTCTCCCTGTGCCCAGCCGTTCATGAGGCAGTCGGGAGGCATGGTGGGTTCCAGCCTTAGCCCACCACCCGGCAGAACCTCACAACAAGCCAGGCGGCCCCCACCCACTCCATGGGCGCCGCCATTTTCCACATTGGACTTCCCTCTCATCAGAACTCCACCCAGCCGACCAGCCCATCACAGCCCGGATCATCGACACCCACCCTGGAGCAGTTTCTTCCTCAATCCGGCCCAGGTATGCTGGTCCAGAGACTCTCAGACATGGGGCAGAGCGGTTCCTTGCTCTCCCTGTGCCCAGCCGTTCATGAGGCAGTCGGGAGGCATGGTGGGTTCCAGCCTTGGCCCACCACCCGGCAGAACCTCACAACAAGCCAGGCGACCCCCACCCACTCCATGGGCGCCGCCATTTTCCACATTGGACTTCCCTCTCATCAGAACTCCACCCAGCCGACCAGCCCATCACAGCCCGGATCATCGACACCCACCCTGGAGCAGTTTCTTCCTCAATCCGGCCCAGGTATGCTGGTCCAGAGACTCTCAGACATGGGGCAGAGCGGTTCCTTGCTCTCCCTGTGCCCACAGCCGTTCATGAGGCAGTCGGGAGGCATGGTGGGTTCCAGCCTTGGCCCACCACCCGGCAGAACCTCACAACAAGCCAGGCGACCCCCACCCACTCCATGGGCGCCGCCATTTTCCACATTGGACTTCCCTCTCATCAGAACTCCACCCAGCCGACCAGCCCATCACAGCCCGGATCATCGACACCCACCCTGGAGCAGTTTCTTCCTCAATCCGGCCCAGGTATGCTGGTCCAGAGACCTCTCAGACATGGGGCAGAGCGGTTCCTTGCTCTCCCCCTGTGCCCAGCCGTTCATGAGGCAGTCAGGGAGGCATGGTGGGTTCCAGCCTTAGCCCACCACCCGGCAGAACCTCACAACAAGCCAGGCGACCCCCACCCACTCCATGGGCGCCGCCATTTTCCACATTGGACTTCCCTCTCATCAGAACTCCACCCAGCCGACCAGCCCATCACAGCCCGGATCATCGACACCCACCCTGGAGCAGTTTCTTCCTCAATCCGGCCCAGGTATGCTGGTCCAGAGACTCTCAGACATGGGGCAGAGAGCGGTTCCTTGCTCTCCCTGTGCCCAACCGTTCATGAGGCAGTCGGGAGGCATGGTGGGTTCCAGCCTTGGCCCACCACCCGGCAGAACCTCACAACAAGCCAGGCGACCCCCACCCACTCCATGGGCGCCGCCATTTTCCACATTGGACTTCCCTCTCATCAGAACTCCACCCAGCCGACCAGCCCATCACAGCCCGGATCGTCGACACCCACCCTGGAGCAGTTTCTTCCTCAATCCGGCCCAGGTATGCTGGTCCAGAGACCTCTCAGACATGGGGCAGAGCGGTTCCTTGCTCTCCCTGTGCCCAGCCGTTCATGAGGCAGTCGGGAGGCATGGTGGGTTCCAGCCTTGGCCCACCACCCGGCAGAACCTCACAACAAGCCAGGCGACCCCACCCACTCCATAGGCGCCGCCATTTTCCACATTGGACTTCCCTCTCATCAGAACTCCACCCAGCCGACCAGCCCATCACAGCCCGGATCATCGACACCCACCCTGGAGCAGTTTCTTCCCTCAATCCGGCCCAGGTATGCTGGTCCAGAGACTCTCAGACATGGGGCAGAGCGGTTCCTTGCTCCCTGTGCCCAGCCGTTCATGAGGCAGTCGGGAGGCATGGTGGGTTCCAGCCTTGACCCACCACCCCGGCAGAACCTCACAACAAGCCAGGCGACCCCCACCCACTCCATGGGCGCCGCCATTTTCCACATTGGACTTCCCTCTCATCAGAACTCCACCCAGCCGACCAGCCCATCACAGCCCG
>JAJIBD010022446.1:0-170000 GCA_021461705.1 Cryptotis parvus
TTCTCTCATCTGAACTCCACCCAGCCCGACCAGCCCATCACAGCCCAGATCATCGCCCCACCCTGGAGCAGTTACTTCCTCAATCAGGCCCAGGTATGCTGGTCCAGAAGACTCTCAGACATGGGCCAGAGCGGTTCCTTGCTCTCCCTGTGCCCAGCCGTCCATGAGAAGGCGAAGTCGGGAGGCATGGTGGGTTACCACCTTAGCCCACCACCCGGCAGAACCTCACAACAAGCCAGGCGACCCCCCCCTCCATGGGCGCCGCTAGTTTTCCACATTGGACTTCCCTCTCATCAGAACTCCACCCAACCGACCAGCCCATCACAGCCCGGATCGTCGACACCCACCCTGGAGCAGTTTCTTCCTCAATCAGGCCCAGGTATGCTGGTCCAGAGACTCTCAGACATGGGGGCAGGCGGTTCCTTGCTCTCCCTGTGCCCAGCCGTCCATGAGGCAGTCGGGAGGCATGGTGGGTTCCAGCCTTAGCCCACCACCCCGGCAGAACCTCACAACAAGCCAGGCGACCCCCACCCACTCCATAGGCGCGCCATTTTTCCACATTGGACTTCCCTCTCATCAGAACTCCACCCAGCCGACCAGCCCATCACAGCCCGGATCATCGACACCCACCCTGGAGCAGTTTCCTACTCAATCCGGCCAAGGTATGCTAGTCCAGAACTCTCAGACATGGGGCAGAGCGGTTCACCTTGCTCTCCCTGTGCCCAGCCGTCCATAAGGCAGTCGGGAGGCATGGTGGGTTCCAGCCTTGACCCACCACCCGGCAGAACCTCACAGCAAGCCAGGCGACCCCCCCACCCACTCCATGGGCGCCGCCATTTTCCACATTGGACTTCCCTCTCATCAGAACTCCACCCAGCCGACCAGCCCATCACAGCCCGGATCATCGACACCCACCCTGGAGCAGTTTCTTCCTCAATCCAGCCCAGGTATGCTGGTCCAGAGACTCTCAGACATGGGGCAGAGCGGTTCCTTGCTCTCCCTGTGCCCAGCCGTTCATGAGGCAGTCGGGGAGGCATGGTGGGTTCCAGCCTTGGCCCACCACCCGGCAGAACCTCACAACAAGCCAGGCGACCCCACCCACTCCATGGGCGCCGCCATTTTCCACATTGGACTTCCCTCTCATCAGAACTCCCCCCAGCCGACCAGCCCATCACAGCCCGGATCATCGACACCCACCCTGGAGCAGTTACTTCCTCAATCCGGCCCAGGTATGCTGGTCCAGAGACTCTCAGACATGGGGCAGAAGCGGTTCCTTGCTCTCCCTGTGCCCAGCCGTTCATGAGGCAGTCGGGGAGGCATGGTGGGTTCCAGCCTTGGCCCACCACCCGGCAGAGCCTCACAACAAGCCAGGCGACCCCCACCCACTCCATGGGCGCCGCCATTTTCCACATTGGACTTCCCTCTCATCAGAACTCCACCCAGCCGACCAGCCCATCACAGCCCGGATCACCGACACCCACCCTGGAGCAGTTTCTTCCTCAATCCGGCCCAGGTATGCTGGTCCAGAGACTCTCAGACATGGGGCAGGCGGTTCCTTGCTCTCCCTGTGCCCAGCCGTTCATGAGGCAGTCGGGAGGCATGGTGGGTTCCAGCCTTGGCCCACCACCCGGCAGAACCTCACAACAAGCCAGGCGACCCCCACCCACTCCATGGGCGCCGCCATTTTCCACATTGGACTTCCCTCTCATCAGAACTCCACCCAGCCGACCAGCCATCACAGCCCGGATCATCGACACCCACCCTGGAGCAGTTTCTTCCTCAATCCGGCCCAGGTATGCTGGTCCAGAGACTCTCAGACATGGGGCAGAGCGGTTCCTTGCTCTCCCTGTGCCCAGCCGTTCATGAGGCAGTCGGGAGGCATGGTGGGTTCCAGCCTTGGCCCCACCACCCGGCAGAACCTCACAACAAAGCCAGGCGGCCCCCACCCACTCCATGGGCGCCGCCATTTTCCACATTGGACTTCCCTCTCATCAGAACTCCACCCAGCCGACCAGCCCATCACAGCCCGGATCGTCGACACCCACCCTGGAGCAGTTTCTTCCTCAATCCGGCCCAGGTATGCTGGTCCAGAGACTCTCAGACATGGGGCAGAGCGGTTCCTTGCTCTCCCTGTGCCCCAGCCGTTCATGAGGCAGTCGGGAGGCATGGTGGGTTCCAGCCTTGGCCCACCACCCGGCAGAACCTCACAACAAAGCCAGGCGACCCCACCCACTCCATGGGCGCCGCCATTTTCCACATTGGACTTCCCTCTCATCAGAACTCCACCCAGCCGACCAGCCCATCACAGCCCGGATCATCGACACCCACCCTGGTGCAGTTTCTTCCTCAATCCGGCCCAGGTATGCTGGTCCAGAGACTCTCAGACATGGGGCAGAGCGGTTCCTTGCTCTCCCTGTGCCCAGCCGTTCATGAGGCAGTCGGGAGGCATGGTGGGTTCCAGCCTTGGCCCACCACCCCGGCAGAACCTCACAACAAGCCAGACGACCCCACCCCACTCCATGGGGCGCCGCCATTTTCCACATTGGACTTCCCTCTCATCAGAACTCCACCCAGCCGACCAGCCCATCACAGCCCGGATCATCGACACCCATCCTGGAGCAGTTACTTCCTCAATCCGGCCCAGGTATGCTGGTCCAGAGACCTCTCAGACATGGGGCAGAGCGGTTCCTTGCTCTCCCTGTGCCCAGCCGTTCATGAGGCAGTCGGGAGGCATGGTGGGTTCCAGCCTTGGCCCACCACCCGGCAGAACCTCACAACAAGCCAGACGACGCCCACCCACTCCATGGGCGCCGCCATTTTCCACATTGGACTTCCCTCTCATCAGAACTCCCACCCAGCCGACCAGCCCATCACAGCCCGGATCATCGACACCCACCCTGGAGCAGTTACTTCCTCAATCCGGCCCAGGTATGCTGGTCCAGAGACCTCTCAGACATGGGGCAGAGCGGTTCCCTTGCTCTCCCTGTGCCCAGCCGTTCATGAGGCAAGAGTCGGGAGGCATGGTGGGTTCCAGCCTTTGGCCCACCACCCCGGCAGAACCTCACAACAAGCCAGGCGACCCCCACCCACTCCATGGGCGCCGCCATTTTCCACATTGGACTTCCCTCTCATCAGAACTCCACCCAGCCGACCCAGCCCATCACAGCCCGGATCACCGACACCCACCCTGGAGCAGTTACTTCCTCAATCCGGCCCAGGTATGCTGGTCCAGAGACTCTCAGACATGGGGGCAGAGCGGTTCCTTGCTCTCCCTGTGCCCAGCCGTTCATGAGGCAGTCGGGAGGCATGGTGGGTTCCAGCCTTGGCCCACCACCCGGCAGAACCTCACAACAAGCCAGACGACCCCCACCCACTCCATGGGCGCCGCCATTTTCCACATTGGACTTCCCCTCTCATCAGAACTCCACCCAGCCGACCAGCCCATCACAGCCGGCTCGCGGCAGCGGCGCCGCGTGGTTCATCAATAAAGGCTTTATTTGGAGGTGTTTATAGAGTATGCCCTCCCGCACGGCAAGCCTAGCAAGCTGCTCGTGTTGTATTTGATATGCCAAATGCCAGTAACAATTATATTAGATCATTCTAATGACCTAATATAATGGTTTGAGGCTCTTTTATGTTCCTGTACCAAGCCGATGCCCTTGGCTCTACAGCATGTGACAGGACATATTGAGATATTACTGGTGCCCGCTCTAGCAAATAGATGATTAACGGGAAGATCGTGATCGTGATCGTGATTTTAACTTTTTTGTAATTTTGTTGTTTTGTTCTTTTGTTTCTCAAAAGCTTGCATTTAACTACAAGTTACTACTGTTGGAGTATGGAATTTCATAAAATTGCAGTGTAATCTCCAAATCCACATCTATACACTTTATGGATATATATTCAGGGTAGTTGGATGCTAATTAAAAAATATTTAAAGTTTATTCAATGAAGATAACTGGATAATAAAAGGGGTATACATTATAAATTGTTTCACATTAAGTACAGCATGATTAGAAAAGTTATACATTTTAATGAATGATAATATTGAAACCATTTAAAGTTCACTCTTGGAGAAAAAATGCTATGAGTCAGTCTTGAATTCTTCAATATGTATTGCTGAAGGTGACTGTGCCCACAGATAAATCAGTAGTATTTTACATACTAATTGATATTGTCTTTCATTGTTTTTATACTTGCTAGGGGTTATTTCAATGTGGACTTTAAATGTATTATATACTGTAAATATATCCAACTAGAGAAGAGATATTTGTTTTCCTGGAGACTCAATTCTCCACTTTTAAATACCCTGCTAAAGTCAGTTATTGGTATGTTTTATATTAATCATATATATTCCATTTCTATGTCTAAAGGCATATTCATTTTTATGTCTAAAGGCATAGCATTTTGAATCTGTCTGTACTGATATAATTGAAAATATTTGTTTTCACAGAATACCAATTCTTGAAAAAATTATATCCACAAGGGGAAGTATGAAATTCATTATAGTTGGTATATTTAGTTATTTGAAGTTTCAATTTAAGAAACATGATATGGGGGGTAAAGAAGAAATATGAACTTTCCTCATTATTCCCTAGCAATTGCAATAGGCATTTGATTATATAGAAACATAGATAGCATGCTATTAAAGAGGATTGCTTCATCTTTAACAGTACCTGCCTGTTGGTTCATCCCTCTGTCCCTCCATCCTTCCCTTTCCCTTCTTTAGCTTCTTCTTTCCTTTCCCATTCCAGCCTCCCTCCCTCCCTCCCTCCCTCCCTCCCTCCATGCCTCCCTCTCTCCCTCCTCTCTTCCTCCCTCCCTCCTTCCTTCCTTCCCTTCCTTCCTTCCTTCCTTCCTTCCTTCCTTCCTTCCTTCCTTCCTTCCTTCCTTCCTTCCTTCCTTCCTTCCTTCCTTCCTCCCTTCTTCCTTCTCCTCCCTCCCTTCCTTCCTTCCTTCCTTCCTTCCTCCCTCTCTTCTTCCTCCCTCCCTCCTTCCTTCCCTCCCTCCCTCCCTCCCTCCCTCCCTCCCTCCTCCCTCCTCCCTCCCTCCCTTCCTTCCTTCCTTCCTTCCTTCCTTCCTTCCTTCCTTCCTTCCTTCCTTCCTTCCTTCCTTCCTTCCTTCCTTCCTTCCTTTCCCAATTTCATTTCCTTAATGAAAGGTACAGGAGCAATGTTGCAACAAAGAACACATAATCAATAAGCATTGTAGACCCAACCCTAATCTGTATCGTCTAGGTGGGAATATATTCTAATTTGCTTATATTTAAGACCATCTTTGAGGGCTATAGAATCCCTCCTTTACATTTCATCTCAGATCTCATGGTTTGGGTTATTAAGAGAAAGAATGAACATTCTAGATTACATGAGTTTTTTTTCCTTTTTTCAGAAAAAAAGTTGAGTACCAATATCTACCACAGTAGAGAGTAGAAAAGAGTTGTATTATATAATTCATGGCTTGGGTTCACTCATTTTGATTTAAAAATAAGCCTTTGACTCAACATACCTTTCACTCACATGAACAGCAGTATAACTAAAAGAGAGCTGGAGGAAGCATTTGTATAAATATAATTCCTTCTTCTATTCCTTAATTCAATCCCATATTTTTCCCATGTTGATTAAAAAAGTGTCTTCCTTGAGTGTGGAATCTGTCAGTATCGTAACTGGCTGCACAGAGTCCATTATATTCAAGCCTAGTTTTCAGACCCTTGTGTAGAGAAACATCCATTATTCACTAATATGATTATATCACAGGCTTTGGCTATTAAATCAAACTCCTGGAAGTAATTACATACCTGTATGATCCTGTTTCTGCTAATCATCTTTATCAAATTCCAGGGATTTGATCAAGAAAATGACAATTATATTTTATATACTGGAAATGCTATCATTGTCACCTAAGTTTTATATTTGGGCACCTATAATCCTATTAACAGATCTATATAGCAACCCTATAGAACTTCTAAACAGACTTATGTAGCTCAGAGGTTAGTGATTTAACACAGTGTCATGACCCTCTCTCTACTGTGGTAGATATTGGTACTCAAGGGATGCCTGGAGAACAGACTAGGATGACTTTGGGTCAAGAATATTTTATATTTTATTTACTTACATGGTTCATTTATGGAATAGTTAACTGTTGATGCCAGCTAGTGTTTGGGTCCTTGAATATCATATGATCTTAAGGATCGATTTTGGCTTACAATTTTTTGCAGGTTTATTTCATAAAATGTGTAGATGTTTGATGATGAGAGCAAAATTGAGATGTTAGGGCCAAGTGAAGTCATTTTAAACTGTTTCTTTGTATCATAACTTCTGCAGAGCAGCATGATAAAATCAGATAATTATACAGGCTGAAACTTTTTGTGAAACATTACCTAAGTGGAAATCAAGAAGCTGATGACATTGATGTTTTATCATCCCCTGTGTGTGAGCCAGGCTTACTGTACATAATTGTTTAACCTTTAAAAACTCTTAAGTATGTAGGCAGGGACCGGAGAGATAGCACAGCGGGTAGGACGTTTGCCTTGCATGCGGCCGAGCTGGGTTTGATCCCGGCATCCCATATAGTTCCCCAAGCACTACCATGAGTAATTCCTGAGCAAATGAGTCAGGAGTAACCCCTGAGCATTGCAGGGTATGACCCAAAAAAGCAAAAAAAAAAAAAAAAAAAAACAACTAAAAAAAGAATGTAGGCAAAGAGAATTACATGATAACCCCTAAATGTATGTATGTATGGCAAGCCACAATGTGTAAGGAGAGGAGAGAGAGAGAGAGAGAGAGAGAGAGAGAGAGAGAGAGAGAGAGAGAGAGAGAGAGAGAAATGAATGAATGCTATAGAGCAAGGCTGGGAGAGGGAGGAGGAATCTGGGGACTTTGGGAAATGTACACTGGTGGAGGATGAGGACCAATCATGAACAGCTTTATAAATGTATATCTAACAGTATTATAATTAAAAAATAAAATAATAAAAAATAAAAACTGTTAAGAATTAAAAACTTCCATTCATCTTAATTCATAAAAATAATTACCCAATATATTATGGCATGTTTCTTTAAATAAAGAGCTTCAAAATACTTTATAATTTATTAAGAAATGGTGGAAAATGTTTTCAGGAATTAATGAGGTTTTTGAAGATACATGCCACCAAATCCACAGCTCCTATTTATATCATCTCTTGGAGATTTTTAGTAATAGTTTCTCTTGCAGTTTCAAATGCAGTCACTGTGAAAACAAAACTGTGCCTTTCAAATGATCGAATCTTTTATTTGCCACAAGCAAAATGTTTGCTAAGTTGAATAAATATTGAACTATCAGAATTAAACAAGATAGTTTTTAAAAAGTGAATTATGGCAATGGAATACATGTATTAGTATTAAAGAGAGGCATTAATCATTTCTGGTGTGAAACATGCTAGAAGAATCAACATAAGTGTTAAATAATATGTATTTAACATATATAGCTCATAGCTCATAGGAATAGAACTGATAGAAATAGAACAAACTATAACTCTATTGTCATCAGAATATTATAGCATCTTGTATTTTCTATTCAGTGTAATCAGTATACTTTTCTTTTAAATTTTGGTGCTGAGCCACACCCTATTCTCAGGGATTACTCCTGACTCTGAACTCAGGAATTATTCCTGGCAGTGTTTGAAGAACCACATTGGATGCTGGGATTGAACTTGGCTTGGCTACACACAAGGCAATTGCCATACCCACTCTGGCCACAATTAGGATACTCCATATTAAAGAACTATTTCTTAGAAAATTTTGACCTGCTATCCAAATTTAGGGACATATTTTCCATTGTGATTCTTTTTCTCCTTTGGTTTCTAGTCTTAGTTTCATTGTTTCTAATGGCATGGTTTGTTATTGATGTTGATTTCTGTTAGAGTGCATCCTTGAATAAATATTGTTGAGGCTCTTCATGTCTGACAAAGCCCTTTACTACTTTGCATAGTTATTAAAATATTAGCTGAACATAGAATTATGCATCAGTAATTGCCTTACTCACCTGAGCTGTGATCAACTCCATCAATTAATATTTAGAAATAAAATTTGAGATATCATTATCAAAACCAACTGATTTTTTTGGTAGAGAACATATTCTTGTTTCTCTAGAAATTTCTTTTTGTTGATATTCTGTTTGGGTCCATATCTAGCAGTGCTCAGGGCTTATTCCTGTCACTGTACTCATTGATTATTCCTAGTGATGCTTGGGGGACTATATTTGATCAAACCATCAAACCAGAGAAAAATCACACATAAAACTGTTTTTATCTCTGCTGTTCTATCTCTCTGCCTCCAATTCCTTCATTTTCGCATTCTGAAGTGACAGATTTATATAATTTGATGTAAAATTTAAATTTTATGCTAAATTTTAAACAATTAAACCCTTATTAAACTAGAGACTGACTCCACAGCTTCAACATCTGGATTCCACAGCTTGTCCGAGCTCCACCCAAGAGAAAAGCTGATCTCAAGCCCTGCTTGTCAGAGTCCCACCCTACAGTGAAGCCGATTTCAAGCCCAGGTATGCCTGATCCAGAGACTCAGATACACTGGGCAGAGCTGCTACTGGCTCTCCCTGTGTTCGGCTAATCATGAGGCATCTGGGAGGGAAGGCAGGTCCTATCCCTGATCCACCATCGCAATAGAGCATCGCCAGAAGCCAGAGGAACCCCCCACACCATGAGGGCAACCATTATCAACATCCGCATTCCACAGCTTGTCAGAGCTCCACCCAAGAGAAAAGCTGATCTCTCCTTCGCAGCACGGGTCATCAGTAAATGCATAATCTGAGAGCCTACTACTGAGAGTATCCCACGGCACAACCGAGCCTGACAAGTTGCCCAGGTCGTATTTGATATGCCAAAAACTAGTAACAAATATAAACCTCATTCCCATGACCCAAATGAATGGTTTGAGGCTCTTCATGTTCCTGGAGCTAGCAGATGCCCTTGGCCTAAACCAGCACATGACAGGACCTACGGAGATGTTACTGGTGCCCACTACAACAAATCAATGGACAATGCGAAGACAAGTGTTACAAGTGAGCTAGAAACTAGGATCTTTTATTAGAATTATTAATTTAGTGATTATATCATTTTCTTACTCAAATTTTGTTTTTAATTAAACATTTTTACCAGAACACAGAACAAATAAATGCTTGAGTATCTGTAAACAAGTTTGACCTTGTCAGTGTTTTGGTTTGTTTTTTGAGGGACATTAGGGTGGGGGAGATTTGAGCCACCTTTGATTGTGCTCAGAGTTTACTCCTGAGTCTTTGCTTATGGATCACTCCTTGTGGGGCCCAGATGACCATATATCATGCTAGGATTGAATCTGGGTCAGTCCTATGTAAGACAAATGCTTTGTACTATCTCTCTGGCCCCTACTCAGTAGTGTTTATACTTTTCTATCACTCATTATTTCTCGTCTTTCCTCTCTCATTTCCCCTTATGCTCTTTACCACCAGCCACTCTTGCATCTTTCCTCCGCTTAAACACAATTAGCTATTGTTTTTATATTTACTTATTGTTGGTGATACCATATATATGGTATTTACATATTACATATATTTAAAATATATAAATACTTCTTGTATTTATATATTTATATATATTTATATATATAAGTAGTGATGAACACATAGTACATGTTCATCAAACAATATATTATACTTTATTGTTGCCACTGCCTTATCATCACACCATAGTTTTCTTTTTATTGGTTTATAATATTTTTAAAAACCTAATGATCACATTCCACTTTTTGCAAAAAATGTGACATAAAATCTACAATGATTTTGTAGTAAAGTCAAATATAGGTGAAAATGTCTCTGTCTCCCTCTCAGCTATCAGTTTTCAACCAAATGCAAGCTAACTATCCTAAATAAGTTTCTCTGTCTTGCATTTTTTGACGTAATTAATGTTGGAGATGATTATACTATGGCCTATAAAATGGATATACTACTCATTCATTTTGCTATATTGATGTGTGAACATAATATAATTGGTTAACTCAGTTCTTTGTAGCGTGGGCAGTTTGGATCATACCTGGTAGTGATGGCACTGTGCATAGGAATCACTTTTGGCAATGCATGGAAACTAAATGTGGCACAAGATATCAAACCTGGTTTGGTCATATGCAGGGTGAGAGTCTTACCTGCTATCTCTCTGGTATCATTAATCCTTAGTGGCCATTTATATGTATTTTTGTGTTTAACTTCCACAAAAAACATGGTAAAACTTTTAGTGATTAAATTTGTTATATAGTCTGTCTATCTTTATAATTCCTCCAAGAACTACAACTCCCGAGTAAAATGACTTGCATTTTGGCATTTTTTTTGTGATGTCTAATGTTTGTCAAGTTGGTCTGTAGAAAGATGCTCTCATTTATATTCCTATGAACAATGAATGCTTGTTTTCTCACACTTTTTTAGCACTGGGAATTAATTAACTTCTTTTGCTGTTTGCTGTTCTCATAGCTAAAATGACGGAATTTTCTTTTGTTTTGGTTTGCAGCTTTCAATTATAAGTATATGTGAACTTTTTTTTAAATCCTCTCTTCCTATTGTGGTTCTGTTTTTCTTCCATGGAAAGTGACTGTTATGGCCTCTGTGCCTTTCTTTTGTTCATTCTTTCTCTTTCTTTTTTTCTCATCATTTTCTTTAGTGATTTGGACCTATTTATAAGAATGCTAATAATTTTATATGTCATCATTGTTAAATAATCCTCTGATTGTGGTTTGTAATATTTTAAAGTGACTTTGGGGTCAGAGCAATAGTACAACAGGAAGGACATTTGCCTTGTAAGCAGCTGACCTGGTTCAATACTTGGCATCCCTTATGGTCCCCCAAGCACCATCAGGAGTAGTTCCTGAGTGCAGAGCCAGGAGCAATCCCTGAGCATAGCCAGGAGTGACCCCCAAAGACCCCAAAAATAAATAAATAAAGTGACTTTTCCTTTTTGGCATTTACTTAGACTGCCCTCACTCTAACATTTGTGTATATAACATATTATAGTTGAATATATACATTATTTATAAATATATAATCATTCTCCATATTGTTAACCTTTCAAGCCTAAAGCTAAAACATACAGCCATCGGGTCTTTTAAGCATTAAAAGAAAAAGCACTATTTGAATTGTTCTTCAGTACATTATTTATCAGAAATATAATAAATCTGAAGTCAAAAGTGTTTTCAGTTTAAGATAATCCTCTAGAAATTGTGCTACTCATCCTTAACCTAAATGAATTAGTGAATGCTTTCACAAATGAATGCTTTCATGTGCCAATAAATTAAGCAAGAGGCAACTAATTAGGTGTCTTGAAGATGAACGCCTCACATTGCTTCTCTCAAGGTTATATCCCTGAAAACTTCTAAGGCTGTGAAAAGCCAAGAGCTCTGAAAAATGTTTATCCTAGCTAACTGTACCAGGCACTTTATCTATCTAGTTCTGCCTTAGATGTTTATCCTTTGACATGAGAATAGGAAGAATCAGGTCAAGGTTCTGCTGAGTATAAACTATGTAAGGCAGCAATGTTTTGAACCCAAGGCCTCTTTCCTTAAACTGCACAGACACTCTCTGGGCAGTCACTTATTGTTTACTCCATTTTTTTGGTGCCTGCTACCAGTGATGGAACCCAAGGACTTCACACACTCAAGGCAAACATTTCACGGTGAGCTGCTTTCCTGTTTCTTTTGTCTACTGCATTTTATCACCACTTTGAGGGATTCTTTAATTGCTTGAACATCACAGTCTAGTAAATAGTACAAAGAAGGCTGAAGTAAAGGTTTTTATCTCCACAACATGGGGAATCAACCCTTCCTGCTTATTGCCCCCAATGATTGTAACTTGAAGATTCAAGAAGGAAGTAGTAGGTTAATTGAGGTTTGCTCTTTTTTGTCATAATTAACCCCATGTTTTCAGTAGCTCAAGTCTTTTAAGGAAATTGTGAGTTGTGGTCAACTGCACTGTATTAACAAATATATTCTGTATTTAAAGCGATTAAGAATTCAAAACTCATACTGATCTGGATTTACAGAGTTCTGGAAATAATAGCTATATGGCACTTGACAAATTTATTAAATACTAAGTCCTTTTTCTTGGCTAAGAAATGATATCAAGAGTAGAATACACTTTAAGAGGTTGGACAGGATTTTAAGTGAATGCAAGATTTTAAGAGTGAATGGTTTAAGGCTCTTTATGTTCCTGGAGCAAGCAGAGCATGTGACAGGACGTATGGAGATGTTACTGGTACCTGCTGCAGCAAATTGATGAACAACGGGAAGACAAGTGATACAAGTGATTATACCCTCAAGCACCTAAAAGTGTGCTGTCTATAGTATGTGCTCAAGAAACTATTGTTTTGGATAACTATAAAAGTACTATTGGCGCACATGCTGCATGGACACACATGCTGCCTGAGCTTCTGTGGCCGAGCACATGTGGTGCCTGAGCACGTGTGTTACCCGCATCTCCCCTCTTGAGATGTGTACTCTCTCTTACTTGCTCTCTGTCTTTGGAGTAGCCCGTGCTCTCCCTTGAGCACACTTACTCTCTCTCTCTCTCTCTCTCTCTCTCTCCTCTTTCTCTCTGCCCCCCTCCTAAAACCTCCTCAATAAAACCTATTTTACTTTAAAAAAGTACTATTGTGTGTTTGTCATTATAATTGTCTAAATAAGGTAATGCAAATAATAGTATTTTTAGATACTTTTAAATAAGTGGGATGATTTTGAGAAACTTTAAGTTTTTATCTTTTATCTTGACATTTTTAGTAAAATCCAGCACTTATGAGCTGCTGTGATATTCAATTCCTTATCTCTTCCCAATCTTTTCTGCTTTTATGATCTGAGAGCTAACTTCTTAAATGGAGAAAAGAAGACCATTAAAATTGGTTGCAAATTTTATTTGAATTTCATTTTATTTCTACTTTTAAGTTGTATTAAAGCACCATGATTTACAACGTCATTCATAGTTGAAGTCTAGACATACTAAATTCTAGTACAGCTCCCACTATCAAAGTCATCTTCCCTCCACTGAGGGTCCCAGGTTCCTTCCCACCCCTGCACCCCCTTCCTAACCCCCCCCAGTCTGTCACCTTGATAGACACATTTTTAAGTCAGATTATTGAAGTTTGGATGTCATATTTTCAGTGTTGTTTACTCTGTGGTTTGGATATTCAATGTTGTTTATTATTTTACTTGTCAATTACTGATTTTTAAGATGCCGCACTTTACTGACAGGTTTTTTGTTTCGCTTGGTTTTTCTGTTTCTTGCCACAATTTATGGTGCTGAGGACTTACTGTGGCTCTGCCTGCAGGAATCACTTTTTGGCAGGATTCGGGACAATATGGACGCCAGGGATCCAACCCGAGAAAGGCAAATGCTTACCTCCTATACTATCTCTCTGGTTCCAATTGAAGGATATATGAAGGTCACATAATTACATTTTTAAAAAGGAAAGAAATGAAAGGTAACAGGTTTTAAGAATGGAAAAACCAGTGTTGGAATTAGCACACAGATTTTTGCTTTCTTCATAATTATTGGTTTTATAGTCAGCTCCAGGAGCACCTCAAGAACTCTGGACTAGAAATAATTGGAGATCTAAAGGTTAATACTTTTTAAAAAATATTTTATTATACCACTCCGAGATATACAATTACAAAGATGTTCATAAGATGTTCATATTTGGGTGTTCCAGCACCCATCCCTCCACCAGTGCCCATTTCCCACCACCAATGTCCCCGATTACCTCCCCCTTCCTCTAGCCTGCCTCTATGGCAGATTCTTTATTTCTTTCTCTAAAGTTAATACTTTTACCAAGATTCCTCATTGCAAGAAGTCGAATGAATAAATTTAGACCCTGGAGTCTAATAAGTCAAAGAAGTAGTTCTTTTATTATGCGCTTACAGCATTTAAAAACTTTGCAAAGAAATAATAAAATAGTTTTCAATATATAAATATTTATTCTATTATATAAATATATTATATTAAATATTATATTAAATGTTTATTATGTAAATATATAAAATGTATATTTATATAATTTATGTTAGCTGTTTATATATAATCACTTGTAACTTGTGTCACTTGTGTTCCCATTGTTCATCGATTTGCTCGAATGGGTGCCAGTAACGCCTTCAGATTCATTGAGAATGAGGTCCATTATTGTTACTGTTTTTTGGCATATTGAATACACCATGGGTAGCTTGCCAGGCTCTGCTGTGGTTTGGGTTCGTCCCAGGCAACCCAGTCTTTTTTATATATATGTTTTAAATATCACTGTATCACTGTATCACTGTCTTCCCGCTCATCTTTTGATTTGCTCGAGCGGGCACCAGTAACATCTCCATATGACCTGTCTCATGAAAATAGAGCCCAAGGGAACCTGCTTGCTCCAGAAACATAAAGAGCCTCAAACCATTCCATCAGGTCATGGGAATGAGGTCTATAATGGTTACTGGTATCTGGCATATCAAATACGACACGGGTAGCTTGCCAGGCTCTGCCGTGCAGGTAGCATACTCTTGTAGTCATCTCAAAATCCAGCATTTATTGATGAACCAAGCGGCCGCAAGCAGCAGCGCGAGCCAGGCTGTGATAGGCTGGTCTACTGGGTGGAGTTCTGACGAGGAGGAAGGATTTTTTTTTTAATCCGGCCCAGGTATGCTGATCCGGAGACAGACATATTTTAAATATATAAATACTTTTTTTTAGGGGGCTAGAGGTAAGAGTAGGTGTTGTTTCTGAATAAAAAAGTCCTAAGTAATACTTTATTTCTCCCCTAACTTCAAAGAAAATTGCCAGGTAAAGGAGATAAAAAATAATCTGTTTTAGTGGTTCAGGAGATGGCTTAAAGTTCCTAAAAGGCATATCTCTATATGTAGGAGCCTTGGGGTTAAGCCCTAACACTGCAGTTTCCCAGCTTTGAAGGGAACAAACTGAGAGAACTTGGATAGGAGCAAGAACCAAGTCAGCAACATCAAGTGCGAAAAACTAGCAGACATTAAAAAATAAATAAAAATAATCTACTCTTATTAATATACACTTACAGGAGAGAATAAGAGTATGCATGTATAATATAGCTTATTTAATTTATATATAATATGATTATTATTTAAACCAATAATTATAAATTTTACATTAATTTTTTGTGTTTAATGGAAGTCATATAAGGAGATCATACATAGTCTGTCAAATTATTTTTTTTTTTTTGGATCACACCAGGTGATGCTCAAGTGTTATTCCTGGCTCTGCATTCGGAATTTTTCCTGGTGGTGCTCGAGGGACCATATGGGATGCTGGGGAGAGAACCTGTGCCTGCTGCATGCTAGGCAATGCCCTACAATTGTATCCTCACTCCAGCCCCATTCTACCAAATTTTGTAAGAAACAATATATTATTTTGCAAAATGGTGATGAACAACAGAACTTGGGTTCTTGCTAGAGTCATTTTAATTGAAGTTAAAAAATGATCCTTTTTATAGTCAGAGACACACACTAAATCATTAACACATATTACAAATATGAAAGAATTTAAGTCTCTAAAGACAAATGTGCTGTCATCTCTGATGAGCTGTGCCAGGGCTGAAGTTCATGGATTTGTCATTTAGGTCAATGTTTTTTTATAGAATGTCAATTAAATTAACTTCTAATAATAATGTAAGTACAGTTACTCTGTTTTCTGTCATTTGGATTTTTGAATATGAACATTTCATTGGTCTTATTTATCAATATGGTAATGGAACTTACTCCACAACTCTGGAGACTTTCTCTGATACAGGCATTCATGTGTCATGAGTATGAATGTGTAGCTACCTCACATGGGTGAAAGATGACTTGCATTTGGGATTTAAATCATTGTTTTGTAACCTGACAAGATGCTTTGACAGTCTGTTAAGACTGAAGCTACTGTGAAACTGTTCTCTCATTTACTTTCCATTGCTCAATTATTTTGAGCCTTACCCAAAACAGGGATTCATCACCTCCAGAGAGACGTCAGAAGATGTCAAGATGTAGATTTGTCTTTTTTATCCTTTCCTTGCAAATGAGATTCAATTGTCAAAATGACAGAGGAATCAGGCACGAGAGAAGCCCCCAGTAAAATGTCAGTACTTCATCACTGGGTGAATTGTAACCGCTCATTAATAAGTACTCGTTTGTGTTGGGCTTGACCTCAGGCCAACCATTTGGCTCCTGCACATAAATTGCTTCATAGGCATGCAAACTTATGGAATATATAAATTATATAAGAATATAATCTAAAAAGTGTAAGTTCATTAGATCAGCTATTGATTTGTCCTCTTTTGAGCTTCAAAGAACTTCTCTAATGTGTAACTTTTTGACATAGACACCAATAAACCCAAAAGAAAAGTGTTGCTGATAGTGACCTCATTATGCAGTATTTAGATAATGATCTGGTCTTGCAGACAAGACTTTGATCTGGGAATTTGGGCCAGAAATCTTTCTGAGCTAGGTTTGCCTGTGGCAGGAGAGTAATTTTGTGCTGCTGCTGTGTGCAGCAAGGCAAACTTCATTTGGTTAAGGAGGCCTTTTATCTGACCTCATTTACTCTGGATAGTGCGGCACCTTTGATTCTCATAAATCAAGTAACGTATGTTGTGGATTGTGTGGTAGATTCCTCAATATTCCTGCCAGTTCAAATTTGGCCTAAGGCAGGGCTATGGATTTTGTTCCATCACCAAGCAAGAAGTCTGAATGGGTATGTCATCAATTTTTTGCTTATGAGACATGAGAACTTCAAGATAAAAGAATCCACTTTCCTGAGGGAAAAATCCCCGTCACCTTGTCTATTATAAACAGTGCATATGAAAATGACACTGGGGTCAACTCTGGCTGCTTGCTAGGAAAGTCAGGAAGTTGCTGACAGCCAGGAAGGACCTAGGGAATAAAGAACCCGGATCCCTAACCCTGTCCTTGTGAAAGTAAGCCAGCTCATGGTGGAACCACAACTGGAAGAAGAGGCTTTACATTCTCTCTGCAGCACAAAAATGTGTTTTTTGTCCTCTTATTACAGTTTAAGCTAAAGTCTCTGTTACTTACATCCTAATTGAGCTAGAGTGGCTGAATGAACTCCTATTATAATTGCTTGTTTGTAATGATGACTATTCTAATTTTGATTTTTGAGAGGATAAAAGCATTAAGAGGAACTTTTCAAGCAGCTCTGAATGGCATTGTACGCATTTCTATGTAGCACATTGATGCAAAATGTTTTTCTACCAATTTTCCATCCCACTAGTCCCTATGCCAGGAGGGGAGTTAGAACAATATTTTTTTTTCTGTCTCAATCCCCAAACCTTGGCATGTCCCTGGGGTTCCTCCTCACCCAGACGCATGGTGGTAGGTACTTCTAGATTTAGGACATTGATAAAAATGAGGCTAATGGTATTAGAGCTCAGAGTCTATCAGCTGGTATCTACCCAAAGTTTTGCTATTCTAAAATATGTCTTAGCCCAAACTGAATAAAAACTATAGTCTCCATCTTTACCTATCTCTCTTGAGAATGGTCTGTCCAGTCCTTTTCTATGTCTGTATTTTTGTCTTGTTTGGAAGCTGTATGTTCTGTGTGAAACTAATTGAGCTCCTGAATATTGGTACATTGGAAAGATGTCACCTTCTGCCAAACAAAATCATGAAGCCTCTTGAGCTGGTTTGGGGACTTCCCAATGGCAGCACTAGAAATGGGATCATACCTTTATGAGAAGATATTATTTGAGAAGTAATACATCAGGAATAGGGAGTATGGAACTGGGCAAAAATGCAGAGCTATAAAATGGGGGTATAGTAGTTTTCTCAGAGAAGGACTAAGACTTGACTTGTAGGGCCCCTCCTGACATTTAGAACAAGCTCAAAATTATCAGCTTAAGAGAGGTCGTTTGTCCATTGGCTCTTTTGCATTGGCCAGGGTGAGTCATAAGCAACCCAGTCTTTTCAGTCTGTGTGTGGAAGTGGAAAGTGGGGTGCTGGGAGGTGCTCTGGGAGTTGCCAGCAGTAGCTCATCACTGGAATTCACAGCAACACAGGAAGCAAGAAATGCATGCTGCTGCAGAGCTGCAGGGCAGGCAGCATACACTGATGTGTGTTTGGTGGCTGCAGTGGTGATACAACAAACAGAATGTAGTTGTCAAGGGCCTGAAGTGGAAATAAAAAGGCACTTCATTTCTAATACTATGAGCAAATCTCTTCCTCTCTATTCTCTACTTAGACAGACATAGCTCAGAGATGTTTCCATTTCCTGATCTCATGGTGCTGTTTCATAGGCAGCACTATTTCTGGAAAGTCAATGACTACTAGACATCATTATGGGAATAATTAGAGAATGAAAGACAATGAATCTGAAAGCAGAAATATAAATCATGTGAAACACAGAAGGAAGTCAACAGGAAGTAGGGAAGCCACTGAAAATATTCTGGCATTTAAGGATAGTGGGGAGAGGGCTGTATCATACATGGGAGTGCTGAGCGGCCGCTTCCAGCTCTGTGTCAGGGTTGCCAAGGTTGTGCACAGCAGTGGTCACAGGACAAGAGGTGATGGGGCTCCTAACCAGGATTGACCACATGCAAGTCAAGCACCTCAATACTATACTATCTGCCAGACCCCTGAAGTATAATTTTTTTTTGGGGAAGCCCACTTTGTGACAGGGCTTACTCCTTACTCTAAGCCAGGGATCACTGCTGGTGGTAGTTGTGGGACCTTATGTGATGGCTGTGGATAAAACCCTGGTCAGCCACGTGCAAGGCAAGTTTCCTACCTGTTGTGCTACCACTTCACCCCTTGAAGAATATTTTTAAAACATCAATCTCCCAACTAGAGGGGGCTGAAGCAGCTGTGTGGCAGTAGCAACAGTTGCACAGACCCAGGGTGAGTGTTCTTTCATGGGGGACTATCATACATGATTCAATCTGCTAAGACCCTGCCCTCACATCAGAGAGGTTAAGAGAGGGAGTGGAAAGAGATTACTGACACCAGATTGCCATTGGCATCGTGGGAAAGCATTGCAGAACCCCACCACCAGGAGTGAAGGAATATGGGAGCCCTGAAGCTTCAACAAAAAGACCACATATAAAATCTCTATAATAAAGAATTCAGAGATGAAATAAGGTGAGGCTGTTCAGTGAGCTAAAACAGTGGAACAGACAAACGTCCAATAGAATACAGGAGAATCTGAAAGAAACAGTGGAATGGATCGCCAATAAAATACAGGAGGAAATGAGAGCAGAAATAAGAAACTACAAACATAAATGTTATTAATTTAAAAAACGGTAGATGAAATGAAGAACTGGATTGATGCTTTCAACAGTATAATGGCAGCCATCAAAGACAGAATTAGTGAGCTAGAAGATGAGTTTCAGAAAACAAATAGGCAACAATAAAAGATGGAAAAAGACAAAATAGCTCAAGGAAGGGAAAAGAGAACATTGGGATGAATTCAAAAGAAACAATGTAAGAATCATCAGAGATCCCAGAGGGACGGAGAGGCAACATCAATGAGATACTAATAGTTAAAACATCATTGCTGAAAAGTTCCCAGAGATGGAGAAAGCAGACATATAGACCCAGAAGCTCAAAGAGAACAGCTAAAAGAGACCCCAATAAAAATACCACAAGTCATATCCTAATTAATAGAATATTATAGATGGTGATACAATATTAGAGGCAGCAAGATCAAGGAAATTACAAAGGAGCATCCATTAGATTTTATACAACAGTCACACTGTATAAAAATCTTCAGGCTTGAGGTTTATGATAGGATAGAGTTAAAAAAATGAAATGAAGGTATCATCAAGAATACTCTATCTTGCTAGACTCTCATTCATATTTGAAGGAAGGTTTCATAACTTCATGGATAAACAACAGCTCAGGAACTTCATAAATTCAAAATCAACCTTAAAAGTAAGAACAAAGTGGTTATAAGGCAACAAGCCCTCCGAACACAACAAACTTACACAGAAATATGGCACAAACCCCATGACATTAATCTCTCTGTCAGTAGACTAAATGCCCAATTAAGAGACATAAGTGACAAAATGAATTATAAAACTTTCTGCCTAAAAGAAGCAAATCTAAATGATCAGAGCAGACATGGACTCAAAGTCAAGGCTGGAAAACAATTCTTCAAGAAATTTATTCTTTTAAAAAAGGACAGGATGGCCATAGTTGTATTCATCAACATAGATTTCAGGCTGGAAAAAATGTAAGAAGGGACATAGAAGGCCAATTCATATTATGGCTTTACTAACCTTAGTTTAATAAAGTGAATGTTTTGATTCCTCTATCATTGTTTACTATCCACCGTGGGAGCCTGTGCCATCATAGTACCTATCACTTGAAGTTCAGACCTGTCGATCTTGATCAAATCAAACTAAGATGGCTTTAGAAATAAGCTATTCTTTTGCCACAGAGCAGCTTACAATTAATATACTCTATTCTTCAACGCTCAGTAAATTAATCAGCAAATGTATGAGATGAGAGCCTACTACTGAGAGTATACCACCTACACAGCAGAGACTGGCAAGCTAACCGTGTTGTATTTGATATACCAAAAACCAGTAACAATTATAGACCTCATTCCCATGACCTGAAGGATTGATTTGAGACTGTTCATGTTTCTGGAGTGAGCAGATGCCCTTGGGCTACACTAGCATGTGACAGGATGTTTGGAGATGTTACTGGTGCCCGCTCAAGCAAATCCATGAAAAACTGGAAGATAAGTAATACAAATGAAAGGATAAGTACATCAGGAAATTACACTCCTAATCATATATGTACTTAATGAGTGACCAGAACAATACTTCAAATAACTGATAAAAGACTTCAGACAGTGACAGAAACACAATTATTGAAGACTTCAACACCACCTTTTTATCTTCTGATAAATCAATGAGACTAAAAATCAAAAGGAAATACTAGATTTGAAAGAAGAAATGTAAGTGAGCGGGCTAGTAGATAAATGCAAGGCTTTCATCCACCCAAAGCTGAATACACATTCTTCTCCAGTGCCATTGAGACATTTTCCAGGATAGAACACTTGCTGGTCAACAAAACATACGCCCAAAAAATCTAGAAGATAGAAATGGTATCTTTTGAGAACATCATGCAATTAAATAGAAGTTATTTAAGACACAATAAGGGAGAATCAAATCTAAACACTTATAAATTAAATCTCTCCCACCAACAATGTATGAGAGTCCCCTTTCCCGCATCCATGCCAGCACTTCTTGCTTTTTACCCTTTTGGATATGGGTCAGTCTCTGTGGTGTGAGGTGAAATCTCATTGTTGTTTTGATTTGCATCTCTCTGATGATTAGTGATGATGAGCATTTTTTCATATGCCTTTTGGCCATTCGGATTTCTTCCTTGTCAAAGTTTCTGTTCAGGGCCGGAGTGATAGCCCAGGGGTAGGGCATTTGCCTTGCATGCGGCCAGCCTGTGCCGCCAGGGTTTGATCTCCGACATCCCATATCGTCCCTGAGCACCGCCAGGAGTAATTCCTGAGTGCAGAGCCAGGAGTAACCCCTGAGCATCGCCGGGTGTGACCCAAAAAGCAAAAAAAAGAAGTTTCTGTTCATCTATTCTCCCCATTTTTTAATGGGGTTGGCTGTTTTCTTCTTATACAGCTGTAGCAGTGCTTGATATATCCTGGATATTAACCCCTTATCAGATGGGTATTGGGTGAATATTCTTTCCCATTCTGTGGACTGTCTTTCTTTCTTGGTCACTGTTTCTTTCTTTCTTTTTTTTTCTTTTTGAGTCATACCCAGCAATGCTCAGGGGTTTCTCCCTGGCTGTGCACTCAGAAATCATTCCTGGTGGTGCTCAGGGGACCATATGGGATGCCAGGGATCGAACCCGGAACCCCGGGCCGGCATGGGCCGCCACGTGCAAGGCAAATGCCCTACCCGCTGAGCCATTGCTCCGCGGCCCCCACTGTTTCTTTTGAGATGCAGAAGCTCTTTAGTTTCATGTAGCCCCATATGTTTATCTTTTCTTCTAGTTGCTTTGTTAATAGTCTTTCACCTTTGAAAATGTCTTTAGCTTCAATGTCCTGGAGGGTTTTTCCTATATTTTCTTCAACGTACTTTATGGATTCAGGTCTGATATTGAGATCTTTAATCCATTTTGATCTGATTTTTGTGCAAGGTGTGAGACACAGGTCCAAATTCATTTTTTCACATGTAGCTGTCCAGTTTTCCCAGTACCACTTGTTGAAGAGGCTTTCCCTTACTCCAGTTTGGACTCTTTGCACCTTTATCAAAGATTAACTGATCATCGACTTGTACAACTTTTCTGGAAAACAATATGGACATTCCTCCAAAGACTAGAAATTGAGCTCCCTTTTGACCCAGCCATACAACTCCTGGGAATATACCCTGGGAAGCCAAAAACACAGCAGAAACACAACCCACAATGTGTAAGAGAAGGAAAAGAGAAAGGGGGAGAGAGAAAAGAAATAAAGGACCTGCCACTTAGGCAGGCTATGGGAGGGTGGAGGGAATTGGGAACATTGGTGGTGGGAAATGGGCACTGGTGGAGGGCAGGATGCTGGAAAAATATGTGACCGAAACCTCTAAACATGAACACTGTTGTAATTGTGTATCTCACGGTGGTATAATAAAATATTTAATAAAAAAAAACTTTAAAAAAATTAAATCTTTCACTACTGAACAACCAGTGGGTGAGAGAGGAAATCAAAGTTTCCTGGAGCAAATGAGAAAGAGGACATGAGCTACCAGAACTTGTGGGAAACAGCAAAAGCAGTATTAAGAGGAATATTTATAGCTCTGCAAGTATTCATCAGGAAGGAAGAAATTGCCCACATAAAATAACCTGACTTCATGTTCAAGATCTTAGAAGACAACTATAAAATGATCCCAAATCAAGGAAGAGAAACAAAATAATAAACCTTAGAGCAGAAGTTAGTGAGCTGTGATCCCCCAAAAAATAATTCAAAACATCAATAAAACTAAGAGCTGGTTCTTTGAAAAAATAAATAGAACTGATAAACCACTAGCAAAACTCACAAAGAAAGAGAGATCACTCTATCACTGTATCACCGTCTTCCCATTCATCATCGATTTGCTCTAGCAGGTACCAGTAACATCTCCATATGTCCTGTCTCATGCTAGTAGAGCCCAAGAGCATCTGCTTGCTCTAGGAACATAATGAGCCTCAACTCATTATATCAGGTCATGGGAATGAGGTAACCAATTGTTACTGGTATTTAGCATCTCAAATACGACACGGGAGGCTTGCCAGACTCTGCCGTGCGGGTGGCATACTCTTGTAGTCACCTCTAAGTCCAGCATTTATTGATGAACTGCAAAGAAAGAGAGATATAGAATAATAATAAATCAAATATGAAATGAAAAGATTGAACATCACAACAGGGATCACAGAAATTCAAAAGATCAAGTAGAGATAACTTTGAGAATCTGCAATCCATGAAACCAGAGAATCTAGAAAAAATGAACACATTTTTGAATTCCTATGATCTCCCAAGGCAGAACCAGGAAAATATGGAATACCTGAACAGACATGTCACTATCAAGGAAATTGAAACAGTAATAAAAGTTTTCCCTAAACAAAACCTCAGGCCCACATTGATATAGTAGTAAATTCTTTCAAACCTTTAAATAGGATCTACTCTCAATATCAGACCTAATTCCATAAAGTACGTTGAAGAAAATATAGGAAAACCCTCCACAACATTGAAGCTAAAGACATCTTCAAAGGTGAAATACCATTAACAAAGCAACTAGAAGAAAATATAAACATATGGTACTACATGAAACTGAAGAGGTTCTGCACCTCGAAAGAAACAGTGACCAAGATAGAAAGACAGTCCACAGAATGGGAAAGAATATTCACCCAATACCCATCTAATAAGGGGTTAATATCCAGGATATATCAGGCACTGGTACAGCTATATAAGAAAAAACAACCAACCCCATTAGAAAATGGGGGAGAAAAGATGAACAGAAGCTTTGACAAGGAAGAAACCGAATGGCCAAAAGACATATGAAAAACTGCTCATCATCACTAATCATCAGAGAGATGCAAATCAAAACAACAATGAGATATCACCTCACACCACAGAGAATGGCCCATATCCAAAAGGGTAAAAGCAACAAGTGCTGGCGTGGATGCGGGGAAAAGGGGACTCTCATACACTGTTGGAGGGAATGTCGACTTGTACAACCTTTCTGGAAAACAATATGAACATTCCTCCAAAGACTAGATATTGAGCTCCCCTTTGACCCAGCCATACCACTCCTGGGAATATACCCTGGGAAGCCAAAAACACACAGCGGAAACACAATCAGCACTTTTATTTTCATAGCAGCACTATGCACAATAGCCAGAACCTGGAAACAACCAGTATGCCCGAGAACTGATGACTGGATAAAGAAACTGTGGTACATCTACACAATGCAATACTATGCAGCTGTCAGGAAAAATGAAGTTATGAAATTTGCCTATAAATGGATGGACATGGAAAGAATCATGTTGAGTGAAACTAGTCAGAAGGAAAGAGAGCAACATAGAATGACTGCATTTATTTGCATGACATAAATGTACCAGGTGATCTTACCAAAAGTGAAAATTACCAGAAGCACGTGGGAGTCAGGAGGTTAGGTAAGATAGAGAAGGGAACATGTGTGAATAAATGTCAAAAGGTCTGATACCAACATAGAACTGAGCATTAAATACAGACAAAAATGCAAATGATGGCTTCTAAGTGTACATAGTGTAACCCACAATGTGTGGGAGAAGGAGGAGAGAGAGAGGGAGAGAGAGGAGATAAAGAACCTGCCATTTAGGCAGGACGTGGAAGAGGGGGAGGGAATTGGGGACATGGGTGGTGATTGAGGGGCACTGGTGGAGGGCGGGTGCTGGAACACTGTGTGACCAAAACCCCCAAGCGTGAACAATGTTGTAATTGTATATCTCACGGTGGTATAATAAAATGTTAAAAAAATAAATAAATAGGATCTACTGCAAATGCTCTTTAGATTTTTCCAGGAAATTAAAGAAACAGAAACATTCCCAAACAGTTTCTATGAGGCACAATACCCTGATTCAAAAAGCAAAGAGTGACAGAGAGAGAGAGAAAAAAGAGAAAGAGTGAGAGACAGAGAGAGAGAGAGAGAGAGAGAGAAAGAGAAAATTGCATGCCAATATCTATGATGAGCACACATGCAAAGCTCCTAACAAAATGCTAGTAAAAAGATTCTATCGACTCATCAAAAAGCTTATACACCATAACCAAATAGGATTCATCCTGGGTATGCAAGGATGGTTTAACATTCACAAGTGAATAAACATAATACACCATATCAATAAAAGAAAAATAAAATATATGTTCATATCAATAGATGTAGAGAAAGCATTTGAGAGATCCAAAACCTGTTCATGATAAAAAAAAATGTCAACATAATGGGAGTTGAAGGAATATTCCTCAATGTAATTAAAGCCATCTAGCACAAGCCCACAGCAAACAGTGTCCTAAATGGGGGAAAACTAAAACCCTTATCTCTAAGATCAGGCATAAGATAAGGTTTCCCTCTCCATCACTTCTATTCAACATTGCACTGCAAATGCATGATATAGCAGTTAGGCAAGAAAAATATATCAAGGACATTCAAATGGAAAAGTAGAAGTCAAGTTTTCACTATTTGGAGATATCATGATACTTAAAGAATCCTAAAGACTACCAAAAACTCTAGAAACAATAGATTTATATAGTAGAGAGGCAGTTATAAAATCAATCCCGAAAAGTCTGTGACTTTCCTATAAACAAATAATGAAAGAGAAAAACTATTAAAAGACTAACCCTTTCACATTTGTGCTTTATAAAAATCAAGTACCTTGGAATCAGCTTAACTAATGAGGAAAATGACCTGTATAAAGAAAACTTCAAAATGCTGCTCCAAGCAATAAAAGAGGATAAAGGAAGTGGAGATGCAACCCTGCTCATGGATTGGGATAACTAAAATCATCAAAATGGCAATACTCCCCAAAGCATTATGTAGATACAACACACTCCCTATAAATACACACACAATATTTTTCAAATAAAAAAAAAACACTCCTGAAATTCATAAGGAACAATAAACCTCATGAATAGCCCAAGAAGTCCTTGAAAGAAGAAGATGGGAGGCATCCCCTTCTCCAATTTCAAACTGTATTACAGAGCAATAGTAATTAAAACTTCATTAGAATAAATACAGTCTGCAGACCTATGTAATAGATTTGAATATCCTAACCAACACCCTCAAATATGTGATTATTTAATCTTTGATAAAGAAGTGTAGGAGGATGAGGCCTAACTCATTTGGGATTTTGCTCTTTAATCTACTTAAATTTTAAGCTATTTACATGTTCTTAAGCCAGGATTCATTGTAAGGAGATCTCTTCTGGGTAAACACTGAGGTAAAGTGTGGCAGTTACAAGAGTCATTTTGACTCTGAATCAGTAACTTCTGAAATATTACACATAATCTCTACTATGATTTCAATGTTATCTAGATTGGGCACAATTCCTCTTAATACCATGGTCCCAGCATGGGACCAGTAGAATCTACCAGGAGACCAGTACCCTGGCTATGTGAAACTACCATTTAATATTAAAGGAAGGATCCTGCTAGTTTGCCCTCATGCAGTCGAGCATGACCCTTTCAGTAAACAGAGGACAAGACACTCAGAATCACTTGGGGCAGAACAGATAATAGACCGACTTTTGTGGGTATCATCTAAATTGAATGAAACCCATGAAATTATGACTTGTTTCTCTCCATGAATATACATCCATTGAGATTATTTCTTTATACCAGCTCTCTATCTCTTTCTCCCTCTCTCTCTCTTCCTTTTTTCTCTCTCCTCCATTGTTTTGACATAAGAGATAATCTCTGAGAAAAGGACTAGTCCCAAAAAAGGCTATTTGTTTAGACCTAGAGCAAGTGTGGCACCACCCTAGGGTGGTACTACCCTACTTCTACATCTAGAAGATGATTCATTGGTCTTCATTGACAAAACCCTCCCTGAAGGTAGATTACTTTTTAGATATATAAAGGGACTTACTTGAGGTACAATGATTCATTTGGGGGGGAAACTTGGGCCAAAGTCTATGCTCTAAGTTCTGACTAAGAGCTAGAGGTCTTAGGAATCTCATTATATTGGATTGCAGTAGAAGAGCTTGTTTTATTGGTAATTAGTAAAAGCCTTTTGAAGCTGTGCTGGACTTCTGAGTTTTCATCCAGCTTGCCAGTTTCAGAGGTAGAAGGGGAGAACTTATTTCCTGATATTGTTGGGGACCCCAGTGGCTCCCCCCCCAAAAGGAGCAAAAATATGAAGCAGAGCACAGAAAGCCTCTTCAGCAAGTGGTGTTGGGAAAAATGAACTCAGTACTCTTTCTAACTTCATTCACAAAATAAGATCTATATGGATTAAGATCTTAACATCATTAATGAATTAATAAGAACACGGAAGCAAACCTTGGCAAAACCCTCCATTGTATTGAAGCTAAAGGTGTCTGCAAAGATGAAACAGCACTGATCAAGAAAGTTGGAGCAAAGAGAAACAAATGGGACTACATGAAGTTAAGAAGCTTCTGCACCTCAAAAGAAATGGTGACCAAGATACAATCCCCATGTATCCATTCTCATGAAATGGGAAAGTTATTTACCCATATCCATCAGATAGTAATATCAAAGTTATAGTTACTGGTAGAAATTTAAAAGAAAAAATTTCAATCCTATCAAAAAATGAACAGAAACTTCCTCAAAGAAGAAATTCAAATGACCAAAAGCACATGAAAAATAAAGTTCTACATCATTAATCAGAGATGCAAATCAAAACAACAATGATGTATTATCTCATACCACAAAGACTGAGACATTCAAAAGAATAAGAGAAACCAGTGCTGGAGGGATTTGGGGACAAAAGAACTCTCCTTCATGATTGGTGGGAATTTGACTGGTCCAGCCTTTTTAGGAAAATGGGTATTCATCCAAAAACTAGAAATTGGACTCCCATTTGACCCATCAATACCACTCCTGGTAATATGCCCTTGGGAGCCAAAAACACACAGCAGAAATGCCATCTACACTTCTATGTTTATCACAGCACTAGTCACAATACCGAAAATCTGGAAGTAATCTGCATATCCAAGAGCAGATAACTGGATAAAGAAACAAAGGAATACTAGACAGCCATTATGTAAAATTAATTTAGGAAATTTGCTTATAAATGGAGCGGTGTGGAGACTATCATGCTGAATGAAATGAACCAGGAGAGGGACAGGTAAAGAATGACTGTATTAATTTGTGGTAAATAAAAACCATAATATGAGACCAATATTGAAGGCATTAGAAAATAGGGATGGAGGAATAGTCAATGGTTGCAAGCTTCCACAAGAATGTCAGGGGCAGTTTGTGAAGAAAAGTTAGGATAGAAAAGGGAACTGTATGACAACGTTAGTTGCAATGATCGTTTCAGACAGGAACAGAATGTTGAAAGTAGGTAAAGGGATAACCTACTATATATATAGGATATACCTGATAACCTATCAGTATCTCTATGGCAAAACATCACTTCACTTGTGTCACTTGTCTTCCCGTTCATCATCGATTTGCTCGAGTGGTCACTAGAACATCTCCATATGTCCTTGCCACATGCTAGTGTAGCCCAAGGGCATCTGCTAGTTCCAGGAACATAAAGAGCCTCAAACCATTCCATCAAGTCATGGGAATGAGGGTTATAATTGTGACTGGTATTTGGCATATCAAATATGACACGGATAGCTTGCCAGGCTCTCCTGTGCGGGTGGAATACTCTTGTAGTCACATCTAATCTCAAGCATTTATTGATGAGCCATGCTTGTGATCAGCTCTTCTGATGAGTGGAGCTCTGATGGGTGGGAAGTCCAAATGTGGAAAAATGGCGGCCCTCATGGTGTGGGGGTTCCTGTGGCTTCTTGCGAGGCTCCGCAAGGTGGTGGGCAAAACATAAGGCCCAAAATGACAGAGAATAAAAGACACAGAGAGAGAGAGAGAGGAGAGAGAGGGAGAACAAGAGAGAGATAGAAGGGAAAATATCTGCCAAAGGGGCAGGCAGGGTGGAGCAGGAAGAAACTGAGGACATTGGTGCTGGAAAATGAACACTGGTGAAGGGATGGCTGATGGAACATTTTATAACAGAAACCCAATCATAAATAGTTTTGCAACTGTGTATCTCACTACATTCATTTAAAAAAAATACTTGTATCACTTGTCTTCCCTTTGTTCATCAATTTGGTCGAAGCGGGTGCCAGTAATGTCCCAATTCGTTGGGAATGAGGTCCATTATTGTTACTGTTTTTGGCATATCGGAAACACGACGGGCAGCTTGCCAGGCTCTGCCGTGGTTCTAGTTTCATTCCAGGGGCCGCAGTCTTTTTCTATGTCAAACCATCAACCATCCAGGACTCACAGGGGAGAGCCCTGGGTGTAGACAAGCCTGTCTCCTGTCTGCCACCTGCCTACTCCTGGGCACTGCAGTCACACCTGCAACACTTCCAGGGGCAGGAAAATACATATTTTTAAAAAAGCTTACAAGCTGCCAAATTGACACAGGTAGGTAGATTTCTGGGCTGAATCTGCAGCATTCTGGAATGTAGGTGAGTGTTGGGGCGCTCCGCCGGGTCCCTCGACAGTGCCGGGAAGCGAGTTCCCTTCTACCTCCGAGCCGGTGAGGAATGGATGGACACTCAGGAATCCGATGCGGTTTTAAAAGGCTTTACTTATCACAGGTTCAGGCATACAAATCAGCAAAAGGAAAAACCCGATGCTTAGGATTCCAGGCTAGAACCCCAGCCACGTGTAGGCCAAGATGGCGACCACCACGTGTAAAGCTTCCAAGGGGAATAAACGCTCACAAGGCGAGATCCCACCGGGAAGAAGAAACCCGGGAGAGCGGGAACCGGCAAGTTTATACCCCCGCAACTCAGGCCTTCCTCCCATTGTTATGGAAAGCAGGGAGGGTCCAATGCCCTTAGGTAGTCCCTCCCTGCATCTCACCTAGGGCCTTTACTGTGCTAATGTTTTGAGCCGGAATGCCTTTGAAATGTAGAGAAGGGGGTTTCTGAGATGGCATGTCACTGTACCAAAGATCAATACCAATGCCAGTTAAATATTTCTCCAAGCCTTCACAAGTCTCCTCTACTTCATTGTAGTTTTATATTTTATCAGGGAGCCATGCTTGTTTGTTTGGAAGCAAACAGCATTTCTCTCTGGTCTAATTACTTAGGTGTCCTTACGTGGCCAGGCTAATATGCTGGTAAGATCTAGCTAGTCCCACGATGATTGTGATAGCATGGGAGAATATTTATACCAGCTAGTACAGCATACATGATCGGATAAACTGCCACATTTAGACTACCCCCTTATCTACGGAGTGATTTGCGGGAGGCAATCCAGAGCAGATGCAGCGGCTCTTAGGAGTCCTGCAACAACTCCCCTGATTAGTTTACTAATAAAAATTGAAAAGGTAAGAAAAAATTTAGTAATGTACAGAAAATTAAGATAAGAAAAAACAATTCCAATTGCAAAATGATAATACATGTTACTTTAGGATCCTAACTTGTTTTTGGGCCCAAAGCAAAGTTCAAGACAAAGTGTTTTTAGCTGTCTGATTATAACGGACTATAGTTTGCACTGTCCATAATTTGTGAGAGTCAATTTGCTATATTTTATGTAAAGTCGGGTGTCTGGAACAAAGTCTGTGGGGCTACTTCTGGAACAGCAATAGCGGTGATCATATGAGTATGAGTCTTTGGAGAGCAGCGATCAGGAACTCGTTGAATTGTCAGGAACACTGGATTGGGTCTCAGGAACACTGGAACAAGTATCTCGAATTCTGGAACAGGAGTCTTGAGTGCTGGAACAGGTGTCCGGAACATCGGTGTGATATCTTGAACTCTGGAACAGGAGTCTTGAACGCTGGAGCAGGTGTCTGGAACATCGGTGTGGGCGTCTTGCAGGGCTTCTTCAGCAAGGGAACATTGGCACCGGTAACTGTACCTGTAGCTTAGGCGAGACAAAAACACTTTTCGAGGTTAATCACAAGTAGAGATTTTAAGGCTTTGGCAGGAATTTAAGAACATGAAGAAACTTTAACACTTTGTGAAAGGAAACATTAGGAAAAACTTTTTTTGCAGATTATTAAATTTTTTGGTGAGCACTGTTTTAGGAGACTCGGAGTATTGAGCACTGTAGCGCAGGTTTACTGGATTCGAATATCTCATCCTGTGAACAGAATCATTAGAAAAACAAATTTTCATTGATTTAGCAAACATTTTTGTAATGAGCACTGTGATCAGAGTCCAAAGCCTCGAGCAACATAGAAGGAATTTGCAGCAGCCAAGTTCTTTTTCTGTAAATCTTTGAACAAAAGCATTAAAATTTTTTATTAGTTGTTAGCAGATTTTGATATTGAGCACTATACTTGGAGTTCACCCTTTTTTCTCCTTTTTTAATTTTTAATTATTTTTTTTACCTGTAAACAAAACATTAGAAAACTTATTAGTTTCTAAAACCTTGACACTGAACATCATGCACGGCAGTTTATTTTTCTTCAAAACCTTAAGAAATTTCATTAGTCATTTATATATATAAAACCTTAAAAAATTTTTACAAAATATCTTCTTCTTGAGGGTTATTTAGGTGCTTTCACCTTTAAACACTTTAAAGCAGCAAGGAAACATTAAGACACTTACACATTAAACACTTAGAAAATACATATTTTTTTTTATGGTACCTTTTTTGGAGGGTTATTTAGGTGCTTTTACCTTTAAACTCACTCCAAGGCAGTTTTGGCAGTTTTTTTTTTTTTTTTTTTTTTTTTTTTATGAAAGAAAGTGGTTATCTCCAGCGAAAGCATCAACAGGCTGCAATGCAAAGTTATTTTTATTATAGACGACCCAAGATCAACAGGCTGCAAAGCAAAATTATTGTTATTTAAAATGGACCATGTTTAACAGGCTACAAAGCAAGATTATCATTATTAAGAAATGAACCAATTCAGGAGGTCTGAACAGTTTGCAATTTAAAATTAAGGCTTTATATTTAAAGAAATTAGGTGCTTTTAAACCTGCAAGCCATTTATGAACAGTTTTTACTTAGGTGAATTTACTGGTTTTTGAGTTTGCATCAGTGTTTTTTAGCGGCTCTCCTTGAGAAAAGTTTAAGGTGAATAATGTTAAAGATACCTGTTTTTTGTTGCTTTAATAACCGAATTTTGAAAGTTTTTTGAGCACATTTAACACTTTGTCTTTAGCCATAACATTTACCATAAATCATTCGCCAAAACTATTCATTTGCCAGAAGTCATTTGCCATAAATATCCAATCGCATAACTTAATTGTCTGCAAACCTCCAGCCACGTGGGACGGAGCACAGACAAATAAAAGGCGGACAATTTAGTCCGGTTTATCTTTATGGAAAGCCATGGTACTTATGAAGGTGGCAGGCAGCTGTAGATTGAGCCTAAAGCTCTTCTCCAGCTGAATTAAATAAAGATGCCACCAAGAAATTTGACCTTTTATTTTCTTAAACCAAGGGTTCAGGAAAGCATTTACTTTAAACTTAACAACTTGCTCTCCAGAACTTGCACTCTGCTTCGGTTGGGGAGGTGCAGTTTTATCACAAAAATTACAAGAATTAGCATTAGAAAAGACCAAAATAAAGAATGGTTTTGAGGAATGTTGAAGCTCCCAGAGCTTTGCTCTTTGATTGTTAAATTTAGAACAGGAGGAACTACAAGCCTTTAGAGGCCTGGACAGGCTCCGGGAATTAATCTGTTCCTCCCCATCCTCATTAGAGTTTGTAAGAATTTTAGGGAAGCCCTGAACTTGAGATTTAGTCTCCATTAGAGGGGCACCTATGCCTTCGGAGGTATTAGCTCCGGGCAGATTCTCAGTTTGAGAGTCTGCCTCCTCTGGAGGTTTCTTTTCTTCCTCTAGGTTATCGTCAAGCTTTAAAATCTGTTTGCTAGATTTAATTTCATGACTTTCTGAAAGAAAAGCCGGAGTTACAAAAGTTACCACTTTTACTAGCACCTGAAGAAACAGGTGAAGCCAGAACAAAGAAAAAAACTTTTGGGAGGGAACCCATTTTTAACTCACGGTTTGAATGCTCCTCCCAGCTTCAGGAAAAGTTCATTAACATCTCGGTGGAAACTTTAGATGCTTCGTGCCCACCCAGGGACGCCAAATGTCGGGCGCCCCCGCGGGGTCCCGACATGCCGGGAAGCGAGTTCCCTTCTACCTCCGAAGCTGGCGAGGGAATGGATGGACACCCAGGAATCCGATGCGGTTTTAGAAGGCTTTACTTATCACAGGTTCAGGCATACAAATCAGCAAAAGGAAAAACCCGATGCTTAGGATTCCAGGCTAGAACCCCAGCCACGTGTAGGCCAAGATGGCAACAACCACGTGTAAAGCTTCCAAGGGGAATAAACGCTCACAAGGCAAGATCCCACCGGGAAGAAGAAACCCGGGAGAGCGGGAACTGGCAAGTTTATACCCCTCGCAACTCAGACCTTCCTCCCATTGTTATGGAAAGCAGGGAGGGTCCAATGCCCTTAGGTAGTCCCTCCCTGCATCTCACCTAGGGCCTTTACTGTGTTAATGTTTTGAGCAGGAATGCCTTTGAAATGTAGAGAAGGGGGTTTCTGAGATGGCATGTCACTGTACCAAAGATCAACACCAATGCCAGTTAAATATTTCTCCAAGCCTTCACAAGTCTCCTCTACTTCATTGTAGTTTTATATTTTATCAGGGGAGCCATGCTTGTTTGTTTGGAAGCAAACAGCATTTCTCTCTGGTCTAATTACTTAGGTGTCCTTATGTGGCCAGGCTAATATGCTGGTAAGATCTAGCTAGTCCCACGATGATTGTGATAGCATGGGAGAATATTTATACCAGCTAGTACAGCATACATGGTCGGATAAACTGCCACATTTAGACTACCCCCTTATCTACGGAGTGATTTGCGGAAGGCAATCAAGAGCAGATGCAGCGGCCCTTAGGAGTCCTGCAACAGGTGAGCAGGTAACTAGTCTTTCCAGGTGGCCCAGCAGCCTCCACAACTTCCTTTGACATAGAAACAGCCCAGCTCCACAGCTCCTAGATAGTGCATTTGGCCACATATATTATTAAAGGACATCTCCAAATCTGACAGACACATGGGTAAAGCTCTTACTGACTCTCTTTAGGTTAGGCTGATCATGAGGCATCCGGGAGGGAAGGCGTGTTTTAGCACTGGCCTGCCATCCCAATAGAGTCTCGCAAAAAGCCAGAAGACCCCCGCAGCCTGAGGGCAGTCATTTCAACATCTAGACTCCACAGCTTGTCAGAGTTCCACCCTAGAGAAAAGCCGATATCTCCCTGTTGGGTGCAAAGCAGCCACATGGTTCATCAGTAAATGCACGAACTGAGAGACTACTACCAAGAGTATCCCACCCACACAGCAGAGCCTGGCAAGCTACCTGTGTCTTATTTATTATGCCAAAACCAGTAACAATTATAGACCTCATTCCCTGACCTGAACGAATGGTTTGAGGCTCTTTGTGTTTCTGGAGTGAGAAGATACCCTTGGGCTACACTAGCATGTGACAGGACGTACTGATGCCCTGGTGCCCGCTCGACAAATTGATGAACAATGGGAAGACAAGTGATACAAGTGATACAACAGCCCAGTGAAAGCACAACAAATTTGGGGGGAACATTGAAACCCACCAAGCTCAATGAACAGCAAGAGTAATACAGAAGAATCAGTGAACACTATCGCCAGATCAGAAAAACTTCAGACAATTGGTTTAATTGACTATTGTGCGATATAATTATCACAAATTGGCTATAATTCATCTATTTTCTGATAATTCTATTTGTCAATTGGCCATATCCACAAGGTAGCCAAGCTCATTGAGGTGTGTAGGGAGTTCAAGATGCTGTTCTGTCTAATGTTCATTGATTTAAAGAAAGCCTTTGATTCAAAGCCGTAGCCAAACAGGGCATTCAAACTGAATACATGAACATCCTTTGTGAGCTGTATTATGGATTCACCGCCAGGATCTCACCATTCTAAAAGGAAGTGATCACTGATGTCAAAAGAGGGGTTCAACAGGGTGATACCATTTCACCAAAACTCTTCAGCGCCACCCTCGAGAACATCGTGTGACAATTAGAATGGGAAGGAATGGGAGTTAAGATAGATGGTCAGCATCTACACCACCTCCTTTTTGCTGATGTAATGTAGGTCTACAGCTGAATCTCAACAAAACAATGTTCATGAAGAACGAGGTAGTTCCAGATGCTTCATTCACTCTTAACAGAACAAACATCTCTGAACGCAGCAGTTATGTGTACCTAGGACTAGAACTCAACATGACAAATGACCTAGAATCTGAGCTGTGCAGGAGGAAGAGAGCAAGTGGAATGCACTCAAGAGCATCAAAGAAATAGCTAAAAGGACAAAAGAATCTCCGGCTCTGGGCATATCTCTTTGATTCCACCATTCTCCCTGCATTAACATACACCTCAGAGTTTGGGCCCACAAGAGCAGGATAAGAATGCTATTTGGTTCTACCAAAGAGGAATCAAAAAAGCTATGCTTGGAATATCACGTCTCACTCAAGTTCCAGCCTCTGTTGATGATCGAGAAGCCAGGATGCTGTCTCATTTGCCAAGGCATCGGAAATGAGATGGACTGGACATGTAATGTGACTTAGAGACAACCACTGGGCTTTATCTGTTATCCAATGGATCCCACAGGATGTCAAAAGATCATGTGGCCGCCCACCTACAAGATGGTCAAACTTCTTTGTCAAGACCCTGAATGAACTGTTTGAGACTCTTCATATTCCTGGGGAAGCAGTTGCCATTAGGCTATACTGGCATGTGACAGGGACAAATGGAAATGTTTCTGGTAACTGCTCAAAGAAATTGACAAATAACAGGATGTCAAATGATCAAGTGATGTGGTTTATGTTTTCATTTTCTAACAGTATCTTGAGATCAACGTTTTGTTTGCTGTTTTTCTGCAATTAGAACTTATCTAAGTTTTTCTCCACCTTAGTGATTTGGTGTCATACTAAAATAAATTTTTGCATAAAATATTGTTTTTCTATCATATATATTTGGGGCAAAAGTTGCAGTCTATACATTTTTGTATATGTATTATGGAAGAATCATGGGAGATTTTGTATATGAGTATCTATTTTAATATAGATTTTATGTAGAAAATAACAATTTAGTCATTGATTTAACTTGAAATAAGTCTATATATTGAGCATGATTTTTTATTCTTATCTATCACCTTGGTCTCTCTTTTATTCCCCCTCCCTCACCTCATTTCAAGTCTTTAAATTTGTTGATTAGTTTCATAAGTATTGATATTTAGTGGCCGTGCCCTCCAGCTTTGTTATTTTTAAAATTGCTGTTCTTATTTTGTATCCTTTGCTCTTAAAATAAATTTAAATTCAATGGCTCAATTAATATAAGATACTCCTAGATTTTATAGATATAGTTATTTAATTTGTGAAACAATATAAAATTAAAGTAATGATAATGAGGGGCCGGAGTGATAGCGCAGCGGTAGGGCATTTGCCTTGCACGCGGCCGGCCTGTGCCGGCCTGGGTTCGATCCCCGGCATCCCATATGGTCCCCGAGCACCGCCAGGAGTAATTCCTGAGTGCAGAGCCAGGAGAAACCCCTGAGCATTGCTGGGTGTGACCAAAAAACAAAAAAAAAAAAAAAAAAGAAAATGAAGTCATAGTTTTAATGAGGACATGTTGAGTATCATCAGGTGTCACACTCATTGACCCTAACACTGGAGAGTTTCATCATTAAAATTAGAATGACAGTGACTTTATGGATTAAGGAATCCCCTGATCACTTGAGTCCCATTATTCATCGATTTGCTCGAGCGGGCGCCAGTAACATTTCCATTGGACCCTATCACGTGCCAATGTAGCCCAATGGAATCTGGTTGATTCAGGAATATGAAGAGCCTCAAACTGTTCCTTCAGGGTCTTAACAAGGAAGTCTGACCATCTTGTAGGTGGGCAGCCTCGTGATCTTTTGACATCCTGTGGGATCCAGTCGGTAACGGCTCTAGTCCAGCGGTTGTCTCCAAATCGCATTACATGTCCAGCCCATCTGATTTTCGATGCCTTGGCAAACAAGACAGCGTCCCTGATTCTGGAATAGCGACGGAGGTCAGAACTGCAGATTCCTTCACTCACTTGAGTGAGAAGTGATATTCCAAGCATAGCTCTTTCGATTCATCTCTGGGAGACCAGAATAGCATTCTCATCCTGCTTTCGTAGGGCCCAGGTCTCTGAGGCGTATGTTAATGCAGGGAGAATGGTGGAGTCAAAGAGATGTGCCCGGAGCCGGAGGTTATTTGTCCTTTTAGCTATTTCTTTGATGCCTTTTAAGGCATTCCATGCTGCTCTCCTCCTCCTGCGCAGCTCAGGTTTTAGGTCGTTCATCATGTAGATGACGGACAACAGGCAGATGGGGCGATAGTTGGCCGATATTGTCAATCTCTCCTTTCTTGAACAGTGGAACTGTCCTGCTGGTTTTCCATTGGGAGGGCACCTTGCATTCGGACTGGTAGCGTGTGAAGAGCCGAGCTAGTGTATTGATGAGTACCGATGGCAGATTCTTCAGGTGTTCGGGTCTGACTTTGTCTGGGCCTGGTGCTGTTCCCTTCTTTAACGATGAGATGGCATGTCGGATTTCAGAAGGGAGAATGTTGGGAATGACATATCCATCCTGTGGAATTTGGTATGTGGGCAGGTGGATGTGGCTATCAAAGAGATTTGAGTAGAAGTCCTGGATAATCTTCTCCATTGCCTTTCTGGAAGATGTGATAGATCCATCAAGGCATCAGAGGGCAGTCATCTTGGTCTTATAGTTGGCGAAGGACAGGCAGGCGGTGCGAATGCTTTTCCGGCTTCTGCTGCATCTTCCAGTATCTCTGCTCTTCTGTCTTTGAGGTCTTTTTTTTTTTTTTTTTTTTTTGGGTCACCCCCGGCAATGCTCTGGGGTTTCTCCTGGCTCTGCACTGAGGAATTACTCCTGGCGGTGCTCGGGGGACCATATGGGATACCGCTTCTCTGCACCGTTTTGCAAGCTTGGACATTAGCATTTGGTCTCCTGAGGCTCGCGCCTTGCCACGTTGGCGAATGAGCTCAAGAGTTTCTGAAGACAAACGTCCTTTTGTGTCTTTCTCTCTCTCGGCATTCTTCGCACAATCATGGAGGTGCTGAACCAATCAGCTGTATTCTTCATTGATGTTGTCTATGATGGTATGTATCTTCCCATGTTGCTGCAATGGTGTCAAAGAGTTCCCAGTTGGTGGTCGTTCTGGGAGTTCTCTTCTTAAACTTTGCAGCCTTTTCTCCCGTTGTGGGAAGGAGAATTTTGCACAAAGGAGATGGTGGTCCGATCCTGTTTGGAATTTGGGGACAACAGCAACATAGGTCAGACAAAACCTTCAATTGAAGATGATGTGGTCAATTTCATTGTGGAACTGTCCGCCAGGGAGATTCCCGTGTCCAACGTTTCGCTTCAGCCTTCTGAGTTCCCATGAATGGTCTTGGTGGACATGATGAACTCAGATAGTCTCTCACCCTGTTCCTTCCATTCTAGGCCATGGATCCCGATGTGGAGTTCTTCAGCTGATCTTCTCGGTCCTATTTTGGCATTAAAATCACCGACTATTGTCGGGGCACTCCGCCGGGGTCCCCGACAGTGCCGGGAAGCGAGTTCCCTTCTACCTCCGAAGCAGGCGAGGAATGGATGAAAACTCAGGAATCCGATGCGGTTTTAAAAGGCTTTACTTATCACAGGTTCAGGCATACAAATCAGCAAAACGAAAAACCCGATGCTTAGGATTCCAGGCTAGAACCCCAGCCATGTGTAGGCCAAGATGGCGACCACCACGTGTAAAACTTCCAAGGGGAATAAACGCTCACAAGGCGAAATCCCACCGGGAAGAAGAAACCCGGGAGAGGCGGGAACCGGCAAGTTTATACCCCCGGCAACTCAGACCTTCCTCCCATTGTTATGGAAAGCAGGGAGGGTCCAATGCCCTCAGGTAGTCCCTCCCTGCATCTCACCTAGGGCCTTTACTGTGCTAATGTTTTGAGCCGGAATGCCTTTGAAATGTAGAGAAGGGGGTTTCTGAGATGGCAAGTCACTGTACCAAAGACCAACACCAATGCCAGTTAAATATTTCTCCAAGCCTTCACAAGTCTCCTCTACTTCATTGTAGTTTTATATTTTATCAGGGAGCCATGCTTGTTTGTTTGGAAGCAAACAGCATTTCTCTCTGGTCTAATTACTTAGGTGTCCTTACGTGGCCAGGCTAATATGCTGGTAAGATCTAGCTAGTCCCACGATGATTGTGATAGCATGGGAGAATATTTATACCAGCTAGTACAGCATACATGGTCGGATAAACTGCCACATTTAGACTACCCTCTTATCTATGGAGTGATTTGCGGGAGGCAATCCAGAGCAGATGCAGCGGCCCTTAGGAGTCCTGCAACAGACTATGATCTTGTAGAAGGTGTGATCTTTTTATAGAACTCCTCCAATTCCATGTAGAATTTCTCAATTTCATCTTCTTTGTATTTGGATATTGGTTCGTAGACAATGAAGATAGAAATTGCTGGCAGTGGGCCACATCTCCTCAAGTGTAGTCGTCCTATTCAGTTTGTTAGGCATTCAAGTGAATCAATGTTGACAGTCATGTTCGTGTTGACAAGGACACCAACGTCACTGTTGCCTCTTTTCGTCGCATGTTCCAAGGAACAATTCTTCTCCAGTGTCAAATACAGCATGATGTGACTGACGCCTCCTCATCTCAGTCAGACCAATGATGTCGTACTTGATCTTTTGCGCTTGCACCATCAGATCCTCAATATATGCTTCCGATGCCAGCATACGTGCATTGAAAGTACAGACAGTCATTTTAGTCCTTCTTTGTTTTGGCAGCCTAGGATTGCCATGAAATTTTATCAGGCACTGCTTGTTCGCTTTTCTTAGTGCTGCCATATTAAGGGCTCTTTCCGGGTCAGGAAAATAAACATCATTGTTACTGGATTTGGCATATTGAACACGCATCAGACAGCTTGCCAGGCTCTGCCGTTTGCCGTTCGGGCGCTATATTCTCATTACTTTGTGGCGCTCTCTAGAGGAGTGGGTAGAATATTATGGTAATTTGGAGGTAAATCGCGGCCGCAGCGGCCGCGCACAACGGGAAAGCTGGTTTCTGCTCTGCCGGGTGTACCTGTGTCTTAGGCTCAAGCATTCCTGGGCTTGAAATACTCTCCTCTGAAGGGCAGGTCTCTGCGTGATGGGTCCTTGTAGTTTTTCTGACAAGCCAGGCTGGAGACTGGATTAATCTGCAGGCTGGAGACTGGATTAATCTGCTGGGTGGAGATCTTACCAGCTGCTGAGTGTGGATTGTGAAGATCGGTGCCAGCAAGGTGTGGGGATTTCGCTGGGCTCCTCCGAGTCTCCATCAGGATGGTGGACTCGAGTCGGAAGTTGCTCTCGTGGTTCATGGAATGCAGGGGGTTCAATGGGGAAAGCTGGTTCTGCTCTGCGGGTGTACCTGTGTCCTACGACACAGGTACATTGTTTGGTCTAATTTTATAATATTTTGTTAAAAATTGTGCCTGTGTTTACAAAGAATACTCTTTTGTCATTTTTCTTTTGTCGTTTTTATGTGCCATTCTCAAAGTAACTAGTTTAGAAAGTCCTCTGCTCTCTAACCAATAAATAATAGGTCATTACATTAAAGATAGTAAAATCCGACATGAAATAACTTTTCATCATTCATTGACTGTAGGAAATGCTTTGTTAGAATAAGAAGTGAATGAAATTGATGTGTTATAATAAAATCAGAGGGTCACTGAAAACTTTATATAGGTAAAATTTGTTTTGAAAATTATGTAGCAATCCTGGACTACGTCTCAAGAGAGTACAGGAAGTACTTCTCTGACAAATCAGCTCTAGTTCTATCCTGGACACTGTATAAGGTCTTGGAGATCAGTATATGGATCACTTTTGAGCATAAAGCCAGAATAGCCCCTGAGCACTGCCAATGTATGGCTCCTGCCTAAAATTATGGGGGTTACTATTTTCCATATCTGGGTTCCAACTGGGATTTCCCACATGAGTGTAATTGTCTTACCTCCTGTACTATGTCTCTGACCCACATATTTTATCTAGCCTTAGTTCTGCCAAGTTTCTGCATCTATTTCTTTTAAATAATATACATGTGTAAGTAATAGTATGCGTAAATAATTTATCATTTTTATGAATCGGATCAAAGAGTAATTTTAATTATTTAGATTGAAATTTTACTCTATCCATGAAATACATCCAATTCAATATTTGTTTGTGTGAGATTTTTAAAGCTTTAGTGATTTTTTTAGTTCCTATAACATGAACTCATTTTATGTTCTGTGAATATGGATAATTTTCATAATTTTGAGGGTTTGATATATGTTATTGTTGTTCTAGAAATTATTCTTGTAATTTAAAAAAGCACATATTTAAACTTCTCCATATCAGCTTACAGTCTTCAGCTTCCTGATTTATGATATGAATGAAAAATTAATCATTTTACTTTCTTATTTCTGCCCATTCATCTCTACATATTTATTAGCCATTTTTGGTTGATCATGCTGACTGCCATTTATTTCCACTTCATCTGTTTTCTTGTTTTTCCAGTGTCTTCATAAATCTTTGTCCATACTTTTGGGGTTATTTAATTGTATTAACGTTGTAACAAAATATCTTTATATGTCCTAGTTCTGTTTGCTTATTCAGATATATATTTATCAAATAATTTCTCTGAAACTGTAATTCAACTTTCTGTGTCTCATAATAACCAAATGTTTAACTTTTTGATGAAGATAACTTGTCAGTTTTATTTTTTTTATTTATTTGTTTTTTGCTTTTTGGGTCACACCCGGCAATGCTCAGGGGTTTCTCCTGGCTCTGCACTCAGGAATCACTCCTGGCGGTGCTCGGGGACCATATGGGATGCCGGGAATCAAACCCTGGCCGGCATGGGCTGGCCACGTGCAAGGCAAACGCTCTACCCGCTGGGCTATCGCTCCGGCCCAACTTGTCAGTTTTATAAATGGTTAATGCGTTGTTTGATCTATGAAGGAAGTCTGTGCCTATATCCAAATGGTTAAAATATATTTATTTAAAAATATTTCTTCTATATACATTAAATTTGTGCTTTGAAAATGGTCTCTTCTAATTTTATACTTTTAAAATCAGGAATTATTTGTGTCTCCAAATGCCATTCTAAATCTGTTCCAGCAATCTAAAATAAAAATTTTTCAGAAGAAATTTCTTGTTCTAAGATATAATGGGTATATTTTGTGTTGGGATATGAACTTTCAAACAAGATATAGCTGGAAAAAAGGAGAGTACTTAGCCCCTGTGCTATATATCTAGCTCTAAAATAGATAATTTTAATCCTCTAATATGACCCATGGATTTTGAGAATAATTTTATAATTTTGATTTTATATTTTCATTTGTCAGTAATATAAACTTATCAATGCTTTCTAAAGGACAATTTTACTAACACAGCTTTTGATAGAACTAATGTTTTAAAATATTGCTTCCTATATTTAAACATTTTAGGCTTAATTTATTTTATTCTTTGAACTCTGAGTAATATTTTGTAGTTTTTAGAGTAGCATTTTTGTTTATTTTACTATATTTGATCCTAAGTGGTCTATAATTTTTCTGAAACTTAAAATTTTATGTTCTACCATTTTCTGGTCAGTGAATTAAAATAAAATATTGCTAATATGCTGATCTTGTTTTGAAGACTCCCTGAATTAATTGATTAAACACATTATTTTTCAGATTCCTTCCAGTTTTCTTTATGTACAGTTACGTCTTCTGCAAGTGTCATACTTTACCTTTGTAACTTTATGTACTTTATTTTATTGCCTTTTCCTTATTAGAATATCTAGAACAAAACTGAAGAGAAAGGATACCTTTGTTTTATCCTGATTTAAAGATTCAGGCAAAAAATATTTATGAGTCCACAGAGGGAAAAATATGTTAGCTGTAGGTTTTTCCTGGATGCTCATATCCCGTTCAGGAAATTTTCTTCAATTATAAAGTAAATCTGATTTCTTTAAGACACAAATAGTAGTTGCATTTTCTCAGATGACTTTGTCTGCAACTAATAAGATAGCATAAATCCTTTCCTTTGTTCTCTTCTTTATAACATTTATTGATGTTTAGTTATCAATTCAAATTTGCATTCCAGACATACCATACTGATCATGACCTATAATCTCATTTTATATGTGACTGAATTTAATTTGCTTAGATTTTGTAAGGAAGTTTTATATTCATGAGGAATGTTTTTCTGTAATTTTTTCCCATGTCCTTGCTTGCATTTGGTTTTGATATTAATTCAACTTTACATAAAAATTGAGAAGTGTTTTCTTTCTCTATTTTAAAAAAATTGGGTAATTTTCACATTATTTTATCTTAAAATTTTTCATGGTACTCATGGGAGATACTATGCCAATTTTGTGTCCATAATTGTGTTTGTGAGATTTTCAATTTTAAATTCCATTTTGTTGATTGTTTACTTCATGGTCAATAATTCTGCTTATTTTGCATGTTCTGTTAATTTATTGCCATAAAATTATTCCTTGATTTCTTTATTTACTGGATCTATGATGATGAACTGTTATTCATCCTGTTTTGTTCTTTTGTAATTTATATTTCTTGATCATTCTTTTTTAATTATTTACATTAAATTTCCAAAGACTCAGATTTGATTTTATTAGTAATTTTCTGGTTTATATGCTTTGATCTGTTTCTTGTGAATTTTTTTAATGCTAGTTTTTATTTCCTAGCTCTCAATTCAGACTTAAATCATGGCCCACAAAATTTTATACATAGTTGGTTACTTTCTGTAAATGTTTTGTTAAAACAGGTGTGTTCATTTATTTATATATGGTTATTTGATGTTGTGTGTCATAACTAAGTAGTTGCTACACAGGCTGTTGTCCGTAGCCTGAATTAAAGTTCTAATTTCCTCAAAGAACAGTTTGCCAATTCCTAGTTAAATCATGGATTTTTAGTTATAAAATAAACCTCTAAAATGTGGCATATCCTTTTAGCATCATTATGGTTTTATCCTACAAATTTTATGTTGTGCTTTTTTTTAATCCACCTAAAATGTGTTCTAATATATTATCCTTCTGTGGTTTACTTTTTGTTTTTCTCTTTTGGTTTCACAGTTAGCATAGATATTATATGGTGTGTAATTTTGTTATTTAATCTAGAAATACAGTGAGACATTAAGTGACCCTGCATGCTGTTTTATTTTTATGTATGCTACTGTGCACTTAATGTTTTTAAGTTAAAATATAGTTATGTATATATAGGTTGTTAAACATAATGCTCCAAAATATCCCTCTATCAATTTGGTTGATATTATGATATATACATATTACATATTTTACTTCCTTTTTGCCTGTGTTTTTCATTACTGAGAGGAGAATATTATAATATCCAAATGTAATTCATAATTTTTTCCATTTCATGTTGTCAGTTTATGAAGTAGATTTAGTATTTTTGTTAGTTTGGGTCAATTTGCCTAGCATTATAGGTAGTTCTCCTTTATCTCAGCAATAAATAGTACTTCCATGAGATGCATGTTTTTTAACATATAAATATAGCCACACTAGCTTGCTTAATTGATGTTTATTTTATATATCTTATTGTTCTGCCTATCTTCCTTTTATACCTGCATTTTATATGTAAATGATGATTTTTTAAAATTAATTAATTAGAGGTGCATACCCATCATGCTTAGGGTATTAAGTGGTGCTCAAGATTGGGCATTTCAAAACCTGCACTCAAACCTTTGACCTTTCTGGCTGGCTCATAAGATATCATTGACATATTACATATAGTGAGGTATTTCTTGTTCACTTGCTTCTAACAAGTTATTCTGAGTATGCTTTCTACTCTATTATTTAACCCATTTACACTTAATTTATCTCTAGCACCTTGTAATTTTAAAAATATATGTTCCATTCCTTCTTTGTTCATGTGATTCCTGTTGGGGGGCTTATCATATTTTTTTAGCATTCTTTTATGTACCTCTTTTATTTATCTTTTTTACGGTCACTCTAGAAACTGAAATATGTGTGCAGAAACCAGCAGTCTGTCTTGAAATAAAACAATTTCATTTCATGTGTAGTGTAAATTAAAACAGAGTAAAATTAATTTTTTTACTCCATCCCCTTTTTTGGTAATTAAATCTGTCTAGAGCTACCCATAACAGAAGTCTACAACACAATTTTGTTACCACTGTTTAGGCTGCAGAAATATCTTTTAACTTTCATGTAAAAAAGTATATCCTATTATATTCTGATTGTACTCAGTACTTAGCTTATGTTTTTATTATCATTGAATCATTTTATCATAGTCACCTGTGCTGCATACTGAGCCCTAACATAGGAGAGGTACTGAGGAAACAGAATACCTAGAGCTAAAACTGGAAGGAGCCAGCAAATGGTTGTAATAACCTAATGATCAGTACTCAACTTCCAAGGCTATGGTAAACGTAGGCTTTTATCATTATCTATGTAGGGTCAGTTTATTATCTCAGGTACGTCATTAGAACTTGGTAATGACTCTTGAAAGCCTACGAAAACAGTTTACTATATGTACTTTATTTTAAATTGTATATAACTTATCTCATAAAAATCTAATTTTCAGGTAAATGACACAAGTCAAATATTATCTCTTATTTCATGGATATAAATGTTAGGCATCTGATGAGTACTGGACAGACCACATGGTTAGGGAAGACCTCAGCTGGCAATTGTGATTATAAGACATAAGATTCAAACCCTAGGGGTTGGAGCGATAGTTCAGTGGGTAGGGCATTTGTCTTGCACACTGCCGGCCCATGCCAGCCCTGGTTCAATCCCCAGCATTGCATATGGTCTCCCGAGCACCGCCAGTAGTAATTCCTGAGTGCAGAGCCAGGAGTAACCCTGAGCATTGCCAGGTGTGACCCAAAAAGCAAAAAAAAAAAAATTCAAACCCTAAATTATTAAACTTTAAAAAGACAGGAATATCAAGGCCTTGAAGGCCTTGAATAGAAACAAATATCAAGGCCAAGGTCAAGCTGGCTATATTTCATATCAATTAAGAAATCTACTAAGAACCTACCCTACACAATCATATAAGCCTGACACATAAGGGCTGAGACTGTGGTAAGGCCATAAGCATAATTGGCCCAGGGTAAGGATTAGTCACCAGGTTAATTCCGTTTGTGATTGAGGAGGAGGAGGCACCATGTCTTGCTTCCTCTTTTCCCCACATGTGTTCTTGCAATTAGTTGGCACTGATTGGAAACATCAACATCTCTAGTGTAATGAGAGTGTGAGAAATTGCATTCTCACAAAATAGGAAGTCATCATCAAGCATGAACTCACAACATTTGCACACACAATATTTGAATGTAAATTTATTTTTAAAGAGTCTGTGTAACTTGTAAATCCCTTTATATAATGCTTCTGATACTATAAGTCGCCTTAAAGGAAGAAAACACAAAATAATACTTTATCCCTCACCAAATTCTACTTTGCAATTTCTCTTCCTTTACTTATTTCTGTCTACCAGAAATACTGTAAAAAAGCTTGCTATCTTCTTTTTCGCCACTTTTCTTATTCTTTGAAAAGTGAGACATTTGCTCTAAACTACTTGTCTACCGCTAACAAAATTTAATTCTTTCTTAAATTTTCTTGAATTTGTATTTCCTCACTTTGTTATCATTTTATGTTCTCTCATAACGAATATTTAATTTTAACTGCCAGTAATGCAAGCTCATTTCTTGTATGGTCTGTGAAAAAATAAATTCACAAAACTCTAGGAGACCAAATCAGACATGAAATTTTAGTTCAAGGTGGAGATAAAAGTCATGTTTGAGTATCAAGGCCTCAGCAAGTTATGCAAAAGAAGCAGCACGATGCTGCAGTTGTCTTGCATGTTTATTAGTGTAATCAATCACATTTATGAAGGCATTGCAAAGTTATAAACTGTTATAATACAAATGTGCAGAGTGGTCCACCCCAGATACTCAATATATAACTCTTTTATTACTACCGTGGACCAAGATTACAATTAACTGAGGAAACAGGGTACATATAAGTTATTTCAAAACAAAATCAAAAAGCTACAAAAGGTCGCTATTCTAAATTATGTTTAGTGCCACATGAGCCACAAATAATTGCACAGTCATCAAAACATTGTACATAACTCATAAAGGGTCTCTTTCCAAGATGCTATTTAAGTGCCATAGCACCAACCTTAAATTTTGTGTGGGTTGTACAAAGTGGGTTGTACTTAACAAAGAAAATAAAGTCTTATAAGTAAAATAAATGTAGAGTTGAGGAGAGATAGTACAGGAGTTAAGCCACGGCTTACATGCAGCAGTCCACAATTCAATCGTTAGTGCCACATGTGGTTCCCCAGCATGCCTAGAAGTATACATACAGCTTGTATACAGCAGGGTCTAAGGTCTGAGCACTGCCCATTGTAACCTCCCCACACAAAGTAAGCCATAAAATTTACAAGAATGATGTAATATATATATATATATATATATACATATATATATTTCCTTTTTAAACTTTTTATTATACCACCATGAGATGAGACGATTACAAAGATGTTAATATTTGGGTTTCAGTCATACAGTGTTCCAGCACCCACCCCTCCACCAGTGCCTACCTACTACCACCAATGTTTCCCTCAACCCTCCCCCCAGCCTGCCTCTATGGCAGACACTTTGCCTTCTCTATCTCTCACTCTCTCTCTGTATCTCTCTGTTCCTTCTCTTAAACATTGTGGCTTGCAATATATACATTTAGAGGTTACTGTGTATATCTCTTTGCCTATATTCAATGCTCAGTTCTAGGCTGGTATTGTGATTTCCAACAATTGCTAGCACACTGTTCCCTTCTTTGTCTTAACTAACCTCTGACTCCCCAGACTCTTGCAGTAGATTCCACCCACTGACAAGAACTCCTTATTCATTTTCTGACCTTGGATATTGGCATCATACTATTTTTATACGCTGAAAATTAATGAAATCATTCTATATCTGTCCTTTTTCCTCTGACTAATTTCACTCATCATGATCCTTTCCATATATGTTTATTCATAGGCAAATTTCATACTTTGTTTTCCCTAACAGCTGCATAGTATTCCATTGTGTAGATATACCACAATTTCTTTATTCAGTCATCTGTTCTCAGGTACCCAGGTTGCTTCCAGATCATGCCTATTTTGAATAGTGCCTCTATGAACATAGACGTGCAGATGGTGTTTCTGCTGTGTGTTTTTGGCCTCCCAGGGTATATTACCAGGAGTGGTATTGCTGGGTAAAATGGGAGCTCATTTCTAGGTTTTGGAGGAATGAATATATGTAATGGAAGTTGAGTCAGAAAGATCCTTTTGGTCACTCAAATATCAGTCTTGGTTCACTAGACTTGAGTACCGCAGGATCAGTTCTCCCAAACTCCATTTCCTTCTGGGGCACCTTTCTCTAACATATAGCATCATTATTCCCATCAGTCTAGTATTTGGCTGCATTGTGTTCTTTGACGGAATGGCATACAGTTAACACTGAGTCTCCTAATACTTCTTAGAAGTAAGAGATCCCAGGATTCATTTATCTTCAGCCATACTTTTTAAAAAGTGTTTTGTCAAACAAATCCAAATAACACTTAGAAACAGTAGCTGTTGCACTTAAAACCTTTTGCAATAGCGAAGGGATGGGTGCTGGAACACTGCGTGATTGAAACTTAATCATGCACAGTTTTATAATTGTTTATCACATGATGGTTTAATAAAATTTAAAAAATAATAAATAAATAAAATAAGGTATGAAAAGAGAATGAAAGAGAATATATGAAATATTTGAAATATATGAAAGAATATATGAAAGAGAATGAGCCTATTTTTGATACTATTAAATCTTCCTTCTATGTAAAAAAATCAATATCCAAAAGTCCATGACTCTCCTAAGCACAGATAATGAAAGAAAAGAGAGAGATTTTAGAAAAGCAATCCCATTTACAATCATACCTCAGAAAATCAAGTACTTTGGGATCAGCTTACAGAAAGGGGTGAAGGACATATCTGAAGAAAACTACAAAACGCTACTTCAAGAACTAAAGAGGACACAAGGAAATTGAAACATAAACTTGGCTTATGGAGTGGGAGGATTAAATTTTCCTAACGGCATCATTCCCCAAAGCATTATACAAATTCCATGCCAAGGTATTGAAAATCAGATGCGCTGGATATGTAATGCGATTGGGAGACAATCGCTGGACTAGAGCCGTTACTGACTGGATCCCACGGGGATGTCAAAAGATCACATGGCCGCCCACCTACAAGATGGTCAGACTACAAGATGTCAAGACCCTGAACGAACGGTTTGAGGCTCTTCATAATCCTGAAGCAACCAGATGCCATTGGGCTACACTGGCATGTGATAGGGTCAAATGGAAATGTTACTGGTGCCCGCTCCAGCAAATAAATGAATAACGGGATGTCAAATGATCAAGTGATCAAGTGAATAAACATTGGAGACAATCTCTGTTAGCAGGGATGTGGAGGAAAACAACCTTTCATTGCTGATGGTGGGAATGTAGTTTGGTCCAAACCCTATAGAAAACAGTATGGAAAATTCTCTCTAAACTCAGAATTGAGCTCCCATATGAGCCATCATTTTCACATTTATGTACCTATCCTCAGGACAGATAAACATTTAAACAAAATAATGTATTCACATCAGTATTTATTGGGGCACTCAGTACATAGCTAAGATTTGAAATCAACCAATAAGTTCAATGACATGTAAGTGGATCATGAGATGTGGTATATAAAATGGAATACAGTCGTGATGAATTATGAAATCATGCAATTTGATTTGTAACTTGAAAACATTCTGTTAAATGAAGTAACCCAGAAGAAGGATAAATATAGAATCACATCACTTATATGTAGTATTTGGATGAAGGAATGCAATGTTTTTAAGGGTAGATGCCCAGAAAAAACTTTGTTGTCAGATTATAGTGGGGAAGAAAAGGAAAATGGATTAGAGGTGCTGGGGAGTAGAGACAGATGAAAAGCAATGGGGACAGGTCAGGGGAGTCAGGTATAAAGGACTTGTTAAGGTATGATAGAGACAAATATGCAAGCCACAAAGTCAAAAATACTAGTCAAGACACCCAAACTTTTAACAACTTAACCTATTAAGGTGCCTATCAAAGGGCAGGCTTGGTGATGGTGGGATATTGCAGAGTGGAGTGATAAAGGGGGAAGCTGGGAACATTGAGCAAAGTTGACACTGGTTGAAGGATTGGTGCTGCAATATTGTATGTCTAAAACTCAACTATGAATAACTTTGTAAATCACGGAGCATTAATAAAAATAAATTGTTTCTTAGTTCTTTGGTAATGGAACTTCCCCCTTTTAGGTCTGTGTTTCATGCAGCATTATTAGTGGTCTCAGTGTAAGTATGCTTTATTTTTTGCTTAAAGGTATCAATGTGCTTTTACTTCATGAGAAAATTTGTCAGTCACATGCAATTCTTTGTCTTTGCTTATCTATTCATTTCACTAGTATTCCATTTACTAGGTGTATTCTTTTTCTGCTCTTCATTTAGAAGGTATTAATTTGTATATTATTTTCTCCTTACCACGCTGATTAATAACCTCAGACATGAGATTCACTCTGAAATGCAGTAAATTCTAGACTTTCTAAATAGAATATAGGGCTTCCCGAGTTGGCACCCATAAAGTTCTTGCTTTCCCTTTCTGTTTTAAGGGTAAAAGGATGTGGAGATTTTAGCTCCTGTACTGAAAGATTTCTTCTTTTCTGGGATGCATATTGAAAGCATTTCTTCAGACCATGAAACTTTCTCTTATGATAGGTGACTACTACACTATTTTCATTGAAATCATAGTGCAGAATATCAGGTCCTCCATAATGTCCCTGAAATTCATATTATTAAACTCCTAGGTATTATCAATAAATATTTGAGAGTGTTATCAATTAATATTTGAGATAAAGGACTTTTCCATGCTTAATCTGCTTGGTAAAGATGTCTGTGTTGGAGTCAGCCTCTTTCCCATAAAGCCCTCAGCTGCACTTGATAACGGCAACATTTTGGTCCTGAATTTGGAACATGACAATTTTCTTTGTAAGGAATGACAAAGACCAGATCAAAGACATATTTCACTATAGTGCAGCTATCTTATTAGCTAATTTAGTCACTTTTCTGTAATAGAATAGTGAGGTAAAAATAAACCAACCACCCAGGGACAAGACATCTGCTCCTTAATCAGGTATGCTCTTGTTTCAGTGAAAGAAATCAGTGGAGAGGTGGCATAAGAGGGAAAAACAGACTTTGTTAAACTCTCTAAGTTACAAAATATGTGTAAAAATAAATTATTCCAGCTGAGTTACATGATTTTTATTGCTTATTTTCCAGTCAATTTCAAGAAAAAATAAAGAGTCAAAGCTAGAAAAAATTTTGCATAGTCTAAGAGCATATTTGAACATCCCAAATTTTCACAGATGTCCCTTATTTGAGAGGGGTTATTTTATTTGTCATATATATATATGACAAATATAATATATATATATATATATATATATATTACCTTGATTTTCCAGCAGGAATATTCAACTCTACTAGTGACCAAGATTCCCCACACCTAAACAATCTTTCTCTCTCTATCTCTCTCTCTCACACACATACTCTTTCTCTCCCTCTTCCTCTCTCTCTCTCTCCACTTATGCCACATGCATTATAAAAGGACAAATGGAAATAATATTTGTTTTCTGTGTCCTAAATCCAATTTATTTTCATCACTTAGTTGGATACAACCTGAAATAACTATGTAGCCTGATAGTGGACTTGATGTTTGCTTTTAGGCATTTCAATTGCAGACATCCTGGAGAGGTAAATTATGCTAATTATGGGGGTTCTGTTCATACCAAGTCATGTATCTTGGATACTTAAAAAACACTATAGTAAAGTAAATTAACAAATCTTTCCAATTTCATAATGTTCACAACTTGTCATATAGAAAGCAATTTTTTATTACTTATTGTACTTTGGGGAAAAACTGGCATAATAATAAAAATTAGCTGTGTTCAGTTAATATTTTCACACTTATGGTTTCCTAAAATGTTGCTTGTTTTCTTCCCTACTTTTTAATTCTTTCCCTCTCTCCTTCCCTGTCATCCTGTTCTCTATTAATGTTTTTCTAAAGTTGTCAAAGACCAGATATTTTGTTGGTATCACCAGTAGTTAATATAACATGGTTTATAAAAGAATGAAGCTGTAATAACAATGCATTAAATTTTAACAGAACTTTTGGTATTCCTTAATTTATAGTTTCATGCTTCTCACCACATCTTACTCATAATTGAGTTTATCTAGGCAGTGGATTATTATGTGCACCCATTCAGGCTCAGAGGTACATTGGGGAGTATTATTTAATAAAAATAATACAGTAATACCTAGATGCTGGGGTGTAATTGTGGTGAAACACACAGTTCTCATGTTAATATAGAATCCAAACAATCTAGGGTAGCTAAGAAACTAAGCAAAGTTCTAACTTAAATTAAGGATAAACACTTTCACTGCACATCTGTGGACTTAGTACAATAAGTGTTATAGGTGGAAGTTTTCTGGTTCTTCACTTTCTCATCTGGTGTCCAGGTGAAAGGGTAACCATCAATATATGAGCAATTGTCTTTATTACTCTTGATGTGTACACATATTTATTAAAAAATACACTCAAAGTTCTCTCATCTGGAGTGAAGTCATTTTGCCTGAATGCAATGCTACAGACTACAAATGTGCAGAGAGAGTAATAGAGAACACTTCTGAGATTTCTTTTCCCCCTGGACTGTTGTAGTTATTGGATATCATTAAAGTTAAAGTAAAAACAAATGAGTGACTGAAAACAGAATGCTAGTAACATAAAAATAATTTTAAAATTTGATAGCATTTAATAGCAAGAATGGGATAGTAAATGCTCCCAAAGCAATATCAAGTAATATATATATATATATATATATATATATATATATATATATATATATAACTATATAATTTTAATGAGGCATCCAAGAGCTCAAAATAGATGATCTGGTTTTAAAAAAAAATAATGGATGAAACACGTAGATAATATAATGTTTTTTTAGCTTTATGAATGTGTATTCCTCTTGGATTTTTCACAGAAACTAATTTCTTGAAGGACTATTCTTATTAGGAAGTGAAATATTGCCTTTATAGTTCACTATAACTATTGGGTTTGAAATGAGCTACACGTATAAACTGAGTGAAATCTTTATTATTGGTAATGAATACCCTCTTTTTAATCTTTTGTTTGATTGCATGTACAAAATTTGTTGCATCCATAATGCTCTCTATTTGCTTTATTCAATTGAGAGCCTCTCTCAGGTAAATTTTGGGATGTGAGCAGAAGACTATCTTCAACAAATTACAGCAATGAAATTCAATGTTTTTACTTCTTCTAAGAAAGAACACTTTGAATCTAATATGGGGAGTACTAAATTTAGAACTAATTGAGAGGGAATGCTGATGAAGTCCTTGAAAGAGGGAGGTGGGAACATTGGTGATGGGAGCAGTGTGAAATTACATGCATAAGAAACCATTATCATTATTATAAACCATAGAATCTCAACCAATAATTTCTTTTTCAAAAACCCACCCACCACCAAAAAAAAATAAATAGGTGAAAAGCAATCTATTTATCTGGATACAAAAGTTCCACCTTACCCCTTTGCAAAGATGGTGAATTTCCATGTTAATGTGTAACTGCAATGTGACTACCAATAAAAACAATAATGAATACATGTTTAAATAAATAAAAAATAAGCATACGTGGTTATGTACCATCCTAACAATACCTCTTATTTATATTTTGTATGAAAGCATGAGTGAAAAGCTCATTAAGGCCTCATAAATCCTAGTGACAGTGGGACAGGGAATATTTTTCTTTTAGCTTCCTTTTTGACTTTGCTTTTTGGGTCACACACAATTCTCAAGGGCTATCTCTTACTCTGCACTCAGGAGTTACTCCTGGTGGTGCTCTGGAGACTATCTGGGATGTTGAGGATCAAACCATCCATGGCTGACTGCATACAAGTGCTCTACCCATACTACAATCGCTCTGGCCCCAGGAAATGTTTTTCTTAATATATACCTTCTTTTCCTGGTTCACTTTTTCTCTGCATTATCAGAGATCAATTTCTTAATGTGGTTAAGTTTATATATTCAAGTCTCTACCAGGTATAGATCCTATACTTATGTTTATATAAGTAATATTTTTTTTGAAAAAATCTATACCAGATTTTTCTTAATTTAGTTATTACTTCACCTCAAATAGCTGAACTCAGTTTTTATCTTTGAACTTCAATAGACTAGAGGTATTGATTTGAATGCACCCACCTTCACTGCTAGGTTGAAATACATGGTATATTTATTGTAAGCATCTATTTACACAAGCATAGAAGAAACTAATTTTAAACATTGTTTCATGAATCCATCCATTTATTCAAGGAATGCTTTTTAAATAAATGCCATGTGTCTCTTTTGATCTTGGGGATATAGAGAGATGGAACATGTTTCCAAAGTTGGGAAAGGCAGGTAAAAAGTATAAGATATGTCATTGGACACCCTGGCTAACAATTTTGGGAAAGACTTGTAAGGTGAGTTTGGACATATGGTTTTCATGAATTAGGTTCAAAATGTTATTCACAATTAAAAATTTGATCTGAGTACTTGTATTTTTACTTTCTACTCTGTTATGATGATAACTAACATGCCTATAATTTGGCAAAGCCACTATAAATTTTAAAAACTGTGTTTATATATAATTAGGTTTTCTGGACATTAACCACATATTTATGTCTTTAATATATTTTAATTTGTAGGCTATATGTTCATAAGCAAAAATTATATCATTATATATTGGGTCTGCCTTCTGTGAGATAGTTATAAGATTGGGTCTGTCTTCTGTGAGATAGTTATAAGATAGTTAATTTCTCTATATTTTTTAAAAGTTAACTGAAGTTGGAATAAGAGGTGGAGAATAATAATCACTGGTTGAGAATGAGAAATCCTGTTCCTTACTAACAAGTCTTGCTGCTCCCATAGTGTGATTTGGAAAAAAAAACATAGAAATTATTACATTTTATATGGAAACTGAAACTCTCCAACTATAAGTAATTTTTATCCTCAGTACTGTGGACATTTTTTTTGTCATTTACAATTGCTAAGTCACTTAAAAAATTTTTGGATAATATGGAACTGTTATATGACTCGGAGTTGTTATATGAAAGTGGAAAATTTCCACTTCTAACTTAAGTCACTTCATATAATTAGGATTTATTGGAGGAAACCCCCTATTATAAGAACATAAGCATAGTGTTCACTTTGCAGTAAAAGCAGGGAAGTTACACATCACTTTCAGGAGATCTATGTTCAAAGCTTTGACACTCAGGGTTAGAATTTCCCTTGTGATCTTGGTGCCCTGGGAGGAGGGGCTCCATTATGGGAAGAGTCAACATAGGCTATCACCAACACCTCGAGCCAGTTTCAGAGAGCTGTGGACAAATAATCCAAAGCATCACAGATTGATTTACTGCTTCAGAGTGTATTATCAGTCAGGTGGTTGGTCCGTTTGCGCTGCTAGGCTCCCTGCTTTAAGTCTCCATCAGAATACTCATAAACAATTGATCACTTTCATTTAAGATTCCAAAACTGCTCTCTTACCTTGAAACTGCCTAACTCCTGAATGGGATACTTAAGTTTTGTGTGTAAACTTATCAATTTCCAGCGCTTTTTACATTAAAGTTATTTAACAGTTTTTAGAAAGTGACCATTCTGACATGAGGGCAAATATGGTTTGCATTTTAAGTTTTTTTTGAGCCACTTGTGTAGAATTGCCAGCTATGCTCAAAATATTTCTGTATTTGTGGAATTCTTATGTCCCCTAACAGACTGTTTCTATGTTGTTAATTTTAGAAAACTCGGAATCTGAGCAACATTCTGGTAAAGGCCCTCTAGCAGACCTAACAATGATAGTGTCATTCTACTATGAGTAAATAAACAATTATCTTCTAGTATCATTAGTAAAGACTGTATTGTGTATAGAAATGTATACTATTAAAAACAATAGTGAAATTGCCTTTCTCTTTATGTTCACAGTCACTCCTAGTGGTGCAGGGGGAACCATAAGTGGTGCCAGATATGGAACCAGGGTTAGCCGCTTGCAGACAAGTGCTGTATTCCCTGTGCTATTCCTTCAGCCCCACAAGTCTGTTATTTCCTCAGTTTTTTCCTTAGGGTATTTGACCCAAACAGTAAGAAGGGACTGAATTGTAGCACTGCTATTGAAAGTCATATGATCAAATTTGGGAGCTAACCCCAAAATTGTGTTTTCAGTTGGCAAATGAGGTGTCCAAGATGAACTTTGAAAAGATCTCCTGAAATGTGCAAGTAAGTATGAAAGAACACATAGGCAAGCTGTATTCAGGTTCAGGAGAGAGAAAGACCTTTATCTTTCACCTTGGGCTGAGCAGGAGGTGCTCTGCACACAGGGAATGAATATAAAGAGACAATCACAAGCCACTTACCTGTTGAGCGCTGGAGATGGGCTTCCTGACACACCTAGAATCCCTTTAGCAAAGACTGAGAGAGACATACAAGTTCAAGGTATCAAAGGTATTTATTAATCGATTATTGGCAGATCAGAAGTCAAATGATGTACACTGGTAAACCCAAACATAAAATGGCTAGGAAATAGAAAATGGATGGCCGTGTGGGCAGCAAATGGACTCTTTCTGTTGGGTCTATCCAACAAAGTGGTAATAATGATCCATCTGCAAAGGAAATGCAGATTTTGTATTAACATCACCACAGACATAATGTGAGAGATAGGAACTATTACAGATCAGGTTTTGCATTAACTTGTTTCTCTGAAAACCTCAGAACAAACACTTTGAAAGCAATGAATCAAGACATAGGTACAGTGAGTATATTTAGTAAGCTTAGCAGGTAGAGCTTGTAAATAACCATAAACTGCCACAAGGAGGCCAGGCTCCACAACTGACAATCTGTGGGAAAATGTTGATTAATCAAACTCATTTCTCTTCAAATTAGGTCATTAATCAAAATTATTTTTTTTCCAACTGTAACAAATGAGATTTGCAGAAAAGAGGATGCTGAAGAAAGCAGGTCCTGGAGGGATAAATGGAAAATGCAATGTTCTCTTCCAGTTTTTGCCAGTTAATTGACCCAAATTAAAAAAAAATCACAGACTCTGCTTTAGACTATCTCAAAAGATTGTCTAAAAATTGAATATTCATATGGTCTCCAAATGGATTTTTAAAATTACCATTTAATTCCCTCAATGCATGGATTCCACTGAGAAAAGAAACACATCTGGTGTATTAGTTAAGATATTCTGAATTATTGGCTACACATGATATCATAAAGCAAAATGTGTGATATCCATTGCTTCTGATCCACCATTTACTGTGATAGCAACAAATATACATATATATATATTTGTTATATATACATATATAAATATATATAAATATATATAAAGTACACATTAGTAAATATCAGCGAGGTTTCATCAAGAAAGTATCTCTCCGTTTTTCCTTTTTAATACTACTCTTAGTATTTTATGCCAATCTTTCCCATGACCCACAGAATTGATGAAAAATAAGGGGCGGAGTGATAGCACAGTGGGTATGGTGTTTGCCTTGCACGCGGCCGATCCAGGTTTGATCCCTGGCATCCCATATGGTCATAAGCACCACCAAGGGTAATTCCTGAGTGCAGAGCCAGGAGTAACCCCTGAGCGTCACTGGGTGTGACCCAAAAAGGAAAAAAAAAGAAAGAAAAGAAAAAAAGAATAGGGTTGTATTATATATACAAATAACCAAGAGTGAAAAAATACATATTTGTTGTTTGAAAGAGTCACATCCCTTAATTTCCTTGGAAATATATGAGGATGGGGGAGGGGGACACAGGCACCTAGAGGTGCTTAGTTCTTATCTTTGGCTTCATGCTTAGGGAATCATTCCTTGCACTGATGGGTAGGAGGAGTAAATTTGAGGTGACTGGGATCAAACCAAGTTCAATAACATGCAAGCTCTGAGCTATCTCTCCAGCCTCCAATCCATACAGTTCTGTGTTATTCTGGTAACTTTGTGACCATTGTGACAAGATGGCAAATATAGTTGGCATTGTAAGGCTTTGTGAGTCACTTGTGTAGAATTGCCAGTTATGTTCTAAAATATTTTTGTATTTGTATAATTCTTATGTCCCCTAAACAGGCATTTCTGTTTGTGTTTAATTTTAGAAAACTCAGAATCTAAACACCATTCTGGTAAAGGCTCTCTAGTCAGAGCTAACAATGATAAAGTCATTTCTATTATGAGTAAATAAGCAATTTTCTTCTGATATAATTAGTAAAGAATCTATTGTGTCTAAAAATGTATACAATTAAAACAATATGAAATGTCCTTTGGCTTTAGAGAAAGAGAATGGAGTAAATGTTTCCCCCTCTAGGATCTTTGGTGTCAATTTTCATGTAAGTTGAAGTGTCAATCTCATTTTGTGAGGAGATTAAACTGTGAGGTTAAATGAAATGTTAATTAAGGAAAGAGTTAAGGAAAAACTGAGGTGGTTTAGTGACATATCTCTCCTCATTTGAACTGCTGGCACATATTTGATCTTAGATTTGATTCTGAAGCCCATGTTTTGACTTTTTTTCCTACTTTCTCCACTGAGATAATGTAATTATACTGAGAATAAGTCAAAATCAGTAACTATGCTAACTTCTGTGCACACAATACTTCATTTCATCTTGAAAAGTTATGTATCAGTTGATTTGCTTGACTTCAAGTATTTAAATTATTCCTTAATATCTAGTTTTCCTAAAAACCCAAAACTCTTTTGGAGTCTCCTATTCTACTTGATGCAACATGTGTTCTAACATAATGTAGCTGACTATGTTCAATATTTGTATAACCAACAACTATAGAGCAACTTCTCTGTATAGTGCTTCAGTGTCACCCAATTTCTATTATTTATTTAATGCATAATTAAATTCTTCAGAAGAATTCATACACACAAAAACATGCAATTAGAGTTAATTTTTATGATGTGTAATGAATGGAATTATACAGAGAATATAAGAGCATATAAAGAGTCTCACAAAATGAAATATATCACTTGATCACTTGATCACTTGAATCCTGTGTTCATCAATTTGCTCGAGTGGGCACCAGTAACATTTCCATTGGACCCTATCATGTGCCAATGTAGCCCAGTGGCATCTGGTTGATTCAGGAATATGAAGAACTTCAAACCGTTCCTTCAGGGTCTTGACGAAGAAGTCTGACCATCTTGTAGGTGGGCAGCCATGTGATCTTTTGATATCCCGTGAGATCCAGTCGGTAACAGCTCTAGTCCAGCGGTCATCTCCAAATCGCATTACATATCCAGCCCATCTGATTTTCGATGCCTTGGCAAATGAGACAGCATCCCTGATTCTGGAATAGCGATGGAGGTCAGAACTGCAGATTCCTTCTCTCACTTGAGTGAGGCATGATATTCCAAGCATAGCTCTTTCGAGTCCTCTTTGAGAGAACAGGATAGCATTCTTGCTGCAGACCGCTCAGTCGGGGTGAGCTCTAAGTCTTGGGGATAACCAGCGTGAGGAAATCAGGAGAACAGGAACGTCGGCGCAATGGACAGACAGGCACAGACACAAGGGAGGTCAAATACTGCTGCTGCCGTTTACTGAGGGCAAAGCTTTTCTTTTTATGTTCAACAAATGCACAGACTCAAGATTACACCAGTTATTTTTTAGCAAAGGAGACATTTTTAACAACAAAAGGAGTTTATCATGTCTACCACATATGACCACCTTTTGCCTGCGCCTGTTTTTCAGACATGTTTTTCTGATGTCTTTTTGTTTTTACTTACTTTCATATTTGCCTTAAGTAAGATACATATTTTTTAATTTTGATATTCATAGAATTACTTACTAGCTCTATGCACATATTATAGATTAACTTAACCTACTCCTAAATAGAAATTTCTATGCAGAGTTTATTATTATAAGATTATTAAGATTTTGTACTAGAAAGTGTTAACTTTAACAGGCCCAATTATTTTTCACACAGGTGGTTTAGGGAGGCTAATCACTGCATTCCCGTCAACAGGGGTAGCCGATCGTCTCGACCCATAGGTCAAGAATTCACCCTTCCCGCTAATGATGGGAAGCAAAGGCATGAAGGCCACGAGCCTTTCCTTATCAAGGACCTGAGACCAGCTCAGGCCTTGGCGTAAGGCTGCTGCGGGCTGACATTTTTATACTATCTTTGTTTTATGCTATAATTGTGTATAATGAAAACTACTGTTGCCGCAGGCTTCTCTCCTTGTCCAGTTTCTCCATTACTCAGAGTCTAAGTTTCAGCATAAACAAGCGCCCTAATTGCACACCAAGCATTCCTAGGAACAACTAAGGAAGTCTAGGGGGCTTTGTTGGTGACAGTCCCTTTTTAGGGGGAAGCACCGCCTGGTAACTGTCCCTTTTTAGGGGAAGTACGAAGCCATACCCTGGCCCAGTGAGCACTTTCATGCTATAGCGCGGTGCCGCGAGAGCCGTGGCACATTCTCATCCTGCTTTCTAGGGTCCAGGTCTCTGAGGCGTATGTTAATGCAGGTAGAACAGTGATGTCAAAGAGATGTGCCTGGAGCCAGAGGTTCTTTATCCATTTAGCTAGTTTTCGATGCCTTTGAAGGCATTCCATGCCGCTCTCTTCCTCCTGTGCAGCTCAGGTTTTAGGTCATTCATCATGTTGAGTTCTTGACCTAGGTACACATAACTGCAGTATTCAGAGATGTCTGCTCAATTGAGAGTGAATGGGGCCTCAGAAACTAGTTCATTTTTCATAAACATAGTTTTCTTTAAATTCAGCTGTAGACATCTTTATACATTCTCGGTCAAAGTCAGCCAACATTTGTGCTGCTTGGCTAATGTTTGGTGTTATTAGAACGGTTTCATCGGTGAAGCAGAGGTTGTGTAGTTGCCAACCATCTATCTTCACTCCCATTCCTTCCCATTCTAATTGTCGCATGATGTTTTCAAGAGTGGCACTGAAGAGTTTTGGTGAAATGGTATCACCCTGTCGAACCCCTCTTTTGACATCAATGATCACTTCCTTGTGGAATGGTGAGATTCTGGTGGTGAATCCGTAATACAGCTCACGAAGGATCTTGATGTATTGGGTTTGAATGCCCTGTTTGACTAGGGCTTCTATGACCTCTTCAGTCGACACAGAATCAAAGGGTTTCTTTAAATCAATGAATGTGAGACAGAGTGGCATCTTGTACTCCCTACAAACCTCAATGAGTTTGGTTACAGTGTGGATATGAACGATTGTGCTGAATTCTTTCCAGAAGCCAGCTTGCTCACATGGTTGTCCTTCATCTAGTGTTATGCCAATCCTGTTCAGGATGACTCGAAGTGAACAGCTTGTAGATGACGGACAACAGACAGATGGGGTGATAGTTGCTGGTGTCGTGAATGTCTCCCTTCTTGAACAGTAGAACTGTCCTGCTGGTTTTCCATTGGGAGGGCACCTTGCATTCGGACAGGTAGCGTGTGAAGAGCCGAGCTAGTGTATTGATGAGTACTGATGGCAGATTCTTCAGGTGTTCAGGTCTGACTTTGTCTGGGCCTGGTGCTGTTCCCTTCTTTACCGATGAAACGGCATGTTGGATTTCAGAAGGGAGAACGTTGGGAACGACATATTGATGCTACAGAATTTGGTATGTGGGTAGGTGGATGTGGCTATCAAAGAGATCTGAGTAGAAGTCATGGATAATCTTCTCCATTGCCTTTCTGGAAGATGGGGGCGTCGGAGGGCAGTCATCTTGGTCTTATAGTTGTCGAAGGACAGGTGGGCAGTGCAAATGCTTTTTCCTGACTTCTGCTGAATCTTCCAGTATTTCTGCTCTTCTGTCTTTGATGTCTACCTGTATTGCTTCTCTGCACTGCTTTGCAAGCTTGGACGTTAGCATGGTCGCCTGAGGCTTGCGCCTTGCCACGTTGGCGAATGAGCTCGAGAGTTTCTGAAGAAAGGCGTCCTTTTTGTGTCTTTCTCTCTCTCTCAGCATTCTTCACACAATCATGGAGGTGCTGAACGAGTCGGTTGTATTCTTCACCGATGTCGCCAATGATGGTATCTTCCCATGTTGCTGCAACGGTGCCAAAGAGTTCCCAGTTGGTGGTAGTTCTGGGAGTTCTCTTCTTAAACTTTGCAGCCTTTTCTCCCCATTGCTGGAAGTAGAATTTTGCATGAAGGGAGACAGTGGTCCGATCCTGTTTGGAATCTGGGGACGACAGCAACATCGGTCAGACAAAACCGTCAATTGAAGATGATGTGTTTAATTTCATTGTGGAACTGTCCACCAGGAGATTCCCATGTCCAACGTTTCGCTTCAGCTTTCTGGAACTGTTAGTTCCCATGAATTGTCTTGGTGGACATGATGAACTCAGATAGTCTCTTACCCTGTTGGTTCCATTCTAGTCCATCGGTCCTGATGTGGAGTTTTTCAGCCAATCTTCTCGGTCCTATCTTTGAATTAAAATTACCAACTATGATCTTGTAGAAGGTGTGATCTTTTTATAGAACTCCTCCATTTCCATGTAGAATTTCTCAATTCCATCTTCATTGTATGTGGATGTTGGTGCGTAGACAATGAAGATAGAAATTGCTGGTAGCGGGCCACATCTCTTCAAGTGTAATTGTCCTATCCGGTTTGTTAGGCATTCAAATGAATCAATGTTGACAGCCATGTTCATGTTGACATGGACACCACGCCACCGATTCCTCTTTCATTGCATGTTCCAAGGAACAATTCTTCTCCAGTGTCAAATACAGCATGATGCGAGTGATGCTTCCTCCTCTCAGTCAGACCAATGATGTCGTACTTGATCTTTTGCTCTTGCACCATCAAATCCTCGATATATGCTTCCGATGCTAGCGTATGTGTATTGAAAGTACAGACAGTCATTTTAGTCCTTCTTCGTTTTGGGAGCCTAGGATGGCCGTGAAATTTTCTCAGGCACTGTTTGTTCACCTTTCTTATTGCTGCTGTATTAAGGGCTCTTTCTGGGTCAGGAAAATAAACATTTTTGTTACTGGTTTTGGCATATGAACATGCATCGGACAGGTTGCCAGGCTCTGCCGTGGGCGCTATACTCTTATTACCTTGTGGGGCTCTCTCAGAGGGGTGGGTAGAATATTCATGGTAATTTGGAGGTAAATCGTGCAGCCGCACAGCGGCCATGCTCAACGGGGAAGGCTGGTATCTGCTCTGCTGCGTGTAACTGAGTCTGTGGCTCAAGCATTCCTGAGCTTGAAATACTCTCCTCTGAAGGGCGGGTCTCTGAAGGGTGGATCCTTGTATGGTGGGTTTCTGACAAGCTGGCTGGAGATTGGCTTAATCTCTTGGGTGGAGATTTTACGAGCTGCAGAGTGTGGATGGTGAAGATCGCTGCCAACAAGGTGTGGGGGGTTCCTCTGGGTTTTTCTGAGGCTCTATTGGGATGGTGAACTGTGGTCGGAAGTCGCTCTCGTGGTCCGTGGAATGCAAGGGGGTTCAATGGGGAAAGCTGCATTCTGCTCTCCCGGTATATCTGCATATATAATGAAATATATAGCCTCATAAATATGTGGCAGGTGCTCAGATGCCTTTAGCAATAACTCTCATTTAGGAATGTCCAAGTTTTATATATGATTGGAAAAGTCATCCAAAAAGTATTACATTTATGAAGCAGCTAATGTCTGAAGCTTGTAACCAAGCTTCAGACATTAGCTGAAGTTCTGATATTTCTTGACCTGCTGGTATTGTTCTTGAATTTCCAGGAAACCTCTCTAAGTATATAAATGAATTAAAGAAATTATTGATAAAGTACATGATCAAAGTAAAATATATCCTTAGAGTCTGATGTGGGGTGATGGAAGTCATAAATTAAAGAAATTTGGGGCTGGAGCAATAGCCCAGCGGTTAGGGCATTTGCCGTGCACATGTCTGGCCTGTGCTGGCCCGGGTTCTATCTCCGGCATCCCATATGGTCATCTGAGCACCGCTAGGAGTAATTCCTGAGTGCAGAGCCAGGAGAAACCCCTGAGCATTGCTGGGTGTGACCCAAAAGGGAAAAAAAAATAATTAATTAAAGAAGTTTAACTCAGTTTTTCAGCTGACCAGCTTTTTGGAGATATTCCTAATTATAGGACCTTCTCAGTCCTTTCAACCTATACTCTGTCAATAGACCTTTTTTTGATAGAATTTATTAGAATCAATCATAATAACACCTTAAAAGGTAATTGTGATGTTCAAATAAATATTTGAAGAATTTACCCTAAGTTATCAGTAAGAAGACAAAGTTCATTTCCTTATCAAATCAACTCCCAAACCTCCTTAACAGAACATCAGTTATGGTGGAGGTTAAACATTTCTTGTTCTTTTTAATTTTTTAAATTATACTACCATGAGATATACAACTACAAAGATGTTCATATTTGAGCTTTAGTCATTCAGTGTTCCAGCACCCATCCCTCCACCAGAGCCCACTTCCCACAACCAATGTTCCTTGATTCCTCCCTCCTCCCCCAGCCTGCCTCTATGGCAGGCACTTTTCCCCTCTCTCTCTCTCTCTCCCTCTCTCTCTCTCTCTCCCTGTATCTTTCTCTCTTCCTTCTCTTACACATTGTGGCTTGCAATACGTACTTTTAGATGTTACCATGTATATTCCTTTGCCTATATTCAATGCTCAGTTCTAGGTTGGTAATATCATTTCCAACTATTATTAGCACATTGTTCCCTTCCCTGACTTACCTAACCTCTGACTCACACACACACTTGTGTTAGATTCCACCCACTGACACGACCTTCTGATCCATGTTTTGCCTGGCCTTGGATATTGGTATCATGCTATTTTTTATATCTCACAAATAAATGCAGTTTTAATCTTGTTCTATTCCTGGAGAGAAGTTTTATGTCTTATATATTTTTAGTGGTGGTGTAAGATAGTACTTGTGAAATACTAAGAAATTTTAAAGTACTCTCTAAATACTATGTAATGAACCAGATTAATTGTAGAATTTCAAGTAAGAAAGAAATTCATTTTAGTGTCTAAAGGAAAATATCACTAAAATTGGGGTTGCTTTAATTTGTTAAAAATCTTTTCAATCTCTTAAAATTTTTAATCTCTTAAAAATTGTTGGGGCCAGAGCATAACCCAGCTAGTAGTGTGTTTGCCTTGTACACAGCCCGCCTGCACCCGCCCAGTTTTGATCCCTGGCATGCCATATGGTCCCTGAGCACTGCCAGGAGTGATTCCTGAGTGCAGAGCCAGGAGTAACCCCTGAGTATCGCCAAGTGTGACCCAAAAAAGCAAAAAAAAATTGTTAAGAAAATGGAACAGGGTGCTAATAATTGTTGAGGGTACTAATGCCAACCTAGAACTGAACATTAAATAGAGGCAAAAGGATACACATGACAACCTTTTAATGTATGTTCTGTAATCCATAGTCTGGAAGGGAAGGAAAAGAGAAAGAGAGAGAAAGGGAAAGAAATAAAGAACCTGCCATGGAGGTGGGCTGGGGAAGTGGGGAGGGAACCGGGGGATGTTGGTGGTGGGAGATGGGCACTGGTGGAGGGAAGGGTGCTGGAACACTGTATGACCAAAAACCCAAACATGAACTTTTTAATTGTATATATTTTTATTTGTATACCTCACGGTGGTATAATAAAATACTTAAAAAAAAGAATACAGCTAATCTTGGAAGAGATGTAAGACAAGTCACTAAGACACATTATATATGGTACACTCTCCTTGTGGTTGAATGCCTTTTAGAAGGGGATAAAACAAGTCCCTGCCATGGTAAAACCCAAGAATCTGCACCCTTACACCAATGCTGCCACCATGCCAACAGCCCTTCCTCATTTCTTCATGACTAATCTCTGCAGATTTGCCCAATGGACCAAAAAAAATGCAGAAGCACAATTTTTAAGCTGAAATTTCAGGGTCTTCTTGAAGTTTAGTTGGCAGCCTCCTCCCACTCCACTCCCCCACCACCATCCTCTGCTCGAGTGTGCGCACACACACATACATACACTCACACACACACACCACACACTAACATGTACTTCTGGAAGCCCTAGGAGTCATATCTACATCCCACAGCTGCCACCGTGTATATTTATCAATCTCATTCTACAGAACTTGGTGTTCCTGGAGGGTGCAACCACATATATAGTAGAATTTGCAGGTTTTGTATACATATGTGGCCGCACAACACTTCCAAATTCCATAATGCTGACAACCCAATACAAGCACACCAGATAGGAAAGTACATAGAAGTCAACTAAACTCAATAAGCAAAAATGGTAACACAAGAGTCTCAACTAGCAGCAGCTTAGTAGACCCTCAGACAATGACTTAATAGCCCTATAAGTTATAATGCTTTTCACAAATTTTCTTTAAAAATTTTTTTTTGATAATTCCATTAGCTGTTTAGTTCTAACAATTGATATAAAATAAATTATTTTGTTCCTGGTTAAAGGGCAGGATTGGGGGCTGTGTGGGAAATTAGGGACAATGGCAGAGGGAAGGATACACTGTCGGTTGGATTAATGTAAAACAATTTTTTTGAATATATTTTGAGGGGCTAGAGTGACAGTATAATTGCCTTGCACATGAATGACTCCTATTTGATCCCAGGCATCCCATATGACCTTCCATAAGTAATTCTTCATTGCAGAACTTGGAGTTTTCTCTGAGAAATGGAGTGAACAAAAAAATAAAAATAAATAAATAAATGAAAATAGCTTTTGAATTTTCCTAATACTTCTTTCTTTTACCCTTTAAGTATTCGGCACACCTTGCGTTTTCAATAAACATTAGGTAATTGAATGATAGCTTGAAAATCTGTGGACAGAGGAAAATGTGAGTATTTTGCATTAGAGATTCATATGATCTATTGAATATTTTTATGAACACCAGTATTTTTCCAGAAATATGAAGCCACATTATAATAATGTGAAAAGGAAAAACTACTAATAAAAAAGTAGTGCTATAACAAATACGCGAGGCTGTATTAGTGTATTGATTTTGCAGGCATTGCATTTTTAACTTATCTTAAAAGAAGCACCTGCATTCTTGCATGTTGCATTACTTGTCATCTATATTTACCCTCTCAGACTACCCCTGAGTTCTGTGATATCTATTTCTGTAACTAGTTCTTGATTCCTGATATTCTAGCAGTGCAGAGACAGCCATTCTTTAGAGTTGGAGGCCCCATTACTTTAATTTAATTATTTTTAATTATAACAATGTGAGATAGATAATTACAAAGTTGTACATTTTGGGTTTCAGCCATACAATGTTGCAGCACCAATTCCTCCACCAGTGCACATTTCCCAACACAATGTCCCCAACCTCCCTCTCCCTCCCAAGCCTTCCTCTATAGCAGGCATATTTCCTCTTTTCTTCTTTCTCTTGTTTCCTCCTCCTCTTTCCTTTCCTCCTCCTCTTCCTCTTCCTCCTCATCCTCGCCTCCCTCTTCTTCCTCTTCCACCTCTTTTTTCCTCTTCCTCTTCCTCTTCTTCATCTTTTTTTCTTCTCTCCTTTCTCTTAAACATTGTGGTTACCATAAATACATTTAGGGGTTATCATGTAAATCCCTTTTCCTACATTCAATACTCAATTCTATTCAGTTTTAGTTGGCATTTCCAACTCCAACAATTAGTAGATACTGGTATATATTTATTTCCCACAGATGGATGCTGTAATTCTTATCTGTCCTTTTCCTTTTGACTGATTTAATTGAGTATGATGATCTCCACATCCATCCATTTGTAGGCAAATTTCATGACTTCATTTTTCCTGAATAAAATAAGGATCATTGGGGTCCCAGTGGGGCAGGAAGAAAACCCTGATGAAGTCTTCATTACTTTTGCACTTGATGTCCTGCTTCCCTAGTCTTCCTCATACCTGAGCAACAAGCTCTCACTTCTTGCAGGCTTCCTCACAAGGAGTGTACTTGAGCATCTAAAGTTCCAGCACAAGGATCCATTTGAACTAACTTATTTTTTCAGAGCAGCCCCATAACTGGTGTGTTTCTCTCAGTTTGCTCCTATAGACACGTACCTGGGGTTTTGGGCCCACAGGGAAAGGAGGCCCTGGTCAGAGCATCCCACACACTGTGCTATCAAACATGTCCTATTTAAGGGGCCTATAGAAAATTCCCTGAGTATTTAGAGGACAGCCAAATCAGTGACTATTTCATTCCCCATTGGCAACCTTAATGAGGGCTTGTTTTCTAGCAGTAGTGTCTCAAATCATCTCAAAAGTTTCTGCAGAGGATATTCAGCATGGAACTAAAACCCAGGTCTCCTTCCTGACACTGCTCCTTCATTGTGTGTGTGTTGGTGCAAATGGGAGAGATGTTGCCATGCAGAGCAGAGCAGTGCATGGTGGGGTTGTAAGATGCAGACAGAACTGGACATCTATAATTCTAATTAGCTCCCATAGGCAGGACTTAGCTGCATCACTGAGCAGAAACAGGGGACCTTTATTACCCAGTGGATCCTCAGAGCCCTGCTTATTGTCTACGCTCCTGCCCATTTTTTTTTTACCTCAACTGGCTCTAGACATGTTTGACATTTTGCCAAAATCTTAGAAGCTCCAACCGGAAATTTTCAGTTGTTTCAGTCTTTTAGGATTTGGAGAAATGTTTAAACAAGAAATGTAGCCAAGCAGTTAAGACACACGTGCTATAAAGAAAATTGATGTCCATTAGTATTGTAAGAAGAATATTCAGTCATTGACTGATTAAATGAGGGAGTTTATGTCTTTTTTTAACCTTTGGAAAGAATATGGATCCTAGGTCTTTTTCCACTGAGACTCCATGTTATGGTACTACACTCTGCTAATATCCTCAATCTATATTGTATGTAGTAGCACTGAGAAGATCCAATGTAGCCTTTTTGATTTTTTATACAGTTAGAACTTTTGACTGTCTTAAGTTTTTAGTTTTGCTTTCTTTTCTAGTTGACTAATTATTGATTTGCAGCAATTTAGAATTAACTTCATACATGCACATGCATGTAATGCACACCACTTTTATCCCTAAAGGTTAGTGTCAACCAACCAAACACCCTCTGCTCCTTTCTCTAAGTCTCACTGCACCACAGTTTATATAGAATCTAGGATCTAGTTTTGTTGGTTTTTGCCATAGAATTTTAAAATTTTATTTGTTGTTTTTGTTTTTGATTTTTTGGGAGGGCCACACTATGCAATACTAAAAGGTTACTCCCAGCTTTGTACTCAGGAATCACTACTGGCAGGACTCTGGGGAACATTGTGATATGAGGGATCAAACTAGGTTAAGCATGTGCAAGGCAAGTGTACTATCCTCTGTATGATCTCTCCACCACTGAATTTTTTAAATTTTATATCAAAAGATTCAAGAGACAGTACAGTGGGTAAGGCACTTGCCTTGCATACAACTGGCTGGATTTCATCCTGGCATTCTGAAAGTTCCCTGAGCCTTGCCAGGAGTGAGGTCTGAGAACACAGCCAGGAATAAACCCTGAGTATTACCAAGTGTGGCCAAAATTAAAGTTCCCCAAATTATATCAAATATAGGTGACACTTATTTTCTACTTAATGAATGTGATATATCCATTATGTAAGGATTTTTCACTATGCAAATCTGAAGTACCTACAGAGACCAGAGGTACACAAAAATGAAAATGTGACTCAGATGAGGGATATAGGGAAGCAGAACTATAGAACTGAACACAGTGAGTCAGTCCTTGTTATTTGGTTCTAGTATTGTTGGTATTTTGTTTTGATTTTTGCCAAGATGACAGAAGTTGAGTTTTCTTCCAACATTAATAACAAAATGTTATTACATTTAAGCCTTTACTGGCAAAGCTGATGGACAAGAATTAGCCAAGAACAACCTACTGTACAACATTTACCTAGCAGTTATATGTGGGAAATTGGAATTTGATGAAGAAAATATTAGATAAATCTGAATTTTGAGTGAGATGTATTCTGATGGGTTACTTCAAGTTGTTCCTTTTATATTCTATTTGTTACTTTTACATTAGAAGTAAAAAGTATCAAACATTCTTGTAGATGAAGTTAACTCTGGACCATAATTTTCTTCTTGCCCTTATTATAGAAAGGGCATTCTATTTCTACAAAATTTGTTCAAATCACAATAAAAATTATATTCTACTTTATTTCCTTTGGAACATTTTCTTCAGTACCTTAACTGACAACATAGGCCTTACTCTTTTGTAGATTGGTTTCAAGGAAAGAGTTTGGAATTTGCACCATGAATGTTCATTGGCTCTAACTATATTTCAATCAAAATAGTCTTCCTAATCAATGGTGCTAATATCATACTAGCCCACCTCCCTCAGATCCATTTCTTACTTCCCATATGAGTTTATTACAAATAGATTTCTCCCAGGACTAAATCCTGATGCTTTTAGCATCTAGGATATTTTTTATCTTCTAAGTCATTTCAGATACTCTTCAATTATGCAATTTTTGACTTTATAAAAATGTTTGATGTTGTCACTTTTGCAAAGAATACAGGATCTTTGATTCTATTCCTAGTTCTTTTTAAATTTATTGAATCACCATGAATTACAAAGTTCCAAAGTTATTCATGATAGAGTTTCACACCAAGTTATTTTGACACCTCACACGAGGGATTGATATTTATCCAAAGTCTCCATGCTGTTTGAAAAGGGTGATTATTTTCCTCAGTGTTTTCTTCTTATAAGTGCCATCATCCCAAAAATGGCTCAAGAGGAAGATAGTATCTACTGCCGTAATCCCCATGTTACTATGCCTTTGAGTCCAGTTCTATGAAAGAAGAGAAATATCACCCATGTTAGTTTATCAGATACTGAGAACAGCCTGAAAAAAAACTAGCCAAATATTGACCTGTATAAGTCTACTGTTCTACTCATTTCACTTTCCTCAATTTGATCAGCATTCTTTATTTATCTTCTCTCAGCCAAGCTTTAATTTCCATGAGGTGATAATACTCATTTTCATGCCAATTCATGTTCTATTTTCAGCAGGATACCTTGAGGCAATGTATTACGAACTTTGGCAATTACTAAATCTATTATGTCTTTTGTGTTTTTGTGTATAATAATTGAAACTCTTGGCAACAGCAACTTTGAAGAAATGCATTCAGTCTTTATCCATAGTCTATTTCCTCTATGCTTGGTGATCTTCCTTATGCTTGGTGATCTTCCAAACATTCATAAAAAGATCTTCCTATATTTTTCTAACATTTAAATCTCAATGATTTACATCACAATAATTTTTTGAGTGTATCCTGGACTCCCAGATGTTGCAGACTATGTTTCTTTAACTTGCATAGCTCAAATCAACCTCTGCTCCTTGCCATGTTTTGGGTCACCTACTTTTACATACAGTTCTCGAGATGGAAAATATTTTCTGGAAACAATTTTGGTTATAAGAGTTTGTATTTAAATTCCTCCATAGGCATAAATAATAGCCCATAGCATAGACATTGTATGTATGTATTTTAATACAACAGGTAATATATGAGTTTAAATTATGAACTTTGTTCTAGATGTATCAGTAAAATAAATATTTCAGATAACTGTTCAATTCCAACTTGAATGCAGAAAGTGTCCTTTAAGAATTCTAACTCAATGCTTTTAACTAGCAGCCACTCTGTCTTTCCAGAGTCCCTGTCAGTGGCTTAGATACACTTGTACCCTTGTTCAACATGTGTGACAGTTTTACACATCTTCAACCATTACTAATCTCCACAAAGCTGAAAATTGTAGAAGTGAGATGACATCTGTAGAACTTCAGAATTTCAATTCAGTAGCTCCTGTGTGAGTTGCTTTGTGTTCCCCTAGTCCAGCCCTGAAATGTTATATTCCTAATTTATTTTTTCTGTCTCTCATTTTCATTCTTTTCCAGACTTGATGAAAATGTGAACTACTGAGATGTCTGATTTTAAGTGACTTGCTAGATATTAATGATGTGTAAAAAGCTTACTGTCACAAGAGGTTTAAACTTCTTTTTATTATACAACTTGAATTTCAGTTACAGCTGAGAGCCTTTGTCAATGTTACATAAAGGCTGTTTTCCCCTAATAATTTTCATTGATTCATAAGAATAATGTCTACATTTGAATGTGTTGGCCTTTAATTTTGCATGTAAAATACTGTGTGTGCACGCATCTACTTATTACTAATTTCATACTCCTCCCCCATGCTAATTCACTCTAATGTATATTTAAAACCTCACTTTGCTAGTTAGGGGAAAGAAAGATAGTATTTATGTTAGTACCCATTTGGACTTATATCTTCTCTGTACTAGAACTCTTGTTCTTTAAAATCTCCCTTAGGAATGGAGATATAGTTGGTAAGTTGTTTATCTTGCATGCAGCCAAGCCTGGTTCAAGCCTGGTTCAAGCCTGGTTCAAGCCTGGTTCACCCCCCAGTACTTTCAGGAGTGATCACTGACCACAGAACCAGGAGTAATCCCTGAGCTCCACCAGATGTGACCCAAAACCTCCAAAACAAAACAAAGAACAACCAAAACTAATCTCTTTACTAATTATTTCCAATGTTTAAAAAAAAAAACTGAAGCAAGTTCTGTGCTAAGCCTGCAGCTTCTGTCCCAACAGGCATCAGCAGAAGCTCCTGTTTGTCAGTTTAATTCAAGATTCACTCAGGCACTGACTCATTGCAACTCCGAGCACATGATTGTTTGTGACTAGGGATCTCAGCCTCCAGCAGAGGCCTGGCAAGAAGGCAAATTATCAGATATTCAATCAATGAATGACATTTTTGTGTGGTTAAAGATAATGAAATTATAATGTATTCCAACAAGAATATTGGAAACATTTATGATTTTTTTTTTTGCTAAACTCTATGAATTTTGGGAAAAATTTAGTTAATTTGTTTTGTTTTAGTTTGCTCTGAATCCCATATAATACTGGGCATGTTTCCTTATGAGACTTTAAAAAATATTTTGTTAAACATCTATCATACAGTAAAGCAGACAGAAGCAATGTTAATCTCATGTATTCAGTACCAGGAAGGCAGATTAATTCCTCCTGATACTCAAGCATAGAGCCAGGCTAGTGTCTGAATAGTGGCAAGTATGTGACACACCCAAGGCAGAGTTCTTGCTTAATATACTAGTTCATATATATTTTACCTGATATTATATTCCTAATCTAAGATAACAGAGTCCAATGTTGTCATTATTATTTGAAATATTTCTTCTATCTTTTATTCCTCTCTTTGAGATCCCCATTATATGTATGCTATACCTGCAAAACTTTCCGATTGTTCTTTAATAGATCTTAGATATTTTGTTCTCCTTGTACATTCCCTTACGTTTTGTGCATTTCAGGTTTTGAGATTGCTGTTGACCTTATTTCAAGCCAACCAATTATTTGGAGAATGTGTGTCAGTTGAGGTGCTTTTATAGCCATTCCTCATGTTTAAATGGGATTTTTTCCGTGCATTTCCTCTGCTTTATTCTTAGACTATTGGTTTAGATAATCCATTTGCATTGCAATGCTGCCTCTTCTGTTGACATGCTTAATATATTAATCATATACTAGTTATCTGATATTTTTAGCATTTATGTCACTCCAAATGTGGTTTTGACTTTAGAGTCTAGACCATATGATTTCTTGCTTTTTGCCATGCCTTGTTATTGTTAATATGTTCATAGATCTCTGCTAAAAATTGAAGTACAGAGGTGTTTAATGCGGATATCTATTTTTATCTAGCAAGGAGTTGTGGCTGTGGGTGCTAGAAGCCTCTCCAGTGTACTTGTTTTGTCTTCTTTTGCCTGTGTTCTTCCTGCATTCTCCTGTATAGAGATGGTCTGTGTCTTGCAACCCATTAGTCTTTTAGCTGTGAGTCTACTAAAGTTGATGGTGTGACGTAGAAAAGGACTTAATGCTTCTTTGATTAAGTCGTTGTCTTTTAGTAGGCTCATGATTCCAATATAAATTCATTTTATTTTCCATTTCTGTAAATTCATTTCCATTACTTTTCCAGTTCTGTTCAGTAAGGAAAATTTCCTCACATGGTAAACAGTTAAATGCTCACAGACTTGAAAAACAGGGCATACCACTTTAAATTCTCTCAGAAAATACCCACGCCACACAGGTGGACAGAAGGGTGAGAAGTGTAATTTGGGTGGAAGTTGAAGGTTTTCCATTTATAGATCCCTTTTCATATAACTTATCATTTGATGTCTCCACAAAGACACATTCCAATATCAAAAGAATGTTTTGTCCTATGCATTCACTGCTTTAGGGGCTCTGACTTTGAGAAATAGGAATTTAGATGAATAAGTGGAAAGGGAGAGATCCAGATGTCTCAAAGGAAAGAAGGGGCTGCTGGCAAAGTATGCCCAAGAGACTCATATATATCAGATGGAGCTTGATGAGCACAGTATATGTTAGCCCATTGAATTATATATGTTGACTTTCTTGTATTTAGACAAAGGCTGATTCAAATTCAGAGGCTACATAAAAAGTGGATTGTTTAAATTTTTTACTATTTTAGGTGCCCCATGTGGGAAGCAAACCGTGGAGCTCGGAGGTAATAAAGGGCTTGGCCAGTCCCTGGCCGAAGTCCAACATAGCTCCAAGGGTTCGCTCACAGGTACGGGTAGGGGCCACTTTGGCCGGACTTGGAGCGGGTATTTGGGCCCCTCCTCCCATTCCTCCACCTCCATGCCAGCAACCCTGGAAGAGAGACACGCCAGACCCAGAACTCCATCAGCACGTGGCCACTCTGCCGCCGCAAGAACAGTCTTACATAGTACTGGATGTTAGGATAAGGTCCTTCCCAGGATCTTTCACATTTATACACTCTATACAGTTCTAGGCAGGTTCTAGCCGTGGCCTGTCATCCCAGTGAGCCTAGCAAGAAAGCAGAGGAAACCCCATACCTTTGAGGTCAGTCATTCTCAAAATCCAGACTCCACAGATCCTCAGAGCTCCACCCAAGGAAAACCTGATCTTTCCCCATTGAGTTTCGTTAGTAAATGCTCGAGATGAGAGCCTTCTAGTGAGAGCATACCACCTACACGACAGAGCCTGGAAAGCTCCCCATTTTTTTTTTTTTGATATGCCAAAAACCAGCCTGGAAAGCTACCCTTGTTTTTTTTTTTTTAATATGCCGAAAACCAGTAACAATTATGCACCTCATTCTCATATCCTGAAGGAATGGTTTGAGGCTCTTCCTGTTCCTGAAGCAAACAGATGCCCTTGGGCTACACTTGCTTGCAAAAGGACATATGGAGATGTTACTGGTGCCTGCTCAAGCAAATTGATGAACAGGAAGACAAGTGATACAAGTGAGGTATCCTCAATTTGGTGATGATTCAAATGTGCATAGGAGTTTTTGCCCTGCTATTTTACTACACTGTAGGTCTTAGGTGTTATTTTTTTATGTTTATATATCTGATTTCAGAATATGAGCCTTGAATCACAAAAGTCTTATTCAAGAAACTGAAAGTCCATGCAGAGTTCTTATTATCTAGCTTTATTCTAACTTAGAACCTATGGTTAGGTGGTTGTAGTCAGCTTACTCAGTTTCTCTATGATGAATTTGATCTTTTGTTTTGTTATGATATGGGGGCCACACTTGATGTTGCTCATGGCTTATTCCTGGGCTCTATTCAATTATCATTGCTGGAAGGGTTCAGGGAACCAAATGGGATGCCAGGAATATTAAACCCAGAACTGGGGACCGAGCGATAGCACAAAGGGTGGGGAATATGCTTTGCACACGGCTGACCTGGGTTTGATCTCTGGCATCCCATATGGTCCCCCGAGCACTGCCAGGAGTAATCCTAAGTGAAGAGCCAGGAGTAACCCCTGAGCATCGCTGGGTGTGACCCAAAAAGCAAAAATAAATAAATAGATAGATAAATAAATAGATAATACATAAAGAAATAAACAAACCCAAATCTGCCATGTGCAAGGGAAGCACCTTACTTCTCTACTATCTCTCTGGCTCCCTTGATATTTTTTAACAAAATCCTGTCAATAAAGCGTGTAATACTTTTGGCGAGTTACTTAACAAAGGCTTCACTTTGATAGAGCAAAAAAAAATCTATGTAGAGCATTTATTTTTCTTCAAAATGATTAAATTGAAGAAGTTGAAGCAAGTTGTTGATCTGTGAGATAAGAACTCAGAGCCAACTACTCAGAGCAAGAAATTTTTTTTTAAATCCAGTTATCTCATTTTTACAAAATTAACAACTGGAAAAAAAACATGCTGTACTTTGTAGCATTTGAAGATTTTTCTAACTCTTTAATAGTAGATCAAGGAAATAAATCACAGATCTAAACCTCATATATTCTCTTAAATGGGTGAACTACCATTACTCATTATTATTCTTACATATTCCCAATGATCTCTGTGATTCTTACATGGTACCAGTAGTTAGTATGATCCCGAGTTCTCCAAATCCTTCCCTAAAAATATGGTGAATTCCTGGCTATTCTTCCTTAGGGGTAGAAATGCTTGGAAGTTTATATGCGCAACTTTTGGAGTGTTGGACTTCGTAAATTTATGCCTTTGTTTCTGTTAACTAAGTTCTCTTGTGATGGTATATACATTTTAAAAACTTTTCTTTCTCAATTTAGTAGCTTATATTAATGAGAAAATTAAATAAGGCTATTAAGAAAATATCAATGTCTGGAGATCATACTTAAAGATACAAAAATTATTACATATAGGAAGTGAATTTGTTCAATTGGCAATAAACCATTTAAAATTATGTAACAGAAAGAGGATGTTTAACTGCAAGAACTGTTTAGCATTTGCAGGAAATAATTTATTTAACAAATATTTTGCTTACTGAAATCACTATAGCCCTAGCATATAAAGAACTATATTATCATATTTCTTATTATGTAAAAAGTTCACTCTTTTATTAATTTTGTTTAAAAAATTTTGATGTGGACATTCAATCATTGTATTGACATATTTTTCTTGTTTTCAATGTCTAAAATAATGCTAACTATATTCCTTGTGTTGCATTTTATATCAGTTCCAAATATTTCTATTATCTACCTATACATTTTCCAATTATCACTTTTCTCTTAATCTTTTCCATATTCTTTTCCTTCTCCTCTAATTATATATATAATTATTATATATGTTCCATTTTATATTTTATACATATATATAATGGAAAAATATATGTTCCATTTATGTATAATGGAACATATATAATAATTATATATATATTATATATACATATATATATATATCTTGGAACATAAAATCATTTGCTTGCAATTCTAATTTTCCCAAACTTTCCTTTTCACTTTTCATTTTAACAGACTTGGGTTCTTCCTTTACTTCCTCTCCATTCAACAAACTCTATTTAAGAATCAATTTCCTTTCACTTAACTATATTTTATGTAGTGTAATCTCACCTTTTATCTCACTTGCATTTATTTATTTCTCATTCACTGTTTGATCTACTTTGTAGGTGGGGTAGCTCATAACGTACTAATTTTAGCCAGATCACCTTCATTTATTGAAGAAACATTATTATATGTGCCAGGTATATATATATATATACCTGGCACATATCTCTCTATATATATACACATAAGTATGTATTTTTTGAAATCAACTTGATCACATACAATAGGTTTACCATCGGGTATCCTCCTAGACACTGGTTCCTTTATTTGTATGTATGATTAATAAACTTGGGAAAGAATTTATTTGACTATAAGGATTAATTAGACTTCCTTACCTGTTTGGATATTGACTACTAAGAACACAGGTGTTGCTTTTAGAAAGACTTTGGTCTCTATTTGGATGACCCCATTCACTAGGTGTTCTGTTCCTCCACAGCACAATCTCTCATAGTTCTGGTGTGATCATCTTAGCAAGTGTAAGTAAAATGTCTACATTTTCATGGTATGAATATTCGTAGGAGACTGTACAATTATTGTAAATCCCTAAACACTAATTAGCAAGGAGGTAATCAGTAAGTCACAACTATTGATTGATTTTTAAAATTTTTCATTGTTGTACTTCAAAAAATCAGAAGTGTGTTATTAACAAGATAATGTTGCTTGCTATATTCAGTCAGTCCTTCACATAAACTTCTTAAAGAGTGCATTTGGCTATTAATAAGCCACTAATCCATATTCCAAAGTAATATTTTGCAGTTCTGCTGGCAATGTCAAGAGTTACTATTCGAATCCTTACTTGAGGTTCCTTCCTAATATGTCTGCATTATTTTTTCTTATTGCATAGCTAGAACTTATTGCATAGCTAGGACTTCTAGTATGATGTTGTAAAGGATGATGATAAAGGATCTTTGAAAGCTTTGTTTCTCACCCTGAAATATGATGTCATTTCAAGGACTTTGTGGATATTAATGATAAATTTGAGGTAATACGCTTTTATTCCTAATTTACTGGGAGTTTGTTTTATCATGAATGAAAGTTAGTTTCATGAATATATTGGTGTAATCATAAACCTTTTACTCCTATTGTTATAGGTAATTGAGGTAACATGGGTTCACATCACTTGCCTTTGCTCAAAATGGTTCTGAGTGATTTCCTTTATCTTCTAATGTCTCAGCTACTTAAATTGCTGAAAATGCATGCAAGTAGAATCTATACATTTCATCCGCAGTTCCCTTAAACATTTTTCAGAGTCTGACATATGAAGTACAGGGGTAGAAATGATTAGATGAATATTTTGAAAACATTAAGCTAAAATCATAATTGAAGTTTTCTATTCAAGTTCTTTCATTTGGACACAATAATAGCCATTTCCAAAGAGAAGGGTCTTATAAAGTTTTTATGTTCTTTCATTAGTGGCAAGCACCAAGTTCACTGCTAGAGGAAGATCATATCCCTTATACACTGTATTCATGTTAGGTTTATTTCCTTGTTTTTTTTTTCCTGGTATTTCACAGGCAAATTACAGTGTTAAGACAATTACTGAGTAACTCAGGTAATAAACGTGGTTTTACTTAGATATCCATTACAGTGAAAATAGGAAACTACATTTTAGCATTCAATACCTTACATATGGGGCAATATGTTAGACCCAATAATTGTTTTTTGTGCTAATCTTTTCTATCTTTTAGAATTTTTTTTCCCTCAACTTTATTTCTGTAATAGCTTCGTGTTATGTAGATATGTCGATTTCATATGAGAATCAGTGTTTTTAATTTTGCTATCTGTCATTGTTCATTAATGGCAGGTTTACGTTTGTAGAGACTCAAATAGCAACAGCCCATTGTAAAAAAAATCTCCAAAACATTAAAGAAAATGTGGCAAAGAAGTCCCTACACAGAGCTATCCTTCTTTAAGAGTTGATGACCTTTCGAAGTTATGACCAACTCTGCAAATTGATTTTGTTAATATTTTCACATAGTACAGCTGATATTATTTTCATTTTTCTTAAAGCCAGTGCTTATGTGGTTTTAGATTACAGAGAACAGCTGTGAAGCTCTTTCGAGGTTGTTGGTGGTGTTAGCAGCTACAAGAGCCGGGTGTGGAGGAGAGGGATAAAAGCTGTTGTCCATGCATTCCAGGAGTTTTATAAAGCACCAATATAGGCCCTGGAAATAGGATTTTCTTTTTGAGGTTGCTAGTCACTGAGGAAATGAAGCAACCACAGCAGTGAATTAAACCACTAGGAGAAACTGAAGGAGTGGGTCTAAAGAGACTTTTTTGCCTAAGGTTATAAATCGTTCTTCATTTTTATATGCTAAAAAATAAATTAAAAAATTAAAAATAGGACCATTTTGATGATCTTCAGCAACAAAATGACACTAAAGCGTTCCATGGAGACTAACGGCAAATATTTGATAGGTAGTTACTGATACACAACAGAAAAATCTTTTTGAAATTTCTCTCTGCTATTGTTCTTTTGGGGACCGAAATCCCCAAATTCCAAACAGGATCGGACCACCGTCTCCTTCGTGCAAACTTCTACTTCCCACAACGGGGAGAAAAGGCTGCAAAGTTTAAGAAGAGAACTCCCAGAACGACCTACAACTGGGAACTCTTTGGCACCATTGCAGCAACATGGGAAGATACCATCATTGACAACATTGATGAAGAACACAACCGACTGGTTCAGCAGCTCCATGATTGTGCGAAGAATGCTGAGAGAGAGAAAGACACAAAGGAACGCCAGAACGCCTGTCTTCAGAAACTCTCGAGCTCATTCGCCAACGTGGCAAGGCGCGAGACTCAGGAGACCAAATGCTAACGTCCAAGCTTGCTAAACGGTGCAGAGAAGTGATAAAAGAAGACCTCAAAGACAGAAGAGCAGAAATACTGGAAGATGCAGCAGAAGCCGGAAAAGCATTTGCACTGCCCGCTTGTCCTTCACCAATTATAAGACCAAGATGACAGTCCTCCGATACCCTGATGGATCAATCACATCTTCCAGAAAGGCCATGGAGAAGATTACCCATGACTTCTACTCAAATCTCTTCGATAGCCACATCCACCTGCCCACATACAAATTCCACAGGATGGATATGTCAGTCCCAACGTTCTCCCTTCTGAAATCGAACATGCCATCTCATCGGCACCAGACCCAGACAAAGTCAGACCTGAACACCTGAAGAAACTGCCATCAGTACTCATCAATACACTAGCTCGGCTCTTCACACGCTACCTGTCCTAATGCAAGGTGCCCTCCCAATGGAAAACCAGCAGGACAGTTCTACTGTTCAAGAAGGGGAGACATTCACGACATTGGCAACTATCGCCCCATCTACCTGTTGTCTGTCATCTACAAGCTGTTTACACGAGTCATCCTGAACAGGATTAGCAGAACACTAGATGAAGGACAACCATGCGAGCAAGCAGGTTTCCGGAAAGGATTCAGCACAATCGACCATATCCACACAGTAACCAACCTCATTGAGGTTTGTAGGGAGTACAAGATGCCACTCTGTCTCAAGTTCATTGATTTACAGAAAGCCTTTGATTCTGTGGAGACTGAAGCAGTCATCAAAGCCCTAGTCAAACAGGGTGTTCAAACCCAATACATCAAGATCCTTCATGAGCTGTATTATGGATTCACCACCAGGATCTCACCATTCTACAAAGAAGTGATCATTAATGTGAAAAGAGGGGTTTGACAGGGTGATACCATTTCACCAAAACTCTTCAGTGCCACCCTCGAGAACATCATGCGACAAATAGAATGGGAAGGAATGGAAGTGAAGATAGATGGTCGGCAACTACACTACCTCCGCTTCGCTGATGACATTGTTCTAATAACACCAAACATTAGCCAAGCGGCACAAATGCTGGCTGACTTCGACAGAGAATGTGGAAAGATAGGTCTACAGCTGAATCTAAAGAAAACAATGTTTATGAAGAACGAAATAGTTCTTGAGGCCCCATTCACTCTCAATGGAACACACATCTCTGAATGCAGCAGTTATATGTACCTAGGTTGAGAAATCAACATGATGAACGATCTAAAACCTGAGCTGCACAGGAGGAAGAGAGCGGCATGGAATGCCTTCAAAGGCATTGAAGAAATAGCTAAAAGGACAAAGAACCTCCAGCTCTGGACACATCTCTTTGACTCCACCGTTCTCCCTGCATTAACTTATGCCTCAGAGACCTGGGCCCTACGAAAGCAGGATGAGAATGCTATTTGGGTCTCCCAGAGAGGAATCGAAAGAGCTATGCTTGGAATATCACGCCACACTCAAGTGAGAGAAGGAATCGGAGTTCTGACCTCCGTCGCTATTCCAGAATCAGGGACGCTTTCTCGTTTGCCAAGGCATCGAAAATCAGATGGGCTGGACATGTAATGCGATTTGGAGACAACCGCTGGACTAGAGCCATTACCGATTGGATCCCACAGGATGTCAAAAGATCACGTGGCCGCCCACCTACAAGATGGTCAGACTTCCTTGTAAAGACCCTGAAGGAACAGTTTGAGGCTCTTCATATTCCTGAATCAACCAGATGCCACTGGACTATATTGGCACGTGATAGGGTCCAATGGAAATGTTACTGGCGCCCGCTCGAGCAAATCGATGAATAGTGGGATTCAAGTGATCAAGTGATCAAGTGATTGTTCTTTTAAAACCTCATGTAAAATGATTTCCAAGCGGGGGTTAAAAAATAGCCTTTGTAAACCAAGGAAGAGGAAAAACATAAAGCCTCTATGTTAAAGTACATGTTAAATTAGTGAATAAGTATTATTAAAAAACCGCAAACTTATGATCAAGCATTGGCTTGCTTCTGCCTACTATTTTACCTTACATAATAGTTGATTTTGGAATATTCCCTAGAGGAAAAATTAACCCTGTCTGTTAGGACAATCAGAACTTAGTAGATTGTGTATAACACATCTTGACTATGTGCTATATACTTTCCCTCACCTAACTAAAATACATCTATCTAATAAAAGCTTCTGATAACTACAGTGATATTTAACAGGCTTTGGTAAAAGAGTGGGCTTTTTTTTCATCAAACAACATCTAGTTCACAAAATTAAATGACTAATATTTTGAACTTAAATCATAACCAGTGCCTTCCAGGAAAATAAATCCTAAGTGAAGCAGGAATGTCCCGACGGGTCGGAGGCACAGAGATGAGACTCCAGGCACAAGACGTATTTCCATTAATATTTTTAATAATCACCAGCCGGAGGGGCAGCAGCTCTCATCTTGGTGGCTAACTGGCCGCAGCTAACTGACCGCAGCTAACTGACCAGAGCTCACTGACCACAGCTCACTGAGGAGAGCTGACTGACTAGAGCTGACTGAAGAGAGAGTTGACTGACCCTCAAACAAAGACCCCAACTTCCTTATAAGCCAACACAACAAAGGGCAGTGAAAGTTAGAGTTAAGTTTACATTATTGACACTGCAAGGACATTTTACATTTTTACCATATGATTTATGGTGATAGGGAGGAGACACTCAGGAGCCAGAAGCCTGCAGGTGGTGCTATCTCAGTGAGGTGAGATAAGCAAAGAATGCAACAGTTTGTTAACTTAGCCTTCCTAAATTGCCCCAGAAGACGAGGTCTTGTTCATAAGACTCCATCTAGGGTTAATTAGAGCCAACAAGGGAATGTGCAGAAAAATGACCTAGGATAGCCTTGTCTGCGTAGCTGCAGCTAGATTAAGTCTCACTAGGGTTTTCTACAAACTAATTCTATTGGGAGACAGTCTGCCAGAAGACCCCATGTATCTGTTAACAGGCAGTATACATCAGACCTTCCTTTGCATATCCTTAGATCTACTTACTGCTACACCTAAGTGTGAACACGTTCACAGATTGCCATGCACACATGTCCTTTTCAATCGGGTGAATTTAATGCCGTCATCTACCTCTGCCAAGTCATATTATATAATTTACCTATGGCGGCAGGCAAAGGATCTGAGTTCTCTCCTTCCCTAGTAGAGAATTTAACTAAAACTCTTGTAGCCTTGACCAATCAGGCATACAATACTCTGTTAATGGATCTGTAGTCACTGAATGTGTCACTTACAGGCAGCTTTAAAAATCTTCTTGTCAGAAAACTTTCACATGGCTGAGAAAAGGGTCCTTGATGTTGACAGGAAAGGAAATTGTTCGGACACAGTTTGGAAGCCAAGTTCCAGATGACTGCAGCCACACTCTCCCTAAAAGAGTTTTCCAGAGCAGGATAAACTTAGTTATTCCTTGTTATCCTCAGAAGAGGAGATGGAAAAACTGACTAAATGTAAATGACTTTAAATTCCTTGCATTCTTTCCTTTTTCAGACTATTCAGATATTTTAGAAGTTTATAGTTTGTAAAGAAAAACTGTTCTCCTGCTTCTCGCTAGTCATTGAAAATGGCAAATGAAACTCCCAGAATAACAACATTGAAATGAAAATAGCTGATAAAAAATAACAGTCAGGTCTACAGAACTTCAAGAAAAACTATTTCTACTGCTTGTTTTTCCTCCGTGTACACAATGAACATATTCTATTAGAAACTGGGAAGGATTAAGGAAATTTCACTGAACCGAAATTCCTAAGGATCTGGAATATTCTTTGCAAAGGGATTTTCATGAAGTTTCCCCTTATAAGGGAAGGGACTGTATAACTGAAAACTCTGATAATCACAGGCCTAGATGATTGGTATATATGAGTTGCTAATATGTGGCAAATTTGCTATTTGAAGTGCTAAGAAAATAAAAGTATCCTTTACATTTTCATTCAAATTGTAGAAATTGATTGCACTTAAATATTCTTTGGAGCAAAAATGATATGGGTATCAGTAGACTTATGAAAAGCCCGTAATTTAGTAGGTTGAGCCTACATTATCCAAACAGTTCAAACCCTCAGTTTTTGCTCATTAGTTTCTGCTTTCAAGGAAATTTTCCATTGAGTGACATCATTAGCACTATGCCCAGATATTTTCAGCACTCTCCCTCCTAGGCATGTACTTCCTGACCTTTGTAAGCAGTCAGTAGATATGTGGACAGTTCTGCCCTTGTGGACAGGAATTAGGTACAAAACTCAGGGTCATGTTGATGACATATTTGATGGCTGGTACAGATTTTTGTGGTTGATGTAGAAGGTTTCTTTCTTTTTTTGACATTGTACCCAATTGTAGCTGTTTCATTTGCTTGGCTCTAGAATATGAATGAGGCAAAGCATAACCCAAGTCACCTAAGATAGATGTGGAGCAAAAATTAGTTATCAATGTTAACATTCTAAACCACCAAGATTCTGTAGTTAACTGATCACTGCATAGACTAAACTAAAATGGATAAAAGACGTTTTTAAATATTTAAAAAATGTTTCACTGACAAAGGCACTTTTATCCCAAATCAGTAAGCATTGAGCAATTCTGAAGTTGAGAGGAATCTCAGTATTGAGCATCTTGTCTAGTAGCCTGGCAATTTTAGTTTCCTTGAAAGTAAATTGATATCACAAATTACCTTGGTCAAATATGTCTTGGTGAACTGTGGAACTAGAACACTATTAAGAACAGAACACATGTGGGATTTTTAGTGTATAGCATATATTCCAAAGAAAACACTTTCATAAACATTAACTGCTAGAATCATGGCATTTTCATGAATACCATTCTCAAAATTTTAAGTGAGCATCTATGTCCTTGTCATAATCATTTATAGAATAACATGGATTCAGTATTTTGTTCACATACCCGAATTATGTATGTGTCAATTTCCATTCACACACATGAGAGCTCACTTATGAAAACAGCCAGTATTGAACTCATCTATTTGGTTAATAATTTCAAATGATACTCACGAAGCACAATTGTTCATTTGTGGACCTCCTAAGAAATTTACAACTGAATTCAGCATATGTGCTATGTATTTTTGATGACTTGATCACGTGACATCCCGTTATTCATCGATTTGCTCGAACAGGCACCAGTAATATTTCCATTTGACCCTATCGTGTGCCAGTGTAGCCTTATGGAATCTGGTTGCTTCAGGAATACAAAGAGCCTCAAACCGTTCGTTCAGTGTCTTGACGAAGAATTCCTGATCATCTTGTAGGTGGGCTGCCACATGATCTTTAACCATCAAAAAATATGTTTTAACAAATAAGACTAAGTGAGTAATAAATAGACTTAGAAGCTACTTTGTCTGATTTTGGATGAGAACAACATGCCATGAATTAAGTCATGAAATGCCTTTAATCAGTATTTGTGTGAGAACATGAAACAATAAAGGAAATAATAAAAATATATGATTACTGTATATTAGATGATTTGAATCACATTTCATTCAAAAATTCATAAAAGAGTAGTATTTATTAAATTGAAAATACCAAGTTTGCTCTTTTGTGGCTTCTTTATTTCATTTGAATTTTTTAAAATTACCAAATATTTGCAACTGTTAAGTAGAGTCACCCGTTTTATTTATCAAACATTTATTTTGATTGGCACAAGTCTCTTTCAATCTTAATTTCTTTACTAGTTATTAGCATAGAAAAATAATTCTGTCCTTCAAATACAAATGCAATTTTACTAAAATAAAACCTCTTTTCATTTGTAGTAGGTCTTTTATTGATTTTAATTATACAGCTAATTTTTATCTGAATGGCAACAGAACATTAACCTCCACATCTTAAAAATAAATGTCCTGGAAAACAATTATATCATCCCATATTATCTTTACCTCAGTATAGCAGTAAGAACAAGTTTCACAGAAGCAGTCTTAACAGAAGGTTAGAAAACTAATAAATATCTAGGTTGTTGTTAATGGCTAATCAAAATTACATAGCTTTTGTGAACTTTGTAAAATCAAAATTGAAAGAAAAACAAGTGAACATCGCCATTAACAAAGAGATGAGGCATTCTGAGAGGTAGGGGTCAAACAGGGAAGAGCTTTTACAGTGTAAGATAAAAACTTTCTCTGAAAACATGTCCATCGTCTTTTGGTTTCTGAGCAAGCACAATGTATCCTGATGGAGAGGATGATGCCATGTATTTTCATGCTCTGCAAATTTCTTGTCTCTTTCAATTCCTTTCCAGTTCTATTGTATTCTGAAGGCATCCCTACAAGTGTCTCCCATTTTTCTCCTGCAACCACAGGAATAAGAAAACAATATGCAGCTTGATCATTGTAATTCAATTTGATGTGGTTAAGTTTCAGGTTTACTTACCCCCCCATTTTTTAATATTGTCAAATGTATTTTCCTGATTACACATTTTCCCCTAGTTTCATTGATCATCATGCTTAAGAGATGAGTAGTCATTACATTCCAGAAACAGTGTTTATAATAGCCATACTGGTAATAAATCTTGTCCCTTGAGATAGTTCGGTAGCTGTGGCTGGAACTGGGTGAAACTGACTCACCACAGGGGGTTGGCCTTTGTGTTTAGCAGGCAAATAGATTGAATCTAATGACTTCCTTGTGTATGTTTTAGCAGGGATAACCCACTGAGTAGTAGCAAGGATACTGCTGGACTATATTATATATAGTCTGTGTTGGATAGTAAGTGTCACTTGTCATTCATTAATATCTAAAATGAGTGAAGTAAGCTTGTAGTCTAAAAAGGGAATCATTGCCCTCATATTTCTTGATAAAATGCTGGTCATACTCACTTCTATCTTGGTGCACATTTGTTAGCAACTTTGTCCGACTTACTTGCAAAAGGAAGGATGTCATGCATGCTTTATTTTTAAGATGTTTTTTCCCCACCTGTTTAAACATCATGGTTTACACAGTTGTTGATAATGCTTTGTCACAGGCCTTCAATATTCCAACACCAATCCCACCACCACTGTCACCTTCCCTCCATCATTGTTTCCATTTGCCCAACCACCCCTCAATCCTGCCCCTATAGAAGGCCCACAATCATTTATTCATAAATGCTGGATTTAGAGATGACTACAAGAATATGCTACCTGCACTGCAGAGCCTGGCAAGCTATCCGTGTCGTATTTGATATGCCAAATACCAGTAACAATTATAGAACTCATTCCCATGACCTGATGGAATGGTTTGAGGCTCTTTATGTTCCTGGAGCAAGCAGGTGCCCTTGGGCTCTACTTGCATGAGACAGGTCATATGGAGATGTTACTGGTGCCCGCTCGATCAAATCGATGATGAATGGGAAGACAGTGATACAGTGATACTCATACTAATGAAATGAGCAAAAAATACTTTGGTAAAAGAAAATCTCTGGAAATTGTTGTATCTCACTGTGGGGGCATTAAGTCCTTGTCTGAGGGTTTACTAAGCAGCTGTCACAAGCTAAGCCTTCTGTGTTTTGTTTTCTTTAGTCAAGATTAGTTGGCTTCTACCTTACATTCCTATCCAATTTGGTGTGCTCCTACTGGTTGTTAGTGTTGTAGAGTTTGGAGATGCTATTCCAGAAAATCCAGAATATTTAACTGGGAAGTCCAGGCAGAAGCATGGTATTAGCTGTTGAACTGTAAGAAGAGCTTCCAGGGCTTTGGTGTGGTGGGAAACTTGGCCTGACTCCTGAGATCGCCCTAGGGTTCTCAAGTGGGACTGGGTATCTGAAAAATTTTGCAGCTAGTTAATCTCTCTCAAAATTTGTTTGAGTATCTGAAACAGGGCTGGTAGATGAGCTTGCATGGTGGCAGTGGTGAGACATGGGTCATTCACAATTGTCTTTGCACTGGAGAAGGAGACACGTTGAAGGAGAGAGCTGCCCATCACTCATTAACTGTAAACCAATTTCATATGATGTTTGTTCATTGATAACATGGAATATAAGGTTTTGAAGACACCTAATTACCATTGATATTTTATTTTCCTCTTCAAATTTAAAAAGAAAAGGTGAGTTAAATTTTGCCTATGTAGGTAAGGAAAACAAAAATTAAATCACAAAGAAACATTTTTTATGTCTATGGCATTGTCCTACTCAAACTTAGTATAACAAAAGGGAAAAGCTTTTGAAGGAATGGATTCTGTAATATAAAAACATTTACATGTGAGCTTGCTTTATTTATTTATTTATTTATTTTTGCATTTCTTTTACGTTTATAATACCACCATGAGTTATACTATTACAAAGACTTTCATAGTTGGGTTTCAGTCATACAGTGTTCCAGCATCCATCCCTCCACCAGTGCACATTTCCCACCACCGATGTCCCCGGATTCCCTTCCCCACCCCAGCTTCCTTTCAATGCAGGCACTTTCCTCTTCTCGATCTCTCTTTCTTTCTCTCTCTCTCCCCTTTCTCTTACACATTGTGGCTTCCCATACATACATTTAGAGGTTATCATGCTTATCTATTTGCCTACATTAAATCCTCAGTTCTAATCTGGTGTTTACCATTTTCAACAGTTAGTAGAACACTGGTATATATTTATATCACACAGATGAATGCAGCCATTCTATATCTGTCCTTTACCTTCTGTCTAATTTCACTCAACATGATAATCTCCATGTCCATCCATTTGTAGGCAAATTTCATGAGTTCATTTTTCCTCACAGCTGCATAGTATTCCATTGTGTGCATAGATGTACCATATTTTCTTTAGTCAGTCTTCTGTTCTCAGGCACTCAGGTTGTTTCCAGATTCTGGCTATTGTGAATAATGCTGCAATGAATATAGAAGTGTAGGAGTGTTTCTATTTTGTTTCTTGACCTCCAGGTTATATTCCCAGGAGTGGTATTGCTGGGTCAAATGGGAGCTCAATATATAGTTTTTGGATGAATGTCCATATTGTTTTCCAGAAGTGCTAGACCATTCGGCACTCTCACCAACAGTGGATGAGAGTCCCTTTCTCCCTGCATCCATGACAGCACTGGATCTTCTACTCTTTTGGATATGTGCCAGTCTCTGTGGTGTGAGATGATAAGTGTGAATTTTTAATCATGAATTTTTCATTATGTGATAATGAACTGCCATAGATATGAAGACAAGAAAAGGCAAGAAATGTTTATAATCCACTATTCTGTGTAACTAAGGAGAATGTTTTGCCTAAGTTTTTAATATATTGATGACTTAAAAGTTTCATTAATGTTATTTGTATTGGAATGCCATTGCATTAAACATGCTTCGGTATGCACATTAAAAATCAATGTGTTTAGTATAGAATCTGTCTTCTTAACTGTGGGTTGTAACCCCAAAATGTAAGAGTTGTGAAGAATTTGTGAACAGTAATATATTTCTGCACTAAAGAAATTAAATTGCAGTTCAATCCATTGAGAACATGATTTCCATGTAGGAGCTTTGGGTTCCATCCCTGATAACACATATCCCTCTGAGCAAAGAGCCTAGAGAACCTCTGAGCACTGCAGGTATAGCCATTACTCACCCTTCCCAACAAAAAGTATTTATAAATGTGCAGCAACCTAAAACTAATTTCAAATAACCAGCATTATGGCTTTAAGGTGTTTCTGGCAGCATCTTTCTGGAATATCTAATTAGTTTTGCAAATGCTCAGGTGAAAGGATGCTGTATAAAAAAATTCAAGAAAAATGGTACATTAATTTCATCACTAGGAATTCAGTTCCATCCTTCACCAGACCCTTGACTATTTTTATCTAACTTAATCACTCTCTTCACTTTACTTTCTGGTAACCAGACACTGGTCTTTTAGTATAAAAGTTTGTTTTTGTTTTACTTTCTTCCTATATTTGCTTTCTCTATTAGCCCCATATGAGTGCAAGGTTTGTCTAAGTATGACTAATTTAATTAATTGTAATACTTTCTATGTCCATCCATGTTGATGTGAAAGACAGAATTTTATATTTTTTTTCTAGCTTAGTGGAGTTTTATTGTGTAAATATGAGGCATTTTATCTGACTATGGGTCATTATAAAATAGCTTTTTTTTCTATATAGACATTCCTCCAGGGACTAGAAATTGAATTCCCATTTGAACCAGCCATACCACTCCTGGGAATATACCCTGGGAAGCCAAAAACACGCCAGCAGAAACACCATCCTTACTTTTATGTTCATAGCCACATTATTCACAATAGCCAATAACCAGAATCCGGAAACAACCAGAGTGCCTGAGAATTGATGACTGAATAAAGAATCTTTGGTACATCTACATGATGGAATACATTGCAGCTGTTAGGAAAAATGAAGTAATGAAATTTGCCTATAAATGGATGGACATGGAGAGGATCATGTTGAGTGAAATTAGCCGAAGGAGAGACAGAGACAGATATAGAAGGACTGCATTTATTTGCATGACATATATATATACATACATACATACATATATACATATATATATATACACATATTATGATACTAACATCCAAGGTCCAGGCAAAACATGGATCAAGAGGTTTGGCAAAGGTAGAAATTACCACAGATGTGTGGGAGCAGAGGTTATGTAAGACAGATAAGGGAACAGTGTGTCAATAATTGTCAAAAAGTGCTATTACCACATAGAATTTAGCATTAAATACAGGCAAAAGATACAAGCCACAAAGTATCCTAAGTATATGTATTACAATCCTAAGTATATGTATTACAATCCACAATATATGAGAGAAGGGAGAGAGAGAGAGAAAGAGAAAGAGAGAAAAGAGATAAAGAACCTGCCATAAGGCAGGCTAGGGGAGGGGAGGGAATCGGGGACATTGATGGTGGGAAATAGGCACTGGTGGAGGGATGGGTGCTGGGACACTGTATGGCCAAAACCCAAACATGAATATTTTTGTAATTGTTTATCTCATGGTGGTATAATAAAAATATATATAAAAACCAGTTATTTTTTACCATTGTAAATATGGCTACCTTCAGTATGTCCAGCACTGCAGAGATGTCTTCTAATTATTATTTTTGTATATTTTTCAGAACAATACACCAAGGTGGAGTAAATTTATTATATTTCTATTTTTAATTTTTGGGACATCTCCTTATTGCTTTCCATATTGTTGTTGCAATTTACATTCCCATCAGCAGTACAGTAAGATTCCCTTTTTATCACACCCTCTCAGATATTTGTTTCTTTGCTTTTGGATAATAGCCATTCTCACAAATGGAGGGTAATATCACATTGCTGCTTTGTTTTAAAACTCCCTAATAGTAAGAGAGGATAATATCCTTTTAAAATGCAACTTGGCCATCTGTATTTCTTCCTTGGAGAGGTTTTTGTTTACATTCTCTGCTATTGTAAATTCAGGTTATTTGGAAAAGTTGTCTGCATTCATGATACAGAAGGGTTATCTTGTGAAATAGCTGTATAATATTCAGCAATATACAGAGTTAATGCAATATTTCTCAAATATCAATCACATTTTTTCACATAATCAAACAAAATTATGAATTTCTTTAGAATTGCAAAAGATCCTAAACAACAAAAACACTTTTGAGGAAAAAAAAACTTAGAACATTCCCAAGCTTCAAAGTATACAATAGAGTGACAATAATTAAAATAGAATGGCAGGGTTAGTGATACTCAAAGCAGTGGAGTGCTTACTTTTGCATTTAGAAGGTTTGATCCAACCACAACTTGCCTCTTTCCAGGAATGCTAGGGTGATCCTAGGGTTCCCAACAATCACTTGTCACTTGTATCACTTGTCATCCCATTCTCATCAATTTGCTCAAGTGGGCACCAGTAACATCTCCATATGTCCTGTCAAATGCTAGTAGAGCCTAAGGGCATCTGTTTGCTCCAGGAACATAAAGAGCCTCAAACCATTCCATCACAACAAATACCAGGCCAGAATTGCACTATCTACCCAATACCACCAGATTGAGGATAACTGGAGTAGTCCTTAGGCTAATAGGGAAACAATACATTTAAAAGATGTAAATGTATTACAACGATACATTTAAAAAGACATGCTTTCAGAATAAAATACACACTGAACAATAAAAGGAATGGAGAGCACAAAAATAAAACCACACATATAAAGACCTAGTTATGACAAAGAGGATAGCAAAACTGGCAGTGGGTCACTTGAACACTTGACATACCGTTATTCATTGATTTGCTCGAGCGGGTGCCAGTAACATTTCCATTTCAACCTATCATGTGCCAGTGTAGCCCAATGGCATCTGGTTACTTCAGGAATAGGAAGAGCCTCAAACAGTTTGTTCAAGGTCTTGACGGAAAAAATCTAACCATCTTGTAGGTGGGCGGTCACGTGATCCCCTTGACATTCCGTGGGATCCAGTCGGTATCAGCTCTAGTCCAGCAGTCATCTCCAAATCACATTACATGTCTAGCCCATCTGATTTTCAATGCCTTAGCAAACAAGACAGAGTTCCTGACTCTGGAACAGCGATGGAGGTCAGAACTCAAGATTCCTTCATTCACTTGAGTGAGGCATGATATTCCAAGCATGCTATTTCAATTATTCCTCTTTGGGAGACCCAAATAGCATTCTCATCCTGCTTTCGTAGGGCCCAGGTCTCTGAGGTGTATGCTAATGCAGGGGAGAAGGGTGGAGTCGAAGACATGTGCCCGGAGCCAGAGATTCTTTGTCCTATTAGCTATTTATTTGATGGTTTTGAAGGCATTCCATGCCACTCCCTTCTTCCTGTGCAGCTCAGGTTTTAGGTTGTTCATCATGTTGACTTCTCGACCTAGGTACACATACCTGCTGCATTCAGTGATGTTTGCTCCATTGTGAGTGAATGGGGCCTCTGGAACTAGTTCATTTTTCATGAAAATAGGTTTGTTGAGATTCAGCTGTAGACTTATCTTTCCACATTCTTGGTCAAAGTCAGCCATTATTTGTGCCGCTTGGCTAATGTTTGGTGTTATTAGAACGATGCTATCAGTGAAGTGGGGGGTGGTTTAGTTGCCGACTGCCTATCTTCACTCCCATTCCTTCCCATTCTAATTGTCGCATGATGTTTTCGAGGGTGGCGCTGAAGAGTTTTGGTAAAATAGTATCACACTGCTGAAACCCCTGTTTTGACATCGATGATCACTTCTTTTTAGAATGGTAAGATTCTGGTGGTGAATCCGTAATATAGCTCATGAAGGATCTTGATGTATTGGGTTTGAATGCCCTGTTTGGCTAGGGCTTCGATGACCACTTCAGTCCCCCACAGAATCAAAGGCTTTCTTTTTAAATCAATGAATGTGAGCACAGAGCAGCATTTTTGAAAGTCCCTACAAACTTCAATGAGCTTGGTTACCATGTGGATATGATCAATTGTGCTGAATCCTTTCCGGGAGCCAGCTTGCTCGTATCGTTGCCCTTCATCTCTATTCTGCCAATCCTATTCAGGATGACTTGAGTGAACAGCTTTTAAATACCAGACAAAAGGCAGATGGGGCGATAGTTGCCAATGTCACGGATGTCTCCCTTCTGAACAGTAGAACTGCCCTACTGGTTTTCCATTGGGAGGGCACATTGCGTTCAGACAGGTAGTGTGTGAAGAGCCGAGCCAGTGTATTGATGAGTACTGAAGGCAGATTCTTCAGATGTTCGGGTCTGACATTGTCTGGGCCTGGTGCTGTTCCTTTCTTTACTGGACGAGATGGCATGTCGGATTTCACAAGGGAGAACGTTGGGAACCACATATCCATCCTGTGGAATTTGGTATGTGGGCAGGTGGACGTGGCTATCAAAGAAATCTGAGTAGAAGTCATGGATAATCTTCTCCATGGCCTTTCTGGAAGATGTGATAGATCCATCAGGGCGTCGGAGGGCAGTCATCTTGGTCTTACAGTTGGCGAAGGACAGGTGAGGCGGTGCAAATGCTTTTCCTGGCTTCTGCTGCATCTTCTAGTATCTCTGCTCTTTTGTCTTTGAGGTCTTCCTTTATCACTTCTCTGCCCCGCTCTGCAAGCTTGGACGTTAGCATTTGGTCGCCTGAGGCTCGCACCTTGCCACGTTGGCGAATGAGCTCCCAAGAATATCTGAAGACAGGCGTCCTTTTTGTGGCTTTTTCTCTCTCAACATTCTTCGCACAATCATGGAGGTGCTGAACCAGTTGGTTGTATTCTTCATCGATGTCATCAATGATGGTATCTTCCCATGTTGCCACAATGTTGCCAAAGAGTTCCCAGTTGGTGGTCGTTCTGGGAGTTCTCTCTTAAACTTTGCAGCCTTTTCTCCCTGTGCGTGAAGTGGAATTTTGCATGAAGGTGAGTGTGGTCCAAACCTATTTGGAATTTGGGGACGACAACAACATTGGTCAGACAAAACCGTCAATTGAAGATGATGTGGTCAATTTCATTGTGGAACTGTCCACCAGGGGATTCCCATGTCCAAAGTTTCGGTTCAGCCTTTTTGGAACTGTGAGTTCCCATGAATGGTCTTGCTGGACTTGATGAACTCAGACAGTCTCTCACCCTTTTCGTTCCATTCTAGGCCATGGGTCCCTTCCTCAGTTAGTTATTATTCTATGAAAATTTGAGGAGCTGAATAAACATCATGCGATTTTTTTAAGGGGACAAAAGTTGGTTTATTCTGTAGAAAAACAAAGCCTTTTTCTGAGAAGTATAAACTTCTCTCTGCTGAGTCTTTGCTTTACAGAAAAGCATTATTTTTTAGTTATTTCTTTCCCAGTAATCTTATTGAACAAAACTGAACCAGCGATTGCTGATTCCATTTTAAATATACTTTTTATATATACAAAAATTTGTAAAATTGAAACCGTATTTGATTTTGTGCAGCTTTAGATTTCTTTGAGATGAGCATGCATAAGCATAAGCTCAAATAATAAGGCAGCAGAAACCAAGTAGTATAAAGTATATTATAAAATAAATGAGTGTGTTTTAAATTAGTGAAGTGAAAAGTATGTACTTCCCACTAATTTTGTATGCTTGTGCTTTCTCTTTTCTTAATACTATAAAATTAAATATGTTAAAAGAAAATCATTTATTTCTTGACTAAAGACTACAAGGTGAACCTCATGGAAAGCAAATGAGAAAGCCCTGGAACCTTCTTCACTTTTCTTTTCTTTACTGCCACTGATACACAGCTTGATTTCTACTTTCTCTAGCCCTTCAGAGATGTCTTTCTCTGCTGCATTTTGCAGCACTGAGAAATTTATATGATCCAGATGCCCAATCTTCAACACACCTGCAAGTTTCCCTTGAGGATAGTCAAGACTTTCTAGTATCTCACTTCTTATCACGATGATGAAAGGAAAGAGAACTATCTGGCTTCCTGATTCTTTGTTGTATGTGTGCATGCTGTTGATTTGTTATTTTTGATTAACAGACAAACTGAGAAAAAAAATACCAAATAGCCTGAGAACCTCTGTGCGTATTTTCCCACCACTGCACCAGTCACCCCCAATGCTGGAGTTACTATAACTCGTGAACTGACACTTCACAGTGACCCAAAGTCCATAGTTTCTGTAAGAGCCACTTTGTAATTTCTATGGGTCCAACTGGCAACAATTCATCTTCGTGTTTTTACATCTGCAAAGCTTTGTTTTCCAGAAAGCCTGTGACCAAAGTGACTACAAAGTAGTCATGTCACAGTGGCATCTTTAAGTGTTTGTACTTCCATTTTCCTTTTATTGATTAATAACTCATTCCTAATAGTTTTCATTGTCTTGAATATGCCCCAGTTTATACATTCACCTACTAAAGAATATGAAGTTTTCTTCCAAATTATGGAAACTCAACAAAGTTTCAAGTCATTACAGATGTGCAGGTTTTGCGGGGATGTTAGCTGTCAGACATGATTTGTGCTAATCTCAGCTTTCAGAATGAATCAGTCCTTGTGATCCTTTCTATAATGGCAAGACTCACTTAGCAGTAACTTGAGAAATTGTGAAAGAGATAAAAGTACTGATACAGATCCTGGGAATTTCATGGCTACCGTGTGTCGTACAGCAAGTTTGTGGACAGTGAGTGCTCCCTAGCTCAGCTTCTGCTTTTACTGCTGGGGGTGGAAGTTTGGGATGTCAAGGCTTCCCTCATTTTTAGTGAATCAAATCATGACAGGGGGAATTTGAGGCATTGGAATGGAAAAAAAATTATGTGGCAAAAACTCATCGTTACTTAAATCAACCTGATCCCTTAACGTGTGGATGAAATTGTGCGTAATATATTTTTTTAAATTAATTTGTTTTGTAGTGGATACCCCTTGAAACATGTTATGGGAGATGAAAGCTTAGATCAGGATCTTGAAATTAAACAAAAAATGAAAAAAGTGACCATAGAACAACAAAATTTCTTCACAATTTTCCTCTGAGTGGCCTTAGTGGTCTGCCTTCCCACCAGCAATGAATGGGGGTTCCTTCTCTGGGTTGATGCTGTCTGTATTCTAGATTCTAGTAAGTATGACTTGGTGCCTCCTTGTTGATTTCATTCTCAGCTAACATAAACCACAGCAACTTTTATCAGTTTGTTTGCCATTGGCCTGTATTTTTGATAAGATATTCCTGAAGAACTTTGGTCCAGGTTTTAGTCTCATGACTGCATTTCAAGAGTGCTTTGCACATTTTGGATCACAGTCCTCCATCAGTTGTAGTTAATAAATATTTTCTACCAGTCTGCCCAGTATGTGTCCTAGGTCTTCCTCTCTTTATGTTCTTTTTTTCCCAGAGTGGAAGTTTTCTCATTTTCATGATGTCTATCTCACTAGTGATTTGTTTCAAGTGCAGTGCTTTTGGTGCTCTAATTATATTCTGAAACCCCCCACAATCCCCACTGTCATCTAGATTTTCTTCTTATCCTTCTATACACTTCTATAAAATTCTATATCCTAAACATTTTATACTCTTGAATTTTAGTTTTAGGTCTGTGTTCCACTTTGAAGGTGAATGGTGTAGGGTCATGTTTAGATTCACTGTTTGCATGTGGATGTTTAGTTGGTCCTATGCAATATTTGTCAGAGTCACATGAGACTCAAGCCCATTTGCACTGCGGCTGTTCCATCACCAAAGGTCAGACAATAAAGTCACCACTTATTACTTTCTATTGCTTTGTCTATTTTTTTCCAATACCACATTGCCTGAGCACTACTAAAGTCTACTTTACTGTCAGTCTACGATGTAGAGAGTCATCAATTCTCCAACTCTGTTTCTCCATCCATAATGTTGGCTTTCTGGATCTTTTTGCTCTCCATATAAACTTTAGAGTTCGTTTGTTACTATCCATAAAAGCTTGCTGAGATGTTGAGTGAGATTTTATTGAATCCATAAATCAAATTGGGAAGAAGTGACATTTTGACACTTGTGTATCTTCCTTTCCATAACCGTGGATTGCTCTATTTGTTTCCTTCTCAGATTTTCTTCATTAGATTTTTCTAATTTTCTTAGTGTAGGGCACACACATGTGTTAAGATATATACCTAAGTGTTTCAGTGTGTGGGGTATTAATGTAAACACTATTTTGCTATTGGTTATACTTTTCACTTAGTAATGATATATAACACTTTAGTTTCTTCATTGTTCACACTTGTTCCACTCTTGAAGTTCAATTTTTTGCTATTTCTGTACCTAAGTCTTTACACAGAATTATACACATTTTAGATAGTTGCCATTCTTAGTATTGTATTTCTATTTATCAAATTATTGATAAGATTTCTATCTCTTAAGTGTATCCTAACTGATAGAAAATATGTAAAATTTAGGGGCCAGTGTAATAGTACAGCAAGAAGGGCTTTTGCCTTGCATGCAGCTGACCCAGGTTCAATCCCCAGTATCTCATATGGTCCCTTGAATACCACCAGGAGTAATTCCTGAGTGCAGAGCCGGGGTAACTCCTGAGCATCTCCAAGTGTTACCCAGAAAGAAAAACTTTGGAAAATTGATTTATTTAAAGTCACAAAGTTGCTCATTTTAAATGTGTGAACCAAAACCCTTTCGCTTTTGTACAGTCAATCATTTATTTTCCCTTCCAGATTTACTCTCTTTGTTCCTAGGAGATTTACTACACCCATAGATTTTTTATAATTTGTTAGCCATTAGGTAATTCTAGCAATATATGAGAAGAAGGAAGGGATACCAGTAAGGAGTGTATTTTCTCAGATCTGCCTGCTGAGTTGCCTTACCTGATCACTGATCTAAGGTTCTTTGATCTAAGGGTCATAGTTAGACAATCCATTTCTCTTTCTGGATCACACTTTTCCCTATTTCCATTTCTAACATAATAGTGGTAACTAGATTGCTAGTTATAGCTATCAAGTACTGCATTGGCAGCTTCCCAACACCTTTTACAAAACATCTCCGTATCAGATATCAGACACACCATATCAGATACTCCTTAAGAGAATTCCAAATTTCATTAGACAATCTGTTTTCTACAGAAATATTGACCAAAGGAACAATGCTCAAAACTCTATTCTCTTTCTTAATTTATAGTACAGCACTGGAAGCCAAATACCATGCTAAATATAAGTTTTTCAGTTAAATATCTCAAAGATCATGTACTGGATTCCAATTCAGTTAAATTTTAAAAGTCCTCTAAAGGACAAAAGCTCCTTTGATCATTAGCAAAATATTATTTTTACACAGAATAATCTTTATGAGGAAATTGAACTGCATTTTACTCGTATCAACTCAAGCATTTATTTTTTTCTCCCTGTATTTAAATGTCAATAGCAACATTTTCTTATACATTCCAGAAATAGTCCAATACTTTTACAAAAGTATATGGATGGATTCATATTTTGACACTGGCATATTTCTCTCCATTAAAATCATATTAGATTATACACCCACTAAGGACACATTTTTTTACATTTCTTCACTGTATCACTGTCTTCCCGTTCATCATCGATTTGCTCGAGCGGGCACCAGTAACATCTCCATATGACCTGTCTCCTACAAGTAGAGCCCAAGGGCACCTGCTTGCTCCAGGAACATAAAGAGCCTCAAACCATTCCATCAGGTCATGGGAATGAGGTCTATAATTGTTAATGGTGTCTGGCATATCAAATACGACACGGGTAGCTTGCCAGGCTCTGCTGTGCGGGTAGCATACTCTTGTAGTCATCTCAAAATATAGCATTTATTGATGAACCATGCTGCCACAAGGGGCCGCACGAGCAGGGCTGTGATAGGCTGGTCTGCTGGGTGGAGTTCTGATGGGGGGAAAGTCCGGATGTGGAAAATAGAGGTCCTCATGGAGTGGGGGGGGGTCGTCTGGCTTGTTGTGAGACTCTGCTGGGGTGGCGGGCCAGGGATAGAACTTGCCATCCCAACCGGGCACCTCATGAGCGGCTGGGCACAGTGAGAGCCAGTAGCAGCTCTGCCCCATGTCTGTCTCTGGATCAGCATACCTGGGCTGGATTAAAAAGACTGCAGCAGGGTGGATCTTGATGAGCCGGGCTGTGATAGGCTGGTATGCTGGGTGGAGTTCTGACGAGGGGGAAGTCAGGATGTGGAAAATGGAGGTCCTCATGGAGTGGGGGGTTGTCTGGCTTGTTGTGAGGCTCTGCTGGGGTGGCGGGCCAGGGTTAGAACCTGCCATCTCTCCTGGGCACTTCATGAGCGGCAGGGCACAGTGAGAGCCAGTAGCAGCTCTGCCCCATGACTGTCAGATTTATTACATGTTTTAAAATAAAAATAAATATTTATCCTATTTTCATCTTTTTCAATGAGTTTTATATTCTTTTTAGATCTAAGATCAAAGTAATATGGCATTTTTATTGTGACATTTTAATTGAAATATATTATTAGCTTTGGCTCTCTTTATGATACTCAGTGTTTCTCAAAAAATAGCAAGTCGAATGGTTTATCAGCAGATGTCTGTCATTTTGATCTTATCTCCAGATTATTGGCTTTGTATACATTAAACTATGTTATGAGACAACAATACTCCTGTTCTCGAGCCTTCTGATTTATAGAGAACCTCATATACCCCAGTTTACATATTCACTTTACATATTAAATAGAATACAGCAAAATTTTTTGAGTTTTCAGTAGTAGCAATATTCTGACCAAAATCTGAAAGTGGTCTGATATCTGAAGATCAGAAAGATTTCTGAAAGAAATCTTTCAGATAAACTAAACTATTATTTTTGTGAACTTTGTATTACTTGTTATCCAAAGTCATCACCTTTTCTTTAACATAATGTAATTATTTTGGTTCCTGTACATTTTCCTTGAAAATTGTTTCAGACTTATGCCCTTTTTATTGTCTATATTGTAATCATTATTGCCAAGGTATCAACATTCTTTGCCCAGATAATTGGAATATCTGTTAACTTATCTGAATGTTTAAAATCGTGCCAATTTTCTTTTTTCTTCTCCTCAATGCACCCACCAACACCATAATGCTGTTTTTGTTCAGGTACAACAGGATCAATCTAAAATCTTTCATTGGATTTCTAGTGATTTGAAGATGAAGCCCAAACTCTTGACATAAGCTTACAAGAAAAAAGTCTGTTCATTCTTACTTGTCTGATCAGCCATGCTGAGCCTGTTTTAGTCCTTGTGACAGTTGATGGCTTTCAAAGGAATCACTTTTATTTCTTAAAGCTTGCATCTGCTATGTGCTCAATAAGCAAGGGTCCTGGCTGTTTAGCTATTTATCTGGGCATCCCACTATGGACACACACTCAGATTAATGTTACTTGACTTTTTATAGGAATAATAGCCCAGAGCTGATACGATATTTTGTGGATATGAACCCCAAGTGTAGAACTTTACTGCCTCAGCACATGTGTGATTTCTATCATGTGTGTCTTACCTGTGCCTCAGTTTCTGGTTTAACTGAAAATCGTGGTGGGACTTGCTTTATAGAATTGTGATAATAAGAGCTTTCACTGTATGAACCATCACAAATATCAGAATAATCCTCCAGTTTTCCCTCTTACATCCAGCCATATCTGCTCTCTTCTTCAGATCATCCTTTTTACAAAAGTATAAACTCTTCAGAGCAAAAAGATGCTCAAAACCAGCACTGCTTATTCAACTTTTATTATAAGGAAGACAAATTGCTTTTTTCAGTTTGACCCAACACATTTTATTGATAACCTTTTTTTAAGCAAATTACTTGTGGAGGAATATTAAAACAGTGAAATATAAGCAATCCAGTGCCACATGGAGGGCATGTTCTAATACGGGAGACAGAATAGAGTTTATGCATCATTCTCTTAATTCCTGAGAGGACTGGAGGGGGATGAGAAGCAGTGAAAAACTATGTCAAAGAGTTAAGCCCCAGAATTAGTTTTCTCTGAGGAAAACTCAGCCTGTGTATAATCACAAACAACCGAAGAAGGTGCTGGTTGCTTTTATGGGAGGAGATTGAGTTTCTAAGTCTTTCTGTCACTTCTGCTGCCTCTCATGCATCTTCTGTTGTTATTGTCCTATCAAAAAAAACCTTTACTTAGGTCATAAGAATTTCTCTCTCTCCTGGCTCCTTTGACTCAACATTCTTTTGACTTTTATTTTCTCTCTTGGGTCTTATTTTCTTAGTCTGCAATTTCTACCTTTTCTTCAGGTCTCAATTTGGATGTTCCTTCTGCTACTTCTTTCAGCCATCCTGAAATTGAGTCCAGCTATCTCTTTGCAGGTCTAGTTCTGCAACTGACTTTTTTGGTAGATAGTCTCCACCCATTCACAAAGGCATTGTTCTTTGGTTGCTCTTTAGTGGGTGAAGCTCCATGAAAACCATACTACTTTCTATTCTTGGTGTTTTCCATTTTCCAAACACTGCTTGATGTATTGAAGGTATTCCACACCTTTTGTTAAGGGATTGTATGAATTTAAAATAGAAAACAAAACTCTAATGTTGAGGAGATAGCTCAAGTGTTGATGAGTCCCATCGTTCTGTTACTGGAATCCTGTACTTTCCTGTTGCAGAAAGGAGCTGGAAGGGTTAGCCCTCAGACCCCCATCCTTGCCTGGCTGAGTGTCACAGGGAGTAAGTTTCAGTCCCCATAAATTATCAATAAAACTAAAAAAAGTTGGGGCCGGAGTGACAGCCCAGTGGGTAATGCATTTGCCTTGCATGTGGCCGGCCCATGCTGGCCCAGATTCGATCCCCGGCATCCCATATGTTCTCCTGAACACCACTAGGAGTAAGGAGTAATCCCGAGTGAAGAGCCAGGAAAAACCTCTGAGCATTGCCGGATGTGACCCAAAAAAAGAAAAAAAAATGTAAAAAGTAGGCATAGCTCTTATGAAAAATGAAATCTAAGCAGCATATGAAAGTCAGAATGCAAGGGCTGGAGTACAGCGGGTAAAGTGTTTGCCTTGCATGTGGCAGACCCAATTTCAATTTCCAGTTCCAAATATGGACACCAGGAACCCTCTCAGGAGATATGCGTGCCAGGAATAAGCTCTCAGCACTGCTGGATATCTCCCCAGCAGCCCCTTTCCAGACCAGATATATCACAGGTTAATGTAACTAATACCAAGAATTCAGGAAAGATGAAATTGCAGCTTCTCAAGTCAACCAGCAGAACAAACTCTTCCTAACAGAAAAAAATCTGAAGGAAAAAAAAAGAAAGGAATGATCTAGAAATGACTTTTTGAGGTGAAATGTCATCTTAAAATAACATCTTTTCTGGAAAGAAACACAACTCTCAGGTTATTGGAATGTATTTTTTTCCATATTTCAAGTATATATGAAGATATTTGTTTTTAAAATTGATGTATTAATGGCTTGGGAAGACAGTGCAGGGTCAGAAGTGCTTGCACAGACTCAAGTTCATGTTTGGCTCTGCATGTCCCCCTGAATACTCTTAGGCACAATCCTGGGAGTCCCCAACACTGAAGGTCTCTAGCTTTGAACCATATAGTATGGCTCTGTCTTTTATTACTCAAGAATGGCCCCTGACATCCTTAGTGCTGTATGGGAGGTTTCCCAAAAAAATGAAATAATATAAAATTGATACATTGAGATGACCCTAGCAAGATTGAAACAATTGAAGCATATGCCCCCAAAGGCTTTAAAATATTCTCAGTATTTGATAGGCATAATTATAGAAAAAAATGGTAGCAATCCAAATATCTATCAATTGGTGAAATGACAAACAAGTGGCAAACCTCATGTATACAATGAAATATTGTGAGGAGCAGGAATAAACATATCATGAACATGTGTTATATCACGGTTAAACTTGTAAAGCATTATAAATAATGAAATAATTAAAATATATGAAATAATGAAAACAGACCAAAAGTCCTGAGGGTAACTGCATTAGATGTAAAATGAATGTTGAAGGCCATCATATAAGATATATACTTATCTCTGAATTTCTAATTCAAATCTATCTCAAATTTCTAAGAGACATCAAAATTTTCTTGGATCCGTGTGTGAGAGCAGAGAATTATTGCAGTGTTGTAGTATAGCTGGAGGGAATATTTTAGGGTAATAGAAGCGCTATGATGGTGTGATGATGGTTATACAACTGTGTAAATCTACAAATGTCATTAAAATGTAAATGTCAGTAGGTGACTTTTATAGTATATAAATTACACCTCTATAATGCTCTTTACAAAAAATGATTGAAATAAGCATATCCTGGTTTGTTTCTCATATTTCTGATGCAAATATAAATCCATACAGAATTTTGTAGGCAATTTGAATAATATAGATGAGGAAACTAAATTACATTCTCTTTTTCAGAAATTGCACTTTGGAGACTTTGTCCTGAGGGAAGTCATTAAAAAATTATAGTGTGCATAAAGGTTTAGATAAGAGGATTTTATTTCAGCATGGGCTTTTTTCATTTGTGAAAAACAAAAATGTTTTTGTAATCATCTCAGATTTTTCCATTTTTTTGCATATAACTAATACTCTTAAGAAAGTTGAAAATTTGTATTTTAGGATAAATATTGAAAATTTAATACAGTTTACTAGAATGTTTGAAGGTAATACTGAAAGAATATTCCAATTTAGAATTTACCAACTCTCCTGTGATATCATTTCTTTTTAAATTCCAAAATACAACCCCTGTTCCTTCTACAGCCATCATCAGATTTACATCAGACTTATGCACAGAGCTCAAAATGGCCTTTCCTACCCTACCGCAAAAGCTATATATGCCCAGGTGATGAAATGCTGGTCATCGGATTGTGAATTAAGTTGTACTCAATGTTTGATTGATGTTACATACAATTAAATTACTTGTCCTCTACTGTCTTTTTTCCCCTCCTGTGCTGAGTATTTGGAATGTAGATGTGGAGAAAGTGGGTCATTCAAACCAAAGAGAAGGTAGAGGTCCAAGATGGAAAGAGTCTGGCCTCAACATATTTCAGGGAGCCACTGGGGTCCCCAACAGTATCAGGACAGAAGTTCTCTTCTGCCTCCAAGGCCGCTGGGGAATGGATGAAAACTCACAAATCTTGTGCAGTTCCAAAAATGCTTTTAATAGTACAAAAAGCTCTAGCACCACAATCCAATATAATGGAAGACCTCTAGCTCTGGTCAGAACTTGAACCATACAAGAGTCTAAGACTCCTACCAAAGAGGACTCCACCAGAGAGAGTCCCACCAAAGTGGATCCCACCAGAGAGGAGTCCCACCAAAGAGAAGAAAGTACCTCAAATCTGAACCTTTATATACACCAAAGAAATCCTAACTGTTGACAAGGGAGGTTCCTGTCAACAACGATCAACTCAACAGCTTCTAGATAGTAGAAGAGTATAGAAAGGCGGTGCCACACCCTACTACAGGTGTAAAAAAATTATGCCGAGAACTAATCCCTTCTTACAATATTATATCTTATGTAAAACGCTGGAGAGAGAGAAGGGGGCTGGTATAAAGTAATGCATCTTAATTTCATGGGCTTCATGTAATCTAGATGGTACCCACAAGGTCCTTCTTATTTATTATCTACACCAGGTTGGTTCTAACTATCTTGTTCTCCATATACCGAAAGGGTCATACTCACCTGCTTGAGACAAACTAAAATGATCCTTCCTATAATCTTTTTATTATACCACCGTGAGATATACAGTTACAAAGATGTTCATAATTGGGTCTTCATCATACAGTGTTGCAGCACCCAACCTTCCACCAGTGCCCCATTCTCAACACACTCCCTCCTAAGGACCCACAGCTTGCCTGTATAACAGGCCCCTTTTCTTTCTCTCTTTTTCTCTTTCTCTCTCCTCTGTCTCTGTGTTTCTCTCTCTTTCTTTCTATCTCTCTTCTCTTACACATTGTGATTTGCCCTACAGATATTTACAGCTTAATATGTAAGTCTCTATGTGTACATTCAATGATGAGTTCTTATCTGACATTACCATTCCCCATTCCCTGTTAACCACCCCAGTTTGTTACACCTAAAGTGATCATTACAGTGTAAATATGTGCAAGACCCTGGGAAGGACCTGACCCTAAACTTGATTATTACCTAAGTCTGTCACATGGCTCAGAGTGGCTGCAAAGCTGTGGTTCTAGTCTGTAGTTTATCCAGCTTTCCTGGTTGTGGTGGCTGTCTGCTCATAGCAATGCTGGCTGGGGCATGGGGATGGAAGGGATGGGGGAGGGATCCTGATCCCCACTCCAAGTCTGGTTGGTGCAGCCTCTCCCATGTGTCTGCTGGCCCTAGGAGCTATATTGCTTTCAGCCAGGGGCTGAGCAGCACCTTCCTATAATCTTAAATGATAGTCTCAAAGTAACCAGGGTAGTAACACATTGGGTCCAGTGGGTATAAAGAGGAACTTTTCCTAATATAGATAATATAGAAGTCTTAGTAGATGTATACTTATAAGTCAGAAGTTACTCATTCAGAGTCAAGGTGAATTCTCTAACTGCCACACCCTCCATCAGTGTTTTTGTAGAGGAGAGATCTCATTAGTGTGAACCCTGGTTTAAGAACATGTAAGTAGATTAAGCTGTGAGTGGATAAAACAGAAAAGCTCCCAAGATAGCTAGGCTTGTCATCCAACAAACATGATTTTATTGAGCTGCAGTGGACTTCCAGTTTTGCTAGCCAGAAGGAAAAAAGACAGATATAGAATGACTGCATTTATTTGCATGACACAAATATATGTATATATATATATATATGTATATATATATTATGATACCAATATCCAAGGTCAGGTGAAACGTGGAGGTCTTGTCAAAGGTGGAAATTACCACACACCTATGGGAGCAGAGGTGGACAGAGAAGGGAACAGTGTGGCAATAATTGTCGAAAGTCTATTACCACAGAGAACTTAGCATTAAATACAGGTAAAAAGATGAACATGATGATCTCTAAGTATATGTATCATAATCCACAATATGTAATAGAAGGAAGGAAGAGAGAGAGAGGAAGAGAAAGAGAGAAAAGAGATGGAGAACCTGCCACGGAGACAGGCTAGGGGGAGAGAAGGGAATCGGAGACATTGTTGGTAGGAAATGGGCACTGGTGGAGCACTGGAACACTGTATGGCTGAAACACTGTATGGAACACTGTATGGCCGAAATCCAAACATGAACATTTTTGTAATTGCTAAAAAATAAAATAAAATAATTAAAAAAACTGTATTGTATATTAAATTTCAACATTAATTTTAAGTATATTAATGAATACCTTTCTTATCAATTATTTGGCTATAATTACTGGAAACTCACCACTATGATATGTTATTATTCAAATACATTTTGTTTCACAATTTTAGAATTCAAAGATGGATGTAGTAGAAGGAATTTGCAAAAATCACATATGTTCATAAAGAAAAACACGTAAGTATATTTTAGTATATGAAAAGTTGGCAGTTAATTTTTGGCTTATAGGGTTAGTCATTATTCATAAGTTTACTTACAATAGTAAATACTTTTTATTTGTGTTTTTAAAACATAAGTTTTGCATGTTGGTATAACAAAAAAACATGAATATTGAATCAGATAATATGCACAAAAATATCTTTATAAATTTAGTAAACAGTAGTGATAGTACTATTTTATTTCTGTTTCTGTCAAAATAATATGGATATTTTAACAAAATATCAAAGCACTGATGACTCATTTTTTTAATTAAAATTAAAGTATTGATTTTTCCATACCTATTTCTTAGCAAACTAGTAATTTGGCCTAGTGAGAAAAGAAATGCCGATTGATGTATATCTTTGGAAAGCTTAACACATTAAGGTAGGATGGCTCAGGGATTTGGCACATGCACCAGGTCCTGTGTCATTCCTCTGTCAATAATATCACCCCCAATAATGCTGAGAGTAGTTTCTATTGCCCCCAGCACCACTGGGCCTGAGCAGTTAGCTTCTCACTGAAAAAATGGAAAGAAAAGAGAAGAGAAGAGAAGAGAAGAGAAGAGAAGAGAAGAGAAGAGAAGAGAAGAGAAGAGAAGAGAAGAGAAGAGAAGAGAAGAGAAAAGAGAAGAAAAGAAAAAGAAAAGAGAATAAAGAAAAGAGAATAGCATAGAACTTCAGGTTGTAAGTTGGAAGTTCCGTAGCTGAAAAAAACAAAGTCAGGAAGGACATATCGATTGCAAATTGAAGACACCATATGGCCTAAATTAGCCGATGTGCAGATTCAGATACAAAACTGAAGGCTCAGCATTTCTGTTCCTTCAGATGTCATTCATCTGCTTCCCAGGAAAAGCTGCCCCATAGAGGAAATCACTAACTCACTATCTTCCCGTTCATCATCAATTTGCTTGAGCAGGCACCAGTAACATCTCCATATGTCCTGTCTCATGCTAGTAGAGCCCAAGGGCATCTGCTTGCTCCAGGAACATAAAGAGCCTCAAACCATTCCATCAGGTCATGGGAATGACCTAATATAATTGTTACTGGTATTTGGCATATCAAATACGACATGGGCAGCTTGCCAGGCTTGCCGTGTGGGTGGCATACTCTTGTAGTCACCTCTAAATACAGCATTTATTGATGAACTGAGCAGCTGCAAGTGGCCACGTGAGTCGGGCTGTGATAGGCCTCGCCTGCTGCTGAGTGGAGTTCTGACAAGAAGGAAGTCCAATGTGGAAGAAGGCGGCCCTCATGGAGTGGGGGTGTCGCCTGGCTTGTTGTGAGGCCCTGTTGGGGTGGCGGACCAGGGCTAGAACCCGGCATCCCTCCCAGGCGCCTCATGAGCGGCTGGGCACAGAGAGAGCAATTAGCAGTTCTGCCCCATGTCTGTAAGTCTCTGGATCCCTATTAGTAAAGTAGTGACTAAGATGCAACAGTCAGAAAGGATTTGGTTATATGGCTAAGTAAACTAGTCCACAGTCTGGGTCATAATTACACATGTCTAAGCCAGTGGGAGCCTCAATGATGGGCAGTGCACAAGGACAAGTTAATAGTAGGCCTGCCTTTTTCAATATGAGATGTTTCTTCTAGTTTCTTCTATCTTCTCTAAATCAGTCCTACTCCTGTATCTTCTTTTGAACCCTCTGACCCATCCTCTGATGGAACCATTTTTGCAGTCCCTCATCCCCAATTCTGAAAAAAATAAATGTGTATTTAAGTGCCAGTGGTGCTGGCTGCTACAGGAGGAAGGACAGCAGGCGCTTGCTTCAGCAAAACAACAGCAGGTGAAATGTGGTGAAATGCACATATTTATAAGTGACCCTGCATTATTTATATTGTGAGCTGGAGTTTCTCTGGGGGGAGCTCTGGCTTGGGGAGATTGCACCATTGAGGTCAGTGTAGGCAGCTGACGGTTTTTCTATATATGGCCTGAGGAACAGCTGTTACAGTTCAAGAATGGAGCAATTGAAACAAGTCTTAGACCTGTTAAAGTCTAATAATTAGAATGGGAAATGGCAGGACTGGGAACATTAGATGCTGCAGTTCTGACATTAGGGAAGTATTTCCCAAAGCAATGATTTTGTGTCAAGTTGTACTTATTAAAATGAAAATATTTAATTATTTTTGTGGTCAGAGTATCAAGTAGAATCTCCCCAAATCAATATAATAAAGTTTATAATTTTTATTATGTGACTCTCTTATTGAGTAGCACTTTAGTAGAAAAGCAGATGGACTCTGATTAGGCTTATAAATATAAAAATGGTATCGATCATCCAAACACAACTCTTTGAAGTGTCCCTGCATGAGGTCAATGCATCTTTAAAAAGGAAGAAAGAAGCAGTAGTCAGGCTCCAATGAAGCTTGTGGAGCTGACATCTCAATAAATTACAGAGCAGTATTGACTTCTTTATGGGCTATGCACTAACGAAACGGGATTCTGTTGAGCAGCATTTAGAGAATGTACAGACTCCTGATGTGATTCCAGTATATGGATTTTACTTTTGTCAATGTTAACAGTGAAAGTAACAGTTGAAACTGAGTTAAACTTATTTGCACCAAGGAATGAGAAATCTCAGCAGAGTCCTGTCTGTTTTAAGTGTGGCAAGTTCTGATCCATTAGGCTCAATTTCCTAATCTTTGTGCCATATCATGAACCAGATTTATTTTCATAAATATAAAAATGGTATTGATCACCCAAACACAACTCTTTGAAGTGTCCTTCAACCCCTGAACAAAGACAACTGGTCTACCACCTTGGTTATAAACTATGGTCTGTAGATTCAGGACAGATGAAAAAAATACTTGAAAAAGGAGGCAGAGATAATCCAGTAGGTAGAATGTTTGTCTAATATATGTCACTGACCTAGGCTCCAAAGTAAACCAAAAAAAAAGTTGAAGAATGCTGTCCTAAGATAAGTCTGCACCTATACTTTTCATGCCACTGAATTTATCTCTATGCAAATTCATGAATCCCAATTAAGAAAAAAGTTCGGTAGACATCATTCTATAGAACTTTAGGAACTCTGGAATCTTCCTGGCAGGATCCAGAAACTTTGCCTTTCCCTTTGAGCACCTTAAGTTAATCACCTATTTTCTCAGGGTAAACAAAACTGTCATCACTCTTCTTAATAATCAAAAAAATACTTGACACTGATATTAGTATCATAGATAATATAGAAGCAAACCATTTCCACATCATGCAGCCGCTGTGGGAAGTAGGAAATGTTTGTTAGAGTATCAGCTTGTAAAGTAAATTTCTTATGGCTAAAGTTTTGGAAACATTCTCAAGAACAAGTGGTCTTCATTCAGTCAGCTCTTTAAAGCTGTTATTTTGTGCTACATTTCTATTTCCAAGTCACTCATACCTCATGTATTTTTAGGAACACAGCTCATTCTACTTATCATAGAGTAGGCATTTAATCTAAGACGATAGTAGTGGAGCTCATCCTCAAAATGAACTGGTCTAGATAAGGATTTCTGCTAGAGACACTCAGTTTGTAAAATAGGAATATTAAAATGTTATTAACTCCAATATGTCTCTAGAATTGAGTGAATATGACACTATTTTATGCTTGAGAAGATTTAGAGAGGCTGTTTTGAAATCAAGACTGTAAACTTAATGTGAGAGGTCATTTTACTTTAGCTTATATCTCCTCACTTAATAAAAGACAATGCTTTTTTCAACAAAATTTTTGTTGATCTGTTGGTTTAAAAAAGTATAAAATTCCAGGTTTGGGCAGACTTTTAATTACTATTTCAATGTCCTTTATGGTGATAGGCTTATTCAGGTATTGCAGGTCTTCTTGATTCAGCCATGGGAGGTAATAGCACTTCAAGAGTTTATCTTTCATGCTTCATGGCATACAGGCTCTCAAAGTGATCTCTGATGATCTTTTGAATTTCAATGGTTTCTGTTCTGTTGTCCCCCGTATCATTTCTGATTCTATTTGTTTGGGTTCTCTCTTTCCGTCCTTATAAATCTTACAAGTGGTTTGTCGATCTTGTTTAGTTTTTTTCAAAGAACCAGATCTTGGTTCTATTAACCTTTTGGATTGTTTTTTGGGATTCCAGCTCGTTGATTTCCTCTCTAAGTTTTATTATTTCCTTTTTTCTTCCTGGGTTGAACTCCTTTTGTTGGTCTTTTTCTAATATTTTGAGCTGTGAAGTCAGGTTATTTATGTGGGCCCTTTCTTTTTCCTGATAAATGCTTGCAGAGCCATGAACTTTCTTCTGAACACTGCTTTTTCTGTGTCCCACATGTTCTGATAGTTTGTGTCTTCATTTTCATTTATTTTCAGGATGCTTTGGATTTCCTCTTAGATCTTCTTTATAACCCGCTGGTTGTTCAGCAATGAATTGTTCAATTTCCAAGGTGTTTGGTTAGACTCCCTGTATCTGTGTGTGGTTAACTTCCATTTTCAATGTATCATAGTCTGAAAAATAGTTGACACAATTTCTATCCTTTTTAATTTTATTGAGGTATGTTTTGTGGCATAGTATGTGGTCTAACTTGGCGAATACTCCATGTGTACTGGAGAAAAATGTGTGTTCAACTTTTTGGGGGATGAAAAGCTCTGTATATATCCACCAGCTCTCTTCCATTTCTTCCTTCAGGAAGAATACACCAAGCCAGTATTTGCTTGGTGAGTTCCAGTCTTATTGAGAAGATAAAGCAGTGTTGAAGTCTCCAACTGCTATTGTGTTACTGTCAATGTCTTCTTTGAAGTCTATTAGCAGTTGTTTTAAGTATTTTATGGCCCCTTCTTGGTGCAAAGGTCAAGATGGATTCACTTGTAAATTATTCCAAACCTTTAAGGAGGACCTATTGTCAATCCTTTTTAAGCATCTCCAGGAAATAGAAAACAGAAACACTCCCAAATAGCTTCTATGAGGAACATATCACCCTGATCCAAAACAGGCAGAGACAACACACAAAAAGAAAACTACAGACTGGCACACATCCAAACTACAGACTGGCACATATACAAAAGAGCAAGAACACAAGTGCTGGTGTGGATGTGGGGAGAAAGGAACTCTCATTTATTATTGGTGGGAATGTTGACTGGTACAGTCTTTTTGGAACACAGTATGGACATTCTACCAAAGACTAGAAATTGAGCTTCCATTTGACCCAGCCATGCCTCTCCTGGGCATATAACCTGGGAGGCCAAAAACACACAGCAGAAACACCATCTGCACTTTTATGTTCATAGCAGCACTATTCACAATAGCTAGAATCTGGAAACAACCAGAATGTCTGAGAACTGATGACTGGATAAAGAAACTTTGGTGTCTACACAATGGAATACTATGCAGCTATTAGGAAAAACAAACTTATAAAATTTTCTATAAATGAATGGACATGGAGAGGATCATGCTGAGTGAAATTAGTCAGAGGGGAAAGGACAGATATAGAATGATTGCATTTATGTGTGGTAAATAAAAAGATAGCATGATACCAATATCCAAAGGCAGACAAAAACATGGATCAGGAGGTCTTGTCAGTAGGTAGAACCTACTGCAAATGTGTGGGAGTCATGGGTTAGAAAATACAGAGAAAGGAATAGTGTATAAATAATTATTGTAAATGATAATACTAGCCTAGAACTGAGTATTGAAAGTAGGCAAAAAGATATACATGATAACCTCTAACTCTATGTATTGCAAGTCACAGTGTGTAAAAGAATGAAGACAGAGAGACAAAGATAGATAGATAGATAGATAGAGAGAGAGAGAGAGAAAGAGAGAGAGAAGTGAATATTGCTTGCCACAGATGCAGGCTGTGGGAAGGGGGAAATCATGGGCCATTGGTGGAGGGGAAATGGGCATGGTGGACGGATGGTTGCTGGAACACTGTATGACTGAAACTAAAACATAAAGACTTTTGTAAATGTTAAAAGATTAAAAAATAAAAAGTATAACATTTCAGAATAACAGATTTACATCTTAATATAAATATATCGCTCACCACACTTTTCCCCAAAGCTTTAGTGCTTTGCACACCGTCAAAATGATATCTTCTGCTCAATTACTCCAACAAAACCTCTTTCTGTCTGGCAACCACCGCAGTTTTCAGAATCCACGTGCGATTTTTGTTGTGTTTTGTTGGGCTATTTTGTTTTGGTCATTTATATTCAATTCATGAGAAAAAACATTCAGTCATTGTGCACCTCTAGCGGATTTATTTTACTTAGCATAGTCAGCTTCAGTTCTGGGTAACAATTCATTGATAGGACATCATGTGTTGTAGACAGGTACCATAAAAAGGGCTTTGCATATATTTCAGCTCTCTAACAACTTAATTAATGCTGAAAATAAGTTGACTATTGTTTTATCAATGAGAATTATGTAAAAAAGAAGTTAGCAAACTCCAGTATCGCACTCTGGATTACACTTACCTCTCAAGCATTTTGATTCTGCCATTTAATTTAACTATTGATAACAAAATAGCACACATATTCTACATAACATTTTTACAGAAGGCTTTGGAAACAAATGCTCAATAGTAAAGATATTATTTGTTAGTAACTCTCGAGCTCATTTGCCAACTGGCAAGGCACAAGCCTCAGGCAACCAAGCTAACATCCAAGCTCACAAGACAATGTAGAGAAGCAATAAAGGAAGATCTCAAAGAGAGAAGAGCAGCAATACTGGCCCATGCAGCAGAAGCAGGGAAAAGTATTCGCAATGCCTGCCTGTCCTTCACCAACTATAAGACCAAGATGACTTCCTGATGGATCGATCACATCTTCCAGAATGGCAATGTAGAAGATTATCTAGGACTTCTACTCAAATTTCTTTGATAGCCATGTGCACCTGCCCACACACCAAATTCTGCAGGATGGATATATTGTTCCCAACATTCTCCCTTCTGAAATCTGTCATGCCATTTCATTGATAAAGAAGAGAACAGTACCCAGCCCAGACAAAGTCAGATCTGAACACCTGAATAATCTGCCATCAGTACTCATCAGTATAGTGGTTTGGCTCTTCACACACTACCTGTTTGAATGCAAGGTGCCCTCCCAATGGAAAACCAGCAGGACAGTTCTACTGTTCGAGAAGGGAGACATCAATGACAATGGCAATTATTGCCCCATCTGCCTGTTGTCTGTAATCTACAAACTGTTCACTTGAGCCATCCTGAACAGGATTGGTAGAACACTAGATGAAGGACAACCATGTGAACAAGTTGGCTTCCGAAAAGGATGCAGCACAATCAACCATATCCACATGGTAACCAAGCTCATTGAGGTTTGTAGGGAGTTTAAGATGCCACTCTGTCTCACGCCCATTGATTTAAAGAAAGCCTTTGATTCTGTGAAGACCAAAGTGGTCATTGAAGCCCTAGCCAAACAGGGTGTTCAAACCCAATACATCAAGATCCTTCATGAGCTGTATTATGGATTTACCACCAGGATCTCACCATTCTACAAGGAAGTGATCATTTATGTCAAAAGAGGGGCTCGGCAGGGTGATACCATATATATTTAGGGCACAAGTTTTAGTATATAAATTTTGTACATGTATTAGGCAAGAATCAAGGGAGTTTTTGTATATAGGTATCTATTTTAATATAGATTTTATGTAAAAAATAATTTAGTCATTGATTTAACTTGAAATAATGAGTCCACATAGTGAGCATGATTTTTATTTTTATCTGTCACCTTGATCTCTTTTTTATTCCCTCTCCCTCACCTCATTTCAAGTCTTTAAATTTGTTGATTAGCTTTGTACGTATTAATATTTAGTGTCACAGCTCCCAGCTTTGTTCTTTTTAAAATTGCTGTTCTTATTTTGTATCCTTTGCTCTTAAATTAAATTTAAATTCAATGACTCAATATAAGATTTTGAAAGATCAATAAAAGATCCTAGATTTTATAGATATATTTATTTAATTTGTGCAACAATATAAAACTAATGATAATGGTTCTTTTGATGAGGAATATGGCCAGAATTGACCTAATTTCTCTGAATACCTATAAAACACATATTTTTAATTTATTTTTTAAATTAAAAGCTATTATTTACAATGTAATTCTTCCACATATTTTAGTAACTTGATTTTTAAGCATCTTTTATAATGAAACATTTAAATATACTGATTTTAAAATGTGAAATTGCATATTTATACTAGTATATATGAATGCAGTTAATTTTTTATATTTTGACTAATATCACTATCTTCTTTGTGTTTCATCTAGAAGACATACCGGTTACTCTGATGAATTCCTCTATTAATTCAATTGAATTTTTTTTAGACTTCTTGAAATTTTCTATGCAAATAATACCATGCTGTCAAATTAGGATAATTTCTCTCTCTACTATATGAACACTATATTTATTTCACCACTTTAATTTGTGTATTCTAGAACCATCAGTATTGGTTTCATGAGAAGATGGAACTTCCTTGTCTTCTTATCACAGGTAAGAAACGTTAACATTTTATCCTGAAGTATTTGTTAAATTATCTAATTTATCAGCAAATGACATTTCTAAGCCTCTTTATTACAAATAAAATTTTTATTTTCAATACTTTTATGCACAGAAGATAATTCTGTAGTGTGCTGTTTGTAGTTGTTGGTGCTTCATACTTATTGGCTTCTTAAGTATTAAATTTATGGACATTTCTAGATAAATTCATTGTATTTTTAGAAATTCTTTGGCCTTATTTTATAATATCCTGGTTAGGATTTGAATCTGTGTTTACAAAGAATACTCTTTTGTCATTTCTTTCATTTTTTTTCTTTTGTTATTATTCTTTTAATGTCCTCTCAGTTTTTAGCACTGTGAATATTTATATAAAGCACTACTAAGTAGTCTACTTGGTAGAAATGTACATATCATTAATGTTTATCAAATATTTATTAGAAATTGTCATGAGAGCATTCAAGCTTGAATTTATCTCTTTGAGATCTCTCTATATATATTTGGCTTTAAGCTATCAGAATAAATACTTCTTCTGAATTATTGTATTTTATATCTTTCAAAGATTACCTATTTTATTTGGTCATCAAGTAAAATGCACTTCCATAAAGCTGTTTATATTATTTTACGTTGTTCTGTTAATGTCTATAGGAGAGTTCTGTATATATTTCTTTATAGTAATAATTGGAAAGCTGCATTTTCTTGATCTCTCTAATATTGTGGTTGTTGACTGTTTTGCCAAAATTATTTTGTCTCTATTTAATTTTTTCTTTGGATTGACTTATCTTGTTTCTTTTAAAGTTGCTGGTATATTTATTCCTGTTTCCTTTAATATTATCTCTTTTCAGTTTATTATATGAGAAGTCAATGTCATTAAATTGAGACCTGTCATTTTATAATGTAGACATTCAATACTATTATTTTTTAGAAACTGCTTTAGCTGTGTTTCATAAAGTTGGTGTAACATTTTCTTAATATGTCTATTATTTTATTGAATGATATTAATATGTTTACTTTGTTATTTCTTGAAGAATTATTTTATGACTTTTTATACTTCTTAAGATTTTGGTTATGGTGGTTTACAAACTGATATTAATTGAATTTCATATATAAAATATTCCAGCATCACACCCTCCACCTAGGTGGCAGCTTTGCTCCACCATTGTTCCAGGTGACCAAACTGGAACTGAACAGTGACCCGTCACTGACAACCCCACATCCCTGTGGTAAGCTTCTTAATGAAGACAAGTTTTCAGTTTCTATTGTTTTTGACCAATTGTTATTGCCATATTATGTTCATTCATATCTGCAGATGATTCATTTCTTAGGTCAAATAATTTCTAATATGTTGTGTATCATTTCAACTCTTTGAGGTTTGTTGAGGTTTGACTTGTGAGGGTATAGCTTCTTGTGAAATACCCCAAGTACAATTAGGTGTGTGTGTGTGTGTGTGTCTGTGTGTCTGTGTGTCTGTGTGTCTGTGTGTACTGCTGTTGTTGAGTCAGATGTTTAAATTTTATCTCTGGAAAATTTATTTGAATTGTGTTTTTTCTGGACATATAGGCACTTCAGTTTTATTCTTTCATGGTGTGTCAATTTTTATCATTTTACTTTAAACAACATATAATCAGATATGGTTTTGTTAAATGCAAACTGTAAATGTTCTCCAACTTTTTGTTACAGTGTTTAGTTAAGTTACATTCAGACAAGTATTGATATGTTAGGACTGATATTTAATATTTTCATGATTACCATTATTGATGCACATTTTTTTCTGGATTTGTTTTCTCAATTTGTTCCCTGTGTTCTTTATTCTCAGTTTTTTCTGCTTTAAGGTATCCATCATAAAAATAAGCCTGTTAAAAATTTCCATCTTTACTCTGATTCTCTTTAGTTACTGTCTCTGCTAAAGTTTCTATTTCTTCTCCAGTATTGGTTCCAATATGAAAATTGATTGCAATTTCCATTAGATTCATGAATATTTATTATAGTTATTTGAAAGTCCCTGACAAATGGTTTCAGTATATGGTCCAGTGAATGTGAATCTGTTGACTTATATCTTTTTTATGATAGGCTCCTTGGAAGAACTAAAAAACTGAAAAACCAAAATAATGATAATGAGTCTTTTGATGATGAATATGGGTTGAAACCATGATTGTATGTAGCTATTTGTGTCTTTTGTAATTTTTATTATATTTGAGACAATGTAATTTGATGTCGTCATTCTCTCTCATCAGAACTCCACCCAGCAGAGCAGCCTATCACAGTCCAGCTCATCAAAATCCACCCTGCTGCAGTCTTTTTTTAATCGGGCCCAGGTATGCTGATCCAGAGACAGACATGGGGCAGAGCTGCTACTTGCTCTCCCTGTGCCCAGCCGCTCACAAGGCGCCCAGGAGAGATGGCGGGGTCTAGCCCTGGCCCGCCAGCCCAGCAGAGCCTTGCAACAAGCCAGACGACCCCCCCACTCCATGAGGGCCTCCATTTTCCACATCCGGACTTCTCTCTCGTCAGAACTCCACCCAGCAGACCAGCCTATCACAGTCCGGCTCATCGAAATCCACCCTGCTGCAGTCTTTTTAATCGGGCCCAGGTATGCTGATCCAGAGACAGACATGGGGCAGAGCTGCTACTTGCTCTCCCTGTGCCCAGCCCCTCACAAGGCGCCCAGGGAGATGGCGGGTCTAGCCCTGGCCCGCCAGCCCAGCAGAGCCTTACAACAAGCCAGACGACCCCCACTCCATGAGGGCCTCCATTTTCCACATCCGGACTCTCTCTCGTCAGAACTCCACCCAACAGACCAGCCTATCACAGTCCGGCTCGCGTGGCCGCTTGCGGCGCGTGGTTCATCATTAAATGCTGGACTTAGAGATGACTGCAGGAGTATGCTACCTGCATGGCAGAACCTGGCAAGCTACCCGTGTTGTATTTGATATGCCAAATACCAGTAACAATTATAGACCTCATTCCGAATGGATTGTGGCTCTTTATGTTCCTGGAGCAAGTAGATGCCCTTGGGCTCTACTAGCATGAGACAGGACATATGGAGATGTTACTGGTGCCCGCTCGAGCAAATCGATGAACAACGGGAAGACAGTGATACAGTGAGACAGTAATTTGATGTAAATGGTATTCATTTCTAGAAATTAATGTGATATGATTTGGTTAGATTGTATAGGTATTGAGTCACAAGGTTTTTTTAGACCCTATTGTATTGCTGAACTCTAGAAATGTAGAGTGGTTTCAATCTAAGAAAATTTTGTCGCCTGATATCGGATCTAGATCCATTTGATCTGACTTTTGTGCATGGCGTTAGAGGAGGTCTAAGTCATTTTTTACATGTAGCTGCCCAGTTTTCCCAGCACCATTTGTTGAAGAGGCTTTCTTTGCTCCACTTAATATTTTTGCTCCTTTATCGAAGATTAAGTGTTGAATTTGTGAGTGCGTTCAGATACTCAGTTCATTCCATAGGTCTACAGGTCTGTCTCTATACCAATCAGACATGAATCTATAAGATACAAGAAGAAAACATAGGAGAAACGCCTATGGCATCGGAACAAAAAGTATCTTTAAAGACCGACACACCACTGACCAAGCAAATGGAAGCAAGATAAACAAAGGGATTATATAAAATTGAAAGCTTCTGCACCTCAAAAGAAACGGACCAAGATACAAAGACAACCACAGAGTGGGAAAGGATATCACCCAAACCCAAACAGGGGTAAATCCAGGATATATCAGACACTGGAGCACCCCACAAGAGAACAGTCAACCCCACCAAAAAAGGGAGGAAAAACAAGCTCCAAAACACACAGAAGCAAACAAAACAAAAAGGACCACCACCCCCAGACGGACACACCAACACCCCCCTGAAAACAATATGGGCATCCCCGAAACTAGATAGAGCCCCAACCAGAAAGCACCCTGGACTAGACCGAAACACATACAGAACACACGATACACGCGCACACAAGCTAGATCTGGAAACAACCTAAATGCCCGAGACAAGGACGCTAAAGAAACTGTGGTCACTACTAGGAAACACGCTCAGAAAGATGAAATTATGAAACCGCAGGATGACGGGCATCCTGAGTGAAGCGAAAGACACTCACCCTGAAACCAAGACTTAATGTAACTCTAAATATCGCACACCACATTAAAGACAGAGAGAAAAAGGAACGGACCGCAGGGGGAGGGGTCATTGTGTGAATGGGGCACTGGGAGGGTGCTAGAATACTGTATACCAGACCAAATGAACCCTTTGTATTGTATGTTTCACGGTGATATAATTAAAAAAAGAAAATTTTGTCTCTCCCTACAGAGCAATCAAGCTGCCTTTGCCTAGGACATCTTGAACAAAAGCAGATTTCTTATTTTCTTTTTTTATTTTTTTTCTTTTGGGGCCATACCCAGAGGTGTTCAGGGCTTCCTACTGGCTCTGTGATCATTACTGGGAATGCTTAGGGGACCAAATGCAATGCCACAGATTGAAATAATAAAGGTCAGTCATGAGCAAGGCAAGAGCCTTAACTTCTGTACTATCACTCCAGCCCTAAAGTATTCCCTTCCATTAGTGTCAGATTCCTGACTACAGAGACTTCTCACTAATGGGGCCCTTAACAAAAGAGCAGGGAGAGCTTTTGGCTCTTAGAAATAGGGTTTGGTCAGTTCCCTTTCTGTGGGTAGCTCCTTTATTTCTGTCATAAGGCATGAAGCTTCCTCTGACATAGTGTAAATCAGCCCTTGCTTCATGCAGATTTTCTCTGGGATCACTCTTGCTTTTGGTAAAATGATGAAGGCTCATAAGAAAATGTAGTAAGTGGCAATGGGCTCCTATTGTGTCTGGAGTTCTAGGGTTCAAATTGGAATGCAGAGCCTATCATCTATATTCATATGTTAGGTTTCTATGAATTTTCCCATCCCTAACTCAGTCAGTGCTACATATCTCTTTTATAGCTTTGTCAGTACAAGACATCTCAATTCATTCCATGGAGACCTCAGTTCAAAAAGAACAAAAAGATATAAGATATGTTTGGGGGTGTATATTCTTTTTTTTATTGTGGGATCGGAATAAATGTTCTCTTGTGCTTTTCTGCATTCTAAGCAGAGACAAGATTCAGACTTGATCTTAAGTGTAATCCTTAGTGGAAAAAATGTGCACTATAATGGATGCTACTTAGGCAAATTTAAGTATTTGCCTACTTTGTAAAAACATATTCAAATGAATAGAAACACACTGAATACATTAATACTGGTGCCAGGGGATGTAAGGGGAGGGAAGCATGTTATAAGAGAATGAAAGAAAAAATCACTAGAGCAAGAGAGGATTTAGTGAGATTGATTATGAGTAATAAAATAAAGAGTTTGATTAACCCTACATCCTGAATATCATTTCAAGTGCGTATTAATGAAAAAAGGACCCCACAAAATAAATTAATGTGGCATTATCTTATTCTACTTGTTTTTGTTACTATATATAAAATTGTACAAATTAAAAGATTCTGTCTATAATATGTTATTTGGCTTAATTTTTTCAGTTTAATGTTGCTAAATGTCTCATGAAATATAAAATTTAACTCATTGTATTGTTGAAATATTTTACTAGAACATATCAAATACCAATTTTCAGAAAAGAGTAGACTAAAATACTGAGACAGGCCTCAAGTGTGAAATATTGTAGTTATTGGTTTAATCACTTGCTCACTTGATATCCACTATTTGTGGATTTGCTCAAGCGGGGAGACAGTAACGTTTCCATTTGTCTCTGTCATGTGCCTGTGTAGCCTAATGGCATCTACTTGTTCCAGGAATACGAAAAGCCTCAAACCATTTGCTCAGGGTCTTGATGAAAAAGTCTGACCATCTTGTAGGTGGGTAGCCACGTGATCTTTTGACATCCCTTATGATCCAGTCGGTAATGGCTCTTGTCCAGCGGCCATCTCCAAGTTGCATTACAAGTACAGCTTATCTGATATTCGATGCTTTAGCAAGCAAGACAAGTCCCTGATTCTCTATCATCAAAGGAGGACAGAACTCCGATTCCTTCTCTCACTTGAGTGAGGCGTGATATTCCAAGCATAGCTCTTTCGATTCCTCTTTGGGAGACCGGAATAGCATTCTCATCCTGCTTTCGTAGGGCCCAGGTCTCTGAGGCGTATGTTAATACAGGGACAATAGTGGAGTCGAAGAGATGTGCCTGGAGCCAAAGGTTCTTTGTCCCTTTTAGTTATTTCTTCGATGCTCTTGAGGTGTTCCAAGCTGCTCTCTCTTCCTCCTGCGCAGCTCAGGTTTCAGGTCATTTGACTTGTCGAGTTCTCGACCTAGGTACACATAAATGCTGCATTCAGTTCTGTTGAGAGTGAATAGAGCATCTGGAAGTAGTTTGCTTTTCATGAACATTGTTTTGTTAAGATTCAGCTGTAGTCCTACTTTTCCAACTCTTGGTCGAAGTCAGCCAGCATTTGTGCTGCTTGTCTAATGTTATTAGAACAATGTCATCAGCGAAGTGGTGGTAGTGTCGTTGCTGACCATCTATCTTCACTTCCATTCCTTCCCATTCTAATTGTCGCATGATGTTCTTCCCATTCTAATTGTAACATGATGTCGCATTCTAATTGTGGCACTGAAGTTTTTTTTGTGAAATGGTAAAACCCTGCTGAACCCTTCTTTTTTTACATTAGTGATCACTTCCTTGTAGAATGGTGAGGTCCTGGTGGTGAATCCGTAATACAGTTCATGAAGGATCTTGATGGATTGGGTTTGAACGCCCTGTTTGGCTAGGGCTTTGATGACTGCATTAGTCTCAACAGAATCAAAGGCTTACTTTAAATCAATGAACAAGATGACAGAGTGGCATCTTGAACTCCCTACAAACCTCAAAGAGCTTGGTTACTGTGTGGATATGGTCAATTATGCTGAATCCTTTTCGGAAGCCATCTTGCTTGCATGGTTGTGCTTCATCTAATGTTCTGCCAATCCTGTTCAGGATGACTCAAGTTAATAACTTGTAGATGACGAACAACAGGCAGATCAGGCGATACTGCCAATGTCATGGATGTCTCCCTTCTTGAACAGTGGAACTGTCCTGCTGGTTTTCCATTGAGAGAGAACCTTGTATTCAGACAGGTAGTGTGTGAAACTGACGAAATGGCATGTCAGATTTCAGAAGGGAGTACATTAGGAACGACATATCCATCCTGTGGAATTTGGTATGTTGGCAGGTGGGCAGGTGGATCTCTTATCAAAGAGATCCAAGTAGAAGTCATGGATAATCTTCTCCATTGCCTTTCTGGAAGATGTGATAGATCTATCAGGACAACAGAGGGCAGTCATCTTGGTCTTATAGTTGGCGAAGGACATGTGGGTGTTGCGAATGCTTTCCCTGGCTTCTGCTGCATTGGTCAGAATACAACAGACTGGTTCAGGACCTCCACAATTATGTGAGGAATGCCGAGAGAGAGAGAAATTGGCTTAATATTAATCAATATTTTCATAAATGGTTTTTGTTCTATTTAGCCATTTGAAAGAAAGGCAGTGAACATGTGATTGATTGAGGCTATAAATTATTCAAAATACCTTGATTTATCTACTGTACTAATATTTTATTTAATAAAATAATTTATTTTATTTTTAATGCTTGGAACTTTTTTTAATACCCTGATTCACAAAGTTATTCATAACAAAGCATTGTTATTTCAAGGCATTCAGTATTCCAATACCAATCCATGACCTTTCCTCCACCAATGTCTCAAGTTACCTACCTCCCCAAACAGATGCCAAGGCAGGCACAAAATAATTTAGTTTATATTGCTTGTTATACAACACATATCTCATAATGGTGTTACAAAGTAATTGTCTGAGGGTTTATGGAACAGTTAGATGCTAGCTGAGCCTTCTGTGCTATTGTTTTGCTCATTGATTGGGTTGTTATCAAATTTTCCCATCTAAGTTTCTGTGCTCCTATTGGGATGTCAGTACTATGGAACTTGGAGATGTTGTGTATTACATATGAGCCATGTACTCTGGTAGCATGACTCTGTACTTTCAATTCATGAAAAGATAAGATTTCTTTGGGATATTTTGTTTATTTTTAGCCACACCTAGTAGTGCTGTGGGCATACTCCCGGATCAGCTCAGGAGCAGATGCCTGGGGACCATGTGTATGCTGGGAACTGAAACTGGGACTCCTATATACCAGCATATTTAATGGCATGTTGAACTATCTCCTTAGACACAGGATGTTATATTTGGAATATTGCTTCCCAATCATATAAAAAGACTTTGAGAAGGAGTAGCTGGCTAGTCCGGAAGGGATTTTGATAAATATTAGGAGAGTGCAACTTCTGAGAAACATTTTAATGAGAAAAAAACTCTGAGCTGAGTATTAAAAGTAGGTCAAGGGACATACATGATTACCCTTCAGTGTTTGTATTGAAAATGAGAAGTACAAAAAGAAGAGACAGATAGACAGACATACAGACAGAGACAGAGACAGAAACAGAGACAGACAGAGACAGACCAAGAAAGAAGAAAGCCTGTTACAGAGGCAGATTGTGGGCAATGAGGGTGGAGGGAAACAGGGTACAGTGGTGTTGGTAAATGTGCAGCGCTGGAGGGAATGGTGTTGGAACACTGTATGACTGAAACCCAATCGTGAAAAGCTTTGTAATGTTCCTTCACACAGTGATTCAGTTTAAAAAAAAGTTAAGGTATTCCAAGAAGGACAAAAAAAAAAAAAAAAAAAACAGCTATAAATTGAGATTTTTCAGGGGAAACAAAAAAAAGAGAAATGCATTAAAGGAAGATAGAAATGCTTTAATTTGATTTCATCTATAGGTACAACCTTAAATGGAATAAAATAAAACCTTTATCTTTGCTCTCTGGACTGTGGTTCAGGATTATGGGCTATGCACAGTGAGGAGAGACTCCCCCAACATATTGTTTTGAGAATTCTAAAGAGGTTCCAGACTACCTTGTAATGTGGCTTGATTTCTACCCAAATCATGTAATATTTGTCTATAAGGTGGTGTGTCTTATAAACAATGAGCGATCACTCTAGGGTACACAACTGGAAAACAGGGAGAAGGCAGGAATCCACATACATGTTTTACCAGTTTCTTTCTGGGTATTTCCATTGAAATTCTAGTCCATGGAATCCTAAGAAGGAATAAATAGAATGTTTTCAAAATTGCCCGCAAATATTCCCAAGAAGCAGCATGTGCCACCATAGTTTTGAGCACTTTTCAGAGTGGGCTGGCAATGTATGTGCATGTCTGCATGCTATGTGCTCTTTCACAACCCTTTATCATGCCATTAGAAAAACTCTAAGAAAGTGAAGAATCCATGGAACTTGTTGAAGCTAAAACACATTCAACATAGCATCAGTCAAATTCTGCAAGGAACATGTCAGATTGTGGGGACCCTGAGAAAATGTAGGGAAGCACACAAGAGAATTTCATGTATCCTCAGGACTCCTGGAGCTTGGACAAGGCAAGCAAATGATTGAATTTCCTCCATTCAAGCCTTGCAAGGCACACAGCACCCTTGTATTCACAGCAGGGAAACTTCCTTCTGCTTTTCTTATGTCTAGGTTTAAAACTGAATAAATCACTGGTTGTGTTTCTGGTTAATCTTTCAATACACTCAGGAACTAAAAGGATGTTGGTATGGAACATTTTTCTATTAGTCCTATTTCTAGTTCATGGAAAAATTAATAGATATATTTTAATGTGGGGTTTGGCTACTGTACCAAATATTCTCTGAGGTGAGCTCTCTCTGAAAGGAGCCCTCATTTTATGCATACACACTTGAGAAGTTCCTTTTCTTTGCTTTCCTTGCTCTGTTGGCAGAGGTTTTCTGTGTCTTTGAATATTCTTCCAAGTGTTAGAGTTCCCCTAAGTCAGTGCTTACTTTCCTAATTTTCCAATAAACCCAGGTCCATATTATTTTGATGCTAGAAACTCAACATGCTGTTTTTCCACAAATAGAAAGGGTTCTTGAGTTTCAAGTTGTGTGGTTCCCACCTCAGTCAACCTCTCCACACAGCTGCAGAGAAGAGCCACAGAGGAACTAATTTCCTGTGCAGGAGAAGTATCTCTTAGAGTGGCTACAGAGATAGCACAGGGGTTAGGATCACATGCTTCCATTTGTGGGACCTCAAGTGGGACCCATATTACCATATGTCTCCCAAGTATTTCTGGGTGTAGTCCAGAAGGTACCCTGCATTGCTAAGGATGGCCATGATAGTCTCTGAGCACATCTGGATTCTGAGGCCCTACCCTGATGCCTTAGCACATCCGGACTATCAGGCCCTAGCCTTCCAGTCCTGTTGGCCAAGTAGCAAAGGAAGTAGTCCTGTCACCTGTGTATTACCTGGCAATCCATTATCCTTCAAGTAGTAGGATGTGAATATTGGATACAAAAGTATAATATCTTAAAACTCAAGGCAGAAAACAACATGTTGAAGTTCATATAAAATAGTACTTTATAAAAATGTATTTTATTTACTTTGATAAGTTTTAGAAAGTACAAGGTCATTGAGAAGGGTAATAGCATGTAATCCACAAGAAAAGAAGGTTTAGTGACACATATCAAGAAAATAGGAATGGATTTGGCACCAATCAGTCACAGAGATATTAGTTGGTGACTGGGAGGAGATTGGAGATAAAAGCATGTGAGAAAAAGAGAGCAAAATCCAGAGGGGTTGGATTCGGATCACAGAACTCTGAGAAAAATGGATGAGTCTCAGTGAAAACTTAAAATACATTTTAGAATAGTAAAGGAAAATCAATTATAGTCTCCACTTTCTCACTTGGGCTCAAAATGCTGGAAACTTCCTCTTCAGAATATGAGCAGTAGGGAATGCAATGTTCTTTTAGTATTTTAGTTTAATATTTCTCATAGAACATATCTTTTTAAATATATTTTTTATAATTATTTACATGATTTGCTTTTGGAAATAAACTATAATTTCATTTCTTTTGAGGTAAACCTTTACGAAAAGATTATGTTATGAAATACTCAAAAAATAAGGAGACTGACATTTAAGTAGTCATCTACCTTGTGACCTTATTGAATGTGAAATTCAAAGCAATAAAAGATTTCATGCAGGATTTGTCACTTAGTGTCCTTGCCCAGTCTCATGGGCGATGAAAGCTTCTGCATGGCAAGGGGTTACTGGTACCTCACCTTCCCCAAATTCCAACTTATTAGTAAGTATCCAATTCTGAGCTCAAATGATGGAACTCTGAAATGAGAAGGGTATTTTCCTTTAGAAACAAATATATTAACTGAGCAGAGTCCCAGATTAACCCACCATGGTCACTTCAGTACACATTTCTGAGCTGGACTGTGATATGGGACACAGTTATAACCATGCCTTAAAAAATTAATGGGGGGATAGTTTGTAATATGTCATCAATCAGGACAAAGAGATAGAGAAATGCTTCCTATGTAAGGATGTACTGTCTGTGTGTGTACTAGTAGTAGTAGTAGTAACAGTAGTAGTAATAGTAACAGTAGTAGCAGTAGTAGCCGTAGTAGTCGTAGTCATAGTTGTAGTTATAGTACTAGTACTAGTATGACTACGACTACTAGTAATAGTGGTATTGGTAGTAATAGTGGTGGTGGTGGTGGTAGTAGTAGTATTAGTTGTAGTAGTAACAGTAGTAGTCGTAGTAGTCATAGTTATAGTACTAGTAGTCATAGTACTATGACTACTATGACTCGGCTACTACTACTACTAGTAGTAGTGGTAGTGGTGGTGGTGGTGGTAGTAGTAGTTGTAGTAGTAGTAGCAGCAGCAGTAGCAGTGGTAGTGGTAGTGGTAGTGGTAGTAGCAGGAGCAGTAGTAGTAGTAGTAGTAGCAGCAGCAGCCACAGTAGCAGCAGTAGTAGTAGTAGTAGTAGTAGTAGTAGCAGCAGCAGCAGCAGCAGTAGCAGTAGTAGTAGTAGTAGTAGTAGTAGTAGTAGTAGTAGTACTGAGACCTGGTGTTGAAATAAGCAATCAGAATAAAACTGTAGAATCTCTCATGGAATTTTGATCTGGGCCTTAGGTTGAAATTCTTGAAGACATTGTCCTTATTCCCCTGGCCCTCTAATATGTGCAAAGAAAAAATATCATCTATTCCCATCTACTTGGCTTTGACTGCTATATTGTCTTCTTAATTCTCTCCAAGCTCTCAAAAAGAAATCCATAATAATTAAATTATCTGTAGCCAGATGATTCCCTTCATCTGCTGTGGCCTGTGGCTGCTGTGGATGGCATATCTCCCAAGACACCTTTGTCCTTGGTGTCCCCCTGGATGAATGCCTTTTACATGGCACAGTGTCATGATCTTCTGCGATTTTGAACCACTTGACAGTTACAGATAAAGGTCAGAATATATTTGTCTATTTAAAAATATGATAAGCTGCCCTGGGGCGACCAGCCATAGCATGCAGTCTCAAACACGGCTGGGGAAGCTGGAACTCCGCCTCCCCAGGCTCAGCTGACCTTGGGGCTCCCAGGAGGACAGATGGGTTTTGGGAGTGGGCCCATCACCTCTGGGGGTCCGGGAAGGAACCGGATGAGACTAGCCTACCACACTAGCCGCCACCTTTGCTGTGAGGACACTGGGATGCTGCCTCAAGACCAGATTAACAGAGCAAAACCAGTTCTAGCCCAGGTAGGCAGCTCCCAGAGGCGGAAATCACTGGGAACTCGTCAGATGGAGTCAGGGGTCGGCCCTTCCCTCCTCCATTTTGTCGAACCTGGTGGCCCCACCCAGGAGCTGCCCTGGGGCGACCAGCCATATCATGCAGTCTCAAACGCAGCTGGGGAAGCTGGAACTCTGCCTCCCCTAGGCTCAGCTGACCATGGGGCTCCCAGGAGGACAGATGGGTTTTGGGGAGTGGGCCCATCAACTCTGGGGGGTCCCGGAAGCAGCCGGATAAGACTTGCCTACCACACTAGACTCCACCTTCGCTGCCCAGATGCTGACCATGAGGCCACTAAGTCGCGCGGCCGCTTGTGGCTGCGCAGTCCATCAAACTAGTGGAAACAGTGTGTCCTTTAATGTACTGCATTCTAGGATGTGTAGGAAAGTTTGGTGGGAGGGAGAAATGGAGAGGAGAGAAAAGACATACAGAACCCACCAAGTAGTTGAGGTGTGGGAGGGGGGAGGGAGGTGGGGACATTGGTGATGGGAGATGGGTTCGGTGGAGGGATGGGTGTTGGAACACTGTGGAACCAAAACTCTACATGAGCATCTTGCAATTTTATATATAAAAGTGGTGTAATAAAATTTGGGAAAAGAAAAATAAAAAATATATATGATAAGAAAGAAAATAGAAGAAAAAGTTGGCAGTGATGAAAAAGGATAGAAAGTTGAGAAAAAAATAAAAGAAGTTTGGTTGGAGAGATAGTACAGAAGATAAGACACATGCCTTATTTCTGCCAGACCTGGGTTGGAACTCCCAGTGTCTGGCAGAAATGATCCCTGAGCACTCTTGGTATAACTAAAAAGAAATGTTTTTTTACACTGCTCTTAGTATCTATGAACTACAACAATTATCAAATCCTATTATTACCATGTGTTGACTTTCCCTAATGAATCTTTCTAACAACTAGTTATTGCTCCCGCTTAGAGGGAAATTTGTATATACTTACTTATTTGAACTTACACATATTTTGTAATGAAAAAGAAATTCCCTAAGGTAATATTTTGGGGCTTGAATAGTTTTTATATTATTTGCATCCTGGTTGCATGTTTTGATAGAGTCACTCACCGTGTCAGTGGTACAACTTATATTTTATAGCATAAGTGGCTAAGAAGTGGCTTGTGCAGGGGTCTTCGTAGAATTCCTGTTCTACACATTTTCCAAAACAGAAAGACTATAATTTGTACTATAAATTGATCAATCACTTCATAGAAATATGCTTCATGAACAATAGATGCATATTTATTGCCTTTATCCTCCTGTTCATTTTCACAGGAATATCAGTCAGATGTCAGATGTGAAACAGAGATTAAGGACAGATTCAGGAGCAGTAGATAAGGGAAAATTCATTGTAAACTGTGTAGTGAAGGATGTTACATATGTATGAATGTATATGATGGTATAAAGTGTGCAGTTGTAACTATATCTCATGAAATTATTAGTATACTGCATCTACTATATATATAAAGTTTCTTTAGACCATAGATGAGCATTTCTGGTCTGACTTATGTCCCACTAAAAAAAAGACCTTCCCTAAAGAATTATATCTCACTTCCCCAATTCTGAGAAGCTCCTTTTCCACGAACTGATGCAATTAATTAGGTATTTATCATCTGGAATAAATCATGAACTTCTAGAGAGCAAAAGTCTTTGTTATCTTGTCTGTACTCTTTGATACTTAGCAAATTTCTTAATGTAAGACAGGTGTTCAATAAATATTGAATGACTCAGTGGAAATTGTCCAAAGGTTCTTCTTTCTGTAGAATTGTTTTATCCTCTCCTTTTGACTTTACAGATCTTTTACTAGTTATTATTAAATTATTTCTTCAGTTAAATATGAACTTCCTCCTAGGACTACTGCAGGGACTCTTTCATGGAGATTTGCAAAGGTTGAAAGAGCCTTTGCTACTGAAAGTAAACTCAGAGTGGATTACAGATCTCTAGATTAGACCAGAATCCTTAGAGTACATTGAAGAAAACATTGACAGAACTCCTCAGGAAATTGACCACAGAGAAATCATCAACGAGATAACCCAAAATGCCAAAGAAAACAAAAGCAAAATTAAATGAATAGGGCTACATGAAATTTAAAAAAACTTTTTCACAGTGAAAGAAACTCAAGCTCTAATAAAATAAAGACACCCTAATAAAAGGAATACAATATTTGCACACAATAATGATATAAAGATTTGATATCTATGATCTATAAAATACTCACAACTCAATAACCAAAATCCAACAATCAATCCCCATATAAATGGGATGAGATGAACAGTAACCTCCTCAAAATATACGCATACAAATTGCCAAAAGGCATATGAAAAAGCACTTATATTACTCATGATTAGGAAAATGCAAATTCAAAGAACATTGAGATATCATCTCACATGGTTAACAATGGCATATATCCAAAATTTGTAAACAGCCATTTTTGGTGGGGTTGTCTGATCTTGGTAGGTATGTCTTCTGGTTCAACCTTTATGGAAAGCAATAGGGAGATCAGCCAAACAAAAATAAGCATACAACTACCAATGGGGAGGGCAGGGTGACAGAATAGTGGGGAAGGCATTTGCCTGGCATGCGACCAACCCAGATTTGATCCCTGGCATCCAATATGGTTTCCTGAGCACTGAAAGGAGTAAATCCTGAATGCAGAGCCAAAGAATCCCTGAACACATATTGGTGTGACTCATAAAGCCACCCAATGTCAAAAAAGAACTTCCATTGGATCCACCAATATTACTTATTTGCATCTATCTCCCAAACAAAAAGCATTGATTTGAAAGGTTATTTGCATAGCTATGTTTATTGCTACCTGCATTACTATAGTCAGGATATGGAAACAACCAAAACACCCAACTATTAAGCCTGGAGGGATAGTATAGTGTGAGGGTACTTGTCTTCACACAGCCAACCCAGGTTTGGACACCCAGCATCTCATATGGTCCCTGCAGCACCAACAGAAGGTATTTTTTATTTCTTTATTTATTTATTTATTTTGCATTTTGGGGTCACACTCGGCATTGTTCATGGGTTTCTCATGGCTCTGCACTCAGGAATTACACCTGGCGGTGCTCAGGGGACCATATAGGATTCCAGGGATCAAACCCGGGTAGGCACAGGGATTCTTTGGCTCTGCATTTCAGGAGATACTCCTATCAGTGCTCAGGAAACCATATTGTTGCAGACTCCTCTAAGAGCCTCTGCATCTGCCCTGGATTGCCTCCTGCAGGTCACTTCATAGATAAGGGGGTAGTCTAAATGTGGCAGTTTATCTGACCATGTATTCTGTACTGTCTTCCCGTTCATCATCGATTTGCTCGAGCGAGCCCCAGTAACATCTCCATATGTCCTGTCTCATGCTAGTAGAGCCCAAGGCATCTGCTTGCTCCAGGAACATAAAGAGCCTCAATCCATTCCGGAATGAGGTCTATAATTGTTACTGGTATTTGGCATATATATCAAATACAACACAGGTAGCTTGCCAGGCTCTGCCGTGCAGGTACCATAGTCTTGTAGGCATCTCTAAGTCCAGCATTTATTGATGAACCGCATGGCTGCTTGCAGCCGCGCCCCGGGCGCTGATAGGCTGGTCTGCTGGGTGGAGGTCTGACGAGAGAAGTCCAGATGTGGAAAATGGAGGCCCTCATGGAGTGGGGGGGGTCGTCTGGCTTGTTGCGAGGCTCTGCAGGGATGGTGGGCCAGGGCTAGAACCCACCATCCCTCCCGGGTGCCTCGTGAGCAGCTGGTCACAGGGAGAGCCAGTAGCAGCTCTGCCTCATGTCTGCAAGTCTCTGTAATCTGTACTAGCTGGTATAAATATTCTCTTATGCTACCACAAGCATCGTGGGACTAGCTAGATCTTACCAGCATATTTTCCTGGCCACGATGGATCTCTAAGTAATTAGACTAGAGAGAAATGCTGTTTGCCTCCAAGGAAGCAAGCATGGCTCCCTGATAACTCAAAGGCAACTAAAATACAAAACTACTGTGAAGTAGACGAGACTTGTGAAGGCTTGGAGAAATATTTAACTGGCATTAGTATTAGTCTTTGGTACAGAGACATGCTATCTCAGAAACCCCCTTCTCTACCCTATAAAGGCATTTCCAGGCATATCTTGGCTCAAAACATTAGCTTATAATAGAGCCTAGGTGAGGTGCTGGGAGAAATTACCGTAGGGCATTTAACCCTTCCTGCTTCCCATAATAGTGGGAGGTCTGAGTTAAAACCAGCCTGCTTCCTCTCTCTCTCTCTCTCTCTCTCTCTCTCTCTCTCTCTCTCTTTGTGAGCTCTCACCCTTGGGAGTCTTGTCTTTGTCTCTTTACAGTGCCTTAACATGTGGTGGCCGCCATCTTGGCCTACACGTGGCTGGGGTTCTAGCCGGAATCCTAAGCAACGGGTTTTCCCTATTACTGATTTGTATGCTTCAACCTGTGATAAGTAAAGCCTTTTAAAACTGCATCGGATTCCTGAGTCATCATCCACTTCCCTGCCGGCTTCAGACATAGAAGGGAACTCACTTCCTGGCACTTTTGGGGACCCCGGTGGCGTTCCCCAACACCATATAGTATTTCATTGCATGTATATGCAAAGGTATATAGTTATACATTTGTTTTGTTTGTTTTTGCCTTTGGGCATACCCAGTGATGCTCAGGTATTACTCCTAGCTATCTGTTAAAAAATACCTTCATATATTTTCAAGATGCAAGAAGAAGGTCCTGCATCTTCTTGCAAGGAGGCAACAACTTTTGAGCATCTGCCTCTGGACTGTTCTTTGTGCAGATTACAAGAATTGCTAAGGGAGGTAGTTTCTGTCAGACTCAAGATCTTAAAGGCACCTGGAGCCCTATACACAAGTCTCTTGAACTTTTGAACAAAATTTGCAACAATAAGGATGGAACTACTAGTTATCAGCCTGAGTGATGTCAGTCAGAGGAAATGGATAGATGCTGAAATATCTTTCTTATATGTGGGACTTAAAGAGAGCAACAAATATACTATGAAGCAACAAAGCTCCAATGGCCATATAATGGGAAAGTAATCCACACAATTGAGTGGGGAGAGGCTGTTGGGGATGAATGAGTCTTAGACTACTTAGAGAGGGAGGGAGTACACTGGTGATGGGTATGCTGCTGCCATCACATGCATGAGAAACCATTATTAATAGCATTGTATCGTCACAAAATCTTAATAAAATTGTTTCAAAAAAGAGGCTTTGCTATTGAAATAACCATTAGTGGTGCTTGTCTTCAACTCCAAACTTCATTTTTTATATAGCAGATATAGTATTAAAGGGGTGACATGTTCTGATTTTGTGACACATGTCTTAATTGCTTTAAGGGGAACTGAGAAACCTAACAAATACTCCATAAGAAGCAAAAAAAAAAAATCCAGTCTTCCCCCACTGTCTTCTGTGTAAAGTGTATCTGAGTTGTGGGTTATAGATACCTGTTGCAACTCCAGATTGATCCGTTGGCTAGGGAAATTCTACTGTTTAAAGCATCTTGGTCACAAGTGTCTAAGGCATTTTAAAAAAATAAGGGTTAGTAACAGAGTAATCTTGAAAAAGTGATGATTTCCCTTTAGGATTTTCCTTGTGCTTTCCTACTGTTGATGACCATGTCAACTCTTAATTGCTGGAGGGAAAACAAAGACAACAAGGGATAAGAATTTAGGAATGAGGATTCCAGAGATGTGTGTACTGGGACTTTTTGTGCCTTTAAGTGTTTGAGGATAGCAGAAACTCCCTCCCTTAGCTAATCCCGCTATCTGCACAAAGCACAGTCCAGAGGCTGATGCTCAATAGTTGGCACCTTTCCAGGACACTCTTCTTGAATCTAGACCATCTCTCAATGCATGACTAGAGTCAACCTTGAGCTTTAGTAGGAAGATATGGCCCATCGTTTGGAGAAAACAGATTACACAAAGATGGATCTCAGCACTGGCATTGCTGGGAAGGATAAGGTGGACTGAACACATAACAGTTTCAAAACTGGGACTGTGGGACCAGCAGGTGGAAACTGTTGCAGGATTCCTCTGAGAACCTCTGCATCTGCTCTGAATTACCTCCTGCAAATCACTTCAGATAAGGGGGTAGTCTAAATGTGGCAGTTTATCTGACCATGTATTCTGTACTGGCTGGTATAAATATTCTCTAATGCTACCACAAGCATCGTGGGACTAGCTAGATCTTACCAGCATATTTGCCTGGTCACGTTGGATCTCTAAGTAATTAGACCAGAGAGGAATGCTGTTTGCCTCCAAGCAAGCAAGCATGGCTCCCTGATAACTCAAAGGCAACTAAAATACAAAACTACCGTGAAGTAGACGAGACTTGTGAAGGCTTGGAGAAATATTTAACTGGCATTAGTATTAGTCTTTGGTACAGAGACATGCCATCTCAGAAACCCCCTTCTCTACTCTATAAAGGCTTTTCCAGGCAGATCTTGGCTCAAGACATTAGCATATAAAAGCTTATGTGAGGTGCTGGGAGAAATTACCTGAGGGCATTTGACCCTCCCTGCCAGGGGAAATTACATTTAGCTTACAGCTCCTCTCCAGCTCTGCTAGGAGGCTTTGCATTAGCTCTGGGTCCTTGTAAACAGCCAGAAGGCCTCCTGAAGTTGCTACATTTCTATAGAGCTATTTTCCTGTTTTCATCTCTAGATAGCCCAGCCCAGAATGGGCTGGGCTGGGCTAGAGTTTGGGCAGATTTCTAGCTATAAAATAAGCTGCAAGAAGAAAGAAGCTCTCTTTTCCCCCTTTTGCCATTTTGGCTTCCCTTGGCATTTTACTTCTCCATCCTCTCCATTCTCTGTTGGGCCTCAACACGTGGTGGCAGCCATCTTGGCCTACACCTGGCTGGGGCCTAGCTGGGAACCCAGAGTCCTGAGGTTTTCTCTGTTCTTGGCTTGTATATTGGAACCTGTGATAGTAAAGTCCTTTTAAAACTGCATCGGTTTCCTGAGTCTTCATTCATTCCCCGCCCGGCTTTGGAGGTAGAAGGGAACTTGCTTCCCGGCACTGTTGGGGACCCTGCGACTTCCCGACAGAAACATTCTTACAAAATCATTTGGCAAATTATTTGCCTCTCTCCACCTTAGGTCCATGGACTCAGAACCTGTGGGGTAACATCGGGTCATCTTGTTTTCACCCGTACTTTCCTGCATTGGATGCAGCGGCTCCACCTCTGTTCATCCTTACTGTGCCTTGGACTTGCCTGTTGACTCTGTTGGGCTCCAACAGATTTACCACAAAAATACTGCGCTGAGTACTGCCTAATTTTTAAAAGTCTGGCCTCCCTATCCCTGTGCTGACTTTTGGGTTGCGAATGCACAAAAGTATAAACATTCCTAGCTTCCTGGGGACATATATTTGGCTGCTGGAGAGAGGAACTAGGAAAGATGCTCTCACTCTCTCCCTCCAGATACTGTTCAGAGATGTGGTTTGTATGAGCTTGTAGTAATAACAATTCTGTAAGAAGGAGCACAGAGTAGCCATCACTCCTGATCTGATTTTGTAATTGACTTTTATGGTCTACCCCTTCCCCAGTCCCTCAGTTCTGTTCTTGGGGGTCCCATTTCCTATAACAATAGTAGCATATACCTCTTTGCCTTAGTCTCTCGATGGGGAAGGTTAGCAGAGGTAGGGGGTATGAAGGGCAGAAGACAAAAGATGCTTATATATGACATATATGGTAAGATCAGTGCTGTTGTTCTGGTGGGTACTTTCAAAAGAGACAATACTATGCAGAATTAACATGAAACAGCATGCATTTTTGGCTACCTTTATTATATAGCAAAGTAAACTTTTTTAAATATATGTTTATAATGTATATTATATATAATTATGTGTTGTATATAATATAAAATAATACTTTAATATCACTTGATCACTTGACTTCCCGTAGATCATTGATTACTCGAGTAGGCACCAGTAACATTTCAATATGTCCTTGCACATGTGAGATAGGCCAAGGGCATCTGCCCACTCCAGGAACATAAAGAGCCTCAAACCATTCCATTCAAGTCATGGAAATGAGGTCTATAATTGTTACTGGTATTTGGCATGTCACAAATTACACGGGTAGCTTGCCAGGCTTTGCCATGCGGGTGGGATAATCTTGTAGTTACCTCAAAACTTGAGCATTTATTGAAGAACTGCTGGGCTGTGATCAGCTCTTCTGAGTGGTGTTCTGGCGAGAGGGGAGTCCAGATGTGGAAAATAGTGGCTCTCATGGTGTGGGGGTTCCTCTGGCTTCTTGTAAGACTCTGCTGGGGTTGTGGGCCAGGGCTAGAGCCCGCCATCCCTTCCGGATGCCTCATGATCAGCTGGGCACAGGGAGAGCAAGCAGCGGCTCTGCCCCATGTGTGTGAGTCTCTGAATCAGCATACCTGGGCTGGGCTTGGAAAAACTGCTTCAGAGTGGGTTGGTGACTAGCCAGGCTATGATCAGCTATTCTGGGTGGAGTTCTGACGAGAGGGGAGTCCGGATGTGGAAAATGGCGGCCCTCATGGTGCAGGGGTTCCTCTGGCTTCTTGCAAGACTCTGCTGGGGTGGCGGGCCAGGGCTTGAATATATACTTTAATATATCATGTAGTAAAGTAAACTTCCAGGCAACAAGAATACTTGTTGCCTGAATACAGGCGTTTTTATGTCCCTTGGCTCTTATTAGACCATTTCAATTGGCATGCAATGCGATGTGAATATGCTAGCCTTGGCTTTGGCTCTGCCATTCACAATACTTTACCAAGAACTATGAATTCTTCCACAGAGTTTTAGCTGATGGACACCATTCGTGAATAACAAGAGTACTAGTTCCTCATTTACCTTTATTTTATTAACCGTTATTCCATTAACCTTTATTTCTTTTTTTTTTTAATTTTTTTGGGTCATACCCGGCAATGCTCAGGGGTTACTCCTGGCTCTGCACTCAGGAATTACTCCTGGCGGTGCTCGGGGACCATATGGGATGCCGGGATCGAACCCGGGCCGGCATGAGCCGGCCGCGTGCAAGGCAAACACCCCTACCGCTGGGCTATCGCTCCGGCCCCCTTAACCTTTATTTCAAGTGGACCATTTTTTATGTTCTTTTGGAGTTTTCTTGTTAGGAATTGTACATGTTACAAATGAAATAATGAAGGAGGCGTATACATGTCCATTTCTTTCCCAGGACTCAGGGTTTTACTGTAACTGAGTTGCAATGTGATGAAATGGCCACAAGGGCAATGATGCACATAGGAGTAAGCTAGTCATTTTGCTGGTTAACCTGTAGGGTCCCTCACTCTCCTACTCTGAGAAGAGAATTTCTTAGTGCAGGGTACACAATATGTGGAGAGGGCTTTGAGTGTGTCTTTGAAGACAACTGCATAGATGCTTAAACCTGCTCACCTCAATACCTTCTATTTCTTACCAAGGACTTATCAGGGATTCCCTTTTTTCCCTCCCCTGCCTCTCTGAGGTTGAATGGATAGGTGAAAAGGGTCCCAAGGTCCCTAGGATCCAGGGGGTCCCCGACATTATTCATGATCCAACAAGGTCCCTGGCTAAGTCAGGGGCCTACAATCATTTACCCCTACTGACAAAGGAACAAGAACAAGGCTTTGAAAGTCTGAAGCTCTCCTTTTATTCTCTTTTTATGTCTCCTTTTCATATCTCCATTTAAACTCCTTTCTCTCACTCCACTTCATTCCAGAGACCGCCCCCTCAATCTCGCCTCTCAGTGGACCCCTTCTCCTAATTTCTCTTCTCAACTGACTTCTTTCTTTCAGCTTACCTCTCTCAGAACATCTCTCTCTTTCTCTCTACCTCTCTCTTCAGTACCTCTCTCTTTAGGCCAGCTCTCTCTTTAGGGGCTCTCCCTTCAGGTCCTCCCCCTAGACCTCTCTCTTAGAGAAAGCAGACCCTCTCCCATGGCTTCTCTTTCTAGGTCCTGAACGCCTCTTAGGGCCTCTCTCTTCAGGGCCTCTCTTCTCTTCTCTTCTCTTCTCTTCTCTTCTCTTCTCTTCTCTTCTCTTCTCTTCTCTTCTCTTCTCTTCTCTTCTCTTCTCTTCTCTTCTCTTCTCTTCTCTTCTCTCTCTCTTCTCTTCTCTTCTCTTCTCTTCTCTTCTCTTCTCTTCTCTTCTCTTCTCTTCTCTTCTCTTCTCTTCTCTTCTCTTCTCTTCTCTTCTCTTCTCTTCTCTCTCTCTTCATCTCTCTGTTTGTCACTATCTCTCTTTGTCTTGTCTCTCTTAGAATTTCAGTTTCCTTTTTGTTTTTCTCTGTCTGTGAGCAATAGTTTATTAGCTTAAAATAATCAGCTATCACTGTGTCTTAATAAAAATTTAAAAAATCAGCTAGTCTACATAAACTTGATCTTATTTTAACTACTTCTATGTCTGTGACACTACTGTTTTGTGATTTCTTAAAGTGAAAAGTTATTGGACTTAAAATCTTGTTCTGTATCTGAGCAGTCCTCTTATATGGAATTATAGTTTTAGGATTTATAATCCCAAATGTGCAATTACTGAGTCAAATTGTATGAATATGTTTTTTGGTGCATATTTTTTATTACAATACAAACAGCTGTGCTCAATTGTATTAGTTTTACCACAATCTCACAAATCTTGAGTATTTTTATTCAAGCAAATTATTTTCCAGTTGGTGATAAATACAATGGTTTCCTGACAAATGTTAATTTTCTATTTCTTTTTTTTTTTTGCTTTCTTTGGGCCACACCTGGCAATGCTCAGAGGGTTTCTCCTGGCTCTGCATTCAGGAACTACTCCTGGCGGTGCTCAGGGGACCATATGGGATGCTGGGGATCGAACCCAGACCGGCACAGGCTGGTCTCATGCAAGGCAAATGCCCTACCTGCTGGACTATCGCTCCGGCCTTCCATTTCTTTAATAACAGCAAAGTGTAAATTTATCATGCCATTCTAATATCTTATGCAAATTGCTTATTGCAACATTTTCTTAGAGAGTAAAACCCCATTTTGCAGCTTTTAAAACCACATATAAAGACTTTAAAAATCATGATAAATTCAAGTATTTTCCAGATATACTACATTTGTAGTTATGTTGAATCACTGATCATTTTTATATACTAATCTATTATATTTTAAATAAATCTCCTTCTTCCCCTTTTCTAGAGTAGTATGAATTTGCTTATCAACTTATCTGCATGTATTCTGATTTATACATTGTTCGCATGGTTCGCTTCTCTCCCATACCTTTGACTTCAAGAGGTTTTACATGTCAATAATCCTGTCTTTGTTTGACTCAACTGTCCCAAATATTTTATATATATAAAAAGTATTATATATAAAGTATTATATATAAAGTATTATATATGCATATATATCAGCTAACATTCACACATATTCACCTGATTTTAACTGTTATCTCTAAAATCAGCTTCCAAATAGAAGAACTGAGCCTTTTCTTTTAAATAGACTAAATCACATGATTCATCCCAGTAGCTTCTCATCTCAATTGAAATTCAAATTCCTTGTTGGCTACCAAGGCACGACTCATAAAAGGTGTCCACACCCACCTTCATTTCATATCTCAGGAGTCCTTGTTCATTTCTCTGTTTTCACACTGCAATTTTTTTCTGTTTCTTAAACATGGTGAGCTTGCCACCTCTCCCAGGTTTTTCTCTGCTAGTCTTTAATAGAATTTCCATCCCTTTGATCCATAAACTGTTTACCTCTTTTGGACCATTTAATTCAGAAGTCAGATGTCAATTCCGCCTTTATCTGTCTCCGAAAAGAATTAGTCAGATAATTTTATCCCCAAATTTTCAAGTTACTGCCTATATTAAAACACGTTGCTTTATCTTTTTATTTTAATTTATTTTTTTATTTTTTATTGAATCACCATTAGATATACAATTACAAAGCTGTCCATGATCGGTTCATCGAGTTCCAACAACCATTCTTCTACTAGTGCACATTTCCTATCACCATTCCACCTTTCCCTTCTTGCTTCCGTCTTCCACAGCCTGCCTCCATGATAGACTTATTACTAATACTACCACATGAAAGCATCACAATTTGAAATATATAACTTGTTTTCTTCTTTACTTACTTACATGGACACAGAAGAATAGCCATTTTGCCTATTGCTGTTGAGTTCAGCCTGATATCTCTGGCATCTGGAATACTTAGTCAATAATCATTTGCTTAAAATATATCAGTGTTTTTAGTGCTATAAATCCTAACATGTCATTTTGTGATAAATTTGGGGAAATAGAATTTTATTGTTCTTCCTAGATTTTTCTCAAAATTAACTTTTCATTAAGTCCTTGATAGAAATTTATCTATGGCTCCAAATAGTTCAGATACAAAAAAAATGCTGTGTATTTAAGTCTCTTCCACATCTTTTTGTTATCTCTCTCTTCAGTTTCCATGTTCATCACTCAAGCAAGTTTCTAATATTCTTTCAAAGGTTACTTTGTGTGGGTCAGAGAGACAGCACAGGAATTCAGGCACTAGACTCACATGCAACAGACTCTGGTTCAGTCACAGCACTTATATCATTTCCTAAGTACCAGGAGTGTCCCCAGAACACAGAGACAGGAATAAGGTCTGTGCGCCATGGGTATGGACTACCGTCCTCCAAAATGTTACTGTGTATATAAATAAAAATTACTCTATTAAAAATCTGGTCTCACCTCAAGAGGAGGTTGGGTGGCCTAGATGCTATTCCCGTAATGTTTGACTATTAGCAGGGACCTATGATTCAGTTCTCAGGCTCAGTGGTGCTTGGAGTTCACCAGAGCTGAATCTTGTGGTGCTGGAAAGGGTTAGTCAAGGTACTGGTGGGTCATGGGTTGTTGAGATTCATACTCACAATATTTTAAACAATTTTGCACAGTTCAGGCATGTGTTCTGCCACTTAATCTACCACCCTGCTTGAATTTTATATCTTTTCATATTATTATACTTGTTTAGTATTATTATACTAGTTTATTTATTATTATACTTTAGGTTTCAAGTTTGGTTTTTTTTTTTTTTTTTTTTTTTTTTTTGGGGGTCACACCCGACAATGCTCAGGGGTTTCTCCTGGCTCTGCACTCAGGAATTACTCCTGGTGGTGCTCAGAGAACCATATGGGATGCCGGGGATTGAACCCGGGCCAGCATGGGCCGCCGCGTGAAAGGCAAATGCCCTACCCGCTGGGCTATCGCTCTGGCCCCGAGGTTTCAAGTTTGAATGTATTAAGTTTATGGATTTGATAGATCCAATTGCACCTCACCAACCACCAAAGTGCCACAAAACCACTGCCAATGTTTGTAATTTCATAAATCAAAAGGTACTTCTTTACATATATAGTGAAGGTTGTGGGAGTGGTCTCTCACTTTTCCTATCGCTCTTAACTAAGTAGATTTAATCTATTTTATAATTCTCATCCTCTATCACCAAGAATTGAATTTTCCCTACTATTTTGCTTTTTTATTAAGCAGGTCTCTCATCCCTACCAAATTGAAATTATTGTGTCACCAAGGTCTAAGATTTTTCTCCTTCTGATCGATATTGGAAACTTACTCTTCATTAATCTTACAAAATTACATGCACATCAGAGATCTAGGACAATATTTCCTCCCAACTTTGCCAAAAGGAAGTTTTTTAAATAATTTATTTGAATTTTTTGCCAACTTACTAGATGGAAAATGGAATAATTTATCATATTAAGACTTGTGGTTGAACATTTCAAAATCTGTGTAAGAGTTATTTCTGTTTTATTTTCCACAAAGTGTAGTCTGGAATTTTTTTATATGATTCATATATTCACTCAACAAATTTACTTTGTGGTAGGCAGGGTTCTATATACTTAAGATATCATGCAAATACGTGTATTATACATTGCAAATATCCTTCTGCCTATGTATGGCTTTAACTTTGTTTTGTTTTCCTTTAGGTCATGTATTTGTTTGCTATGTAAGTTAATTTTTACATTACTTCTCAATTTTAATCAGGAAGCTTATCCTGCCAGCCTACATAGAGTGCATATAACTTCTCCATTGTTAAATAAGCATAGTTAGAAAATCTTTTTTTTCCTAGTGCCTTAGAAGAATTACCATTGCCAGTCCCCTGAACACTCCTCATATTTTCCTTTTTGTGCAAATTTCCCTACTCAACACACATCTAATTGCTAAATCTGTAGGATTGTTCTCCTGGATTCAGTGACAGTGTGCATAGGAGAGACCCTTGTTGCTTTCAAAATTTCCAGGAAAAGAGGTAATGGAGGTGGGGAGATTATCTATATGACCACATTCACACTCAGTATCTCTATATAATTGTTTATATTTATAAGACGCTGTTAATTTTGTATCCCTTTCCCAATTTACTTAGATAAATGCACAAATACACATATTAACACAAACATAGCCATGAAAACAGTTTTGGCAGCTCTGCAGTGCTGTATAATATAACTGATGAAAAGAGAACTGCTTCTTCAAGTGGCACAGACATGAGAGTGAATCATCGAGTAAGAAAGTCATTTAAAAATTATAAGTCCCAGAACTACAAGGTGTAGAATAGCAGAAAAACACTGACTTGTTAGACCATGAATTTTGTAATAAATACTCTTTCCACCATCTACTAAAAAAATACTGATACCTGCAATAGACATGAAAATCCACGAAACTTTGATCATAGGTTAATGGTCATATTTAGCAATGATCTAGAGGAAAGTAGTTGAAATTACTGTTCCTTAATATTCTTCATGAAAACCACCATTGCCAATTTTGTGTGTATATATACATACATACATATATATATTCATATATATATATATATATATATATATATTCTGCCCCTCAAGGTGTTGCAGGCATGGCTGTGGTGCCCTGCTGCTTGGCAGGTGGCAAACAGGAGACAGGCTTGTCCACACCCAGGGCTCTGCCCAGTGGGCCCTGGATGGTTGATGGTCTAACATAGAAAAGACTGAGCCACCTAAAGTGAACCCAGAGCCATGGCAGAGCCTGGCAAGCTACCTGTGGTGTATGCCGTATGCCAATAACAGTCACAATAATGGACCTCATTCCCCAGCGAATTGAGACGCTACTGGCAACTGCTCGAGCATTCGATGAACAATGGGATGACAAGTGATACAAGTGAAGTGATATATATATATATATCACATATATAGATATCATATATGTATGTGTGTATGTGTGTATGTGTATATGTGCATGTGTATATGTATATATGTATATATGTACATATGTATATATGTATATATGTATATATGTACATATGTATATATGTATATATGTATATATGTATGTATGGGAGTGAAGATAGATGGTCGGCAACTACACCACCTCCACTTCGCTGATGACATCGTTCTAATAACACCAAACATTAGCCAAGCAGTACAAATGCTGACTGACTTCGACCGAGAATGTGGAAAGACAGGTCTACAGCTGAATCTAGAGAAAACTGTGTTTATGAAAAATGAACTAATTCCAGAGGCCCCATTCACTCTCAATGGAGCAGACATCTCTGAATGCAGCAGTTATGTATACCTAGTTTGAGAAGTCAACATGATGAATGACCTAAAACCTGAGCTGCGCAGGGAGGAAGAGAGAGTGGCATGGAATGCCTTCAAAAGCATCAAAGAAATAGCTATATATGTATATATGTATATATATTTATAAATATGATATATATGTGTGTGTGAACATATTTGATCATCATATTAATAAAGAGCAAAATAAAATTCACTGTCAAATGCCCATATAAAATGGAACCTTATGTGGATAGTTAGGAAACATAAAATTCCACCTAACAAAGCATCATTAGTGAGGATTGACAATCTGAGTGACAGCTTCTACTTTCTTGGGTACTGACAAAGTAAGTCTTATAAAATACCTCTGTTGAATTTGCTAATTAGTCAGCTTGAAGAATTACCTTTTGAGGTAATAGACAAAGATGTGGGTAATGGGAATGTGCAACACCAGATATGAGTAGTAAGGAGCCTAAGTTTAGAATAATTCAATCCATAATAGTACCCTCCTTATCAGATAGGGGTATGTGTGTCCTACAATCTACAGGTCATATGGACCTTAGAGACAAAGAGATTGCTGATGCTATCCAAGGTGCAACTACCTTCACTAGATACAAGCCAATCTCTTTCTTTATTGAGTAAACATCAGAATTGAAAATAGTGTTATTCAATGCTACACAGAGAGCACTAATTTTATTTATCTGGAACATCCATCCATCCCTAATCCCAATTCTGAGTATCACCCTTCCAGTTTCATACCATTTTTACTAACATCACTAATATTCCAAGAATGTAAGTCCTCCTCTAGTCTTCATGGTTGTGCTAACAGAATGCACTAAAGATTCAAACTCTTTATCTAGAGAGTCAAGTCATCATATTTAAAAATAATGGGACACTTGCCTCATATGAAAAATAAAAAAATATATTATCATTCAGTGGGGCACATTTTGATTTTCTTCTGTGCTCCATATCTCTGAAAAGCAGGCGTTATTGCTAAGGCCAGTATTGACTTCATAAGTTGGGTATTACCCAGTGGAATGTGATCTGAGGATAAAATAAGTTTATTTCATATGACACAATTGAATGTATTTTTCTCTAGATGACAGTATGTGTTGTATACATATGAAAGCTAGAATAATTCTTAGCATAGAACACTTAGACATATAATGAATGAATAACTCTAGGGACATTTGTTCACTTAAATACAAAAGTAGTTTTTATATTCTAAGAATTCTTCAAAAATGATAAAAATAACAAAGAAAACATTTATTATATCCTTTCTATAATTCATTTCAGTGATCCTGAACTTTAGCTTTCAGGGGGAATTTTTGTTCAAAGAACCTGTCCAAACTGGTCTCTGTTTTCTTTTTTAAGTTAGTGGATTTATGAATTTTTTAAAATCCCAGCAGGGATTTAAAAATTTTTAACTCACTATTATTCCAATTAGATATGGCTTCAGAAAGAGTTATCACAACTCCTTAATACAGTAGATGACTGAAAACTTACCCTAAAGGCATAAATAATGCTTCATACTCCCTTCAAACATGTCTCCTTAATGATTTATTCTTAAGTCTTCCACAACTACATGTGCACACACAATTAGAGCAGGTTCCTGCTTTCCACTTCTTAAATAGTTCTCCAAGCTCAGAAAATTGAATGAACTCTTAAAATCTGCACCTTTTCTTTTCATTTCTTACACAAGCGCTAGCGGAGAGTTACCATATCTCTAACAATTTTCTGCATCACATTTATTTTTAAGATGGAAAAACACTTTGGGATGGAAAAATCAAAGATTTAACTTGGATATTGAAAGGTTTCTCTCACCTACATTTCCACTGAAGAGCTTTGCTACTAAGCTAGCATAAGTCTGGGGAGGTGTGTATTTGCCCAGTGGCATGTGACAATAAACCTCTCTCACTGCCCACTTCAACTACTTTCCATCCTCTGTAATGGTAAGAGTCACAGTTCTGCTGTCAGAATATGCTGGTTAGGTGGCTAGCAGCCTGAGAGGGGCTGTGCATAGAAATGAGTCCCCCGTCCAAGTCTCGTGGACACCAATCTGGGAGAGTTTCATAGGTCTGGCCACTTTCCTCTCCAATCTAGCAGAGTCGTTTTCATCCTTGTCTTCCTGAACCCTTGAAAAATTTGTGAAGTGATGGAAATGGTTAGTAGACATTGACAGGGTTAGTAGAAGGGTTGTTAGATTGTTCGGGGTTACAAAAAATACATTGGAAGCCACATTCAACCCCTTTTGTCTTCAGCTTTTGTTCTCTGATTCTTAAAAAAAAAACTGCAGTAGAAGTTGCTCAGTTTGGGCACTGGGTGTAGGCCATAGAAACTAGTCTGCATGTGAATTTTCATTGAACCGTGTAAGTTCCCATACCTTACTTGTGTCTATGACCTGGTTCTAACCAAGCTGTGCGTTACTCTGGTTAGATTACTTTTGCCTTCAACGCACATGAATCTCATTTTCACGGCCGTATCATCTTCCTTTCCCTCTATGGCCAGCGTCTCTCTGCCTAGCTTACCCCCTCCCTTCTGTGTCTGGAAACTTACTGGAGATAGGGGACATGCAAAACAATGTTTAGAAGGCTCAGTTCTCCTAACATAACTCCCCACCTAGCTAGGATGGATTGTGAAATGCCATGACTTGAAGTGTAGGGAAGAACCAGGGCTATTTGATGCCTGAGGTCCACCAACCACCTCTTTTTTTTTTTTGGGTCACAACCGGCTATGATCAGAGGTTACTCCTGGCTCTGCACTCAGGAATTTACTCCTGCACCAAGCCACTTCTTAACCCCTGTCACCCAACTCGTCCACAGTGCTGGGTTTGAATTTCAGCATGTGACGCTGACAATGAGTTATTAACCCAGTCCCTGTGTTTGAATACTCTTGTTTCATTTATTCATTTTTGTTCACACTGTCAGTGCTCAGGAATCCTTTCTCATGGGGCTTGTGAACCCTAAGGGGAACCCATAATTGGACCTAGATCAGCCACATGCAAGGAAGGTATACACCCTTCTGCTGTATTATCAGATAATAATATTCTGATAAAATCTGGTCCCCCCGACCACATTTTTTTTGATTTATTGGGAAAACTCTTAAGTCATTCTTTTTAAATTTTGCTCACATTTCATTTTTTCAGCACATCTCGTAACTTCTCCATTTGTGCATCTCCAGCTCTTTTACAGGTTTCTAGTGTCACATTTATTTATTTTGCATCAAGCTACAATTAAGTCTTTGCTAATCTGTCTCACTCTTGAATTTTAAATTCTTAAAACAAGAAATAATTTCTCTTATATTTTAATCCCTGTAATTACAGGATTTGTTTTCTAACAACAATGACTAGCATTTACAATAATCTAGTGGACTCAAACTTTAAAAAAATACTTAAAAATTTAAATAGGGATGTGAAGGTTTTCAATAGTGTGCAATATGACATCTATAAACGTACTCTCTTAATTATGTATTTTAATTTAGAGAACACTTTGAGAGCTTTGTAAGTTGTATCTTTGAAAAAAAAAGAAGAAAAAATAACTTATCTGTGGCAAGTTGCCAGTTCATTAATATCAGCTTTATGGATTAAAGTGTGTTTGACAAAAAGTAAGACTTTATAGCTCTGAGATACCTGGAAGTAAAATGTCAGTTAGATTCAATTTGAAATTTATTTTGAAGAGATAAATGGGTTCTTCAAATATTTTTCATTATCACTTGTACTGCTCCTACTTCTAATGAATTTTGATAGGTGCCACCTGAAATCTGCTTTCATTTTGATATCTCCAGGATGAACCAAAACCATTTACTTTTTATAACCTGCAAGAGAATGAAAGTCAGTAACATAATCATTATAGTAATTAACAAAGCTTACTGTCAAGACAATTTTATTTATTATTAAGCCACTCACTGTAAATCTACATTTTTTGCTCTTGCTGTCAGAAAAGAAGGGACACCTGAGATTACTATTCTCTGCATTAAAAACTTGACAACTTGAAGACTATCAACAACCCTCCCTCCTCCAAGTTTGACTATTTCTGTCCTTTCATTCTCTAAAAAACGACTCTTATATTTCAACTCTCAAATTATCTTTAGAGCTTGCATCTATGTTTATTTATTTTTTATTATAACACCGTGCAATACAGAATTACAAGAATGTTCATGATTGGGTTTCAGTCATACATTATTCCAGCACTCGCCCCTCCACCAGTGCCCCTATTCCCACCACCAATGACCCCAAATTCCCTCCCCCATCCCCCTGCCTGCCTCTATAGCAAGCACTTTTCCTTTTCTCTCTCTCTCTCTCTCTCTCTCTCTCTCTCTCTCTCTCTCTCTCTCTCTTTCTCTTCTCTTGCACATTGTGGCTTGCCCTACAGACATTTAGCGATTAACATGTAAATCCCTTTGTGTACATACAATGCTTAGTTCTAATCTGATGTTAATATTTCCCATAATTATTAGAACACCATATATATCTATATTCCATTAACAAATGCAGTCATTCTATATCTGTGTTTTTTCCTTCTGACATCTTGCTAAGCATGATAGTCTCCATGTCCATTTTACATAAAGTAAGCTACAGATCTGGTCAATCTAATGAAAATTCCAGAGGTATTTTTTACATATATAAAAATATAAAAGTTAAAAATTTTATATAGGATCATTTTTACATATATAAAAATATAAAATTTCAAAATTGTATATGGGATCACACATGAACTAAGAAAGTCAAAGAGATTTTTAGAAACTGAAATAAACAAATACCATTAAAATAGAGTAGCAAACCCAGAAATATGTTCAAGCATATTATCAACTCATCTTTGACAAGGGTACTTATAGGCATACACTGAGGGTGGGTAGTCTTCAAAGATGATGTAGAAGTCTGCTATCCAAATGCAAAAAATGAAACTGGACTCACATTGTAGACAAAAAGAAAAGTTCAGAAGAGTCTTAAGACTGAAATGAGAATGGAAAACTCTTATACAACTAAAATTAATATGGGAGACATCTTTATGACATTGATCTTGGCAGTTTTCTGGTTGTGGCATTAAAAGCAAAAGCAGAGAAGTGAGATACAAACTAAAATATATAAAAGCAAATAAAGCAAGAGAATAAAGGTGGTAGCATACAGTCACTATCACTATCTTCCCGTTAATTATCTATTTGCTAGAGCGGGCACTAGTAATATCTCCATATGTCCTGTATCATGCTAGTAGAACCAAAAGGAATCTGCTTGCTCCAGGAACATAAAGAGCCTCAAACCATTATATTAGGTCATGGGAATGACCCAATATAAATGTTACTGGTATTTGGCATATCAAATACTACGAGCAGCAGCTAGCCAGGCTTGCTGTGTGGGTGGCATACTGTTGTAGTCACCTCTAAATAAAGCATTTATTGATGCACCCCACGCGGCCTCTAGTGGCTGCGCAAGCGGGCTGTGATAGTCTGGTCTGCTGGGTGGAGTTGTGGCCGAAAGGGAAGTCCGGATGTGAAAAATGGCAGGCCCCATGGAGTAGGGGAGGGTGGTCTGGCTTGTTGTGAGGCTCTGCTGGGGTTGCAGGCCAGGGCTAGAACACGCCATGCCACCCGGGCACCTCATGAGCAGCTGGGCACAGGGAGAGCAAGTAGCAGCTCTGCCCCATGTCTGAGAGTCTCTGGTTCAGTATACCTGGGCCGGATTGAAAAATAATAAACTGCTGCAGGGTGACTGTCGATGATCCAGGCTGTGATAGTCTTGTCTGCTGGGTGGAGTTGTGGGAGGAGAGGGAAGTCCGGATGTGGAAAATGGCGGGCCCCATGGAGTAGGGGAGGTGGTCTGGCTTTGTTGTGAGGCTCTCCCGTGTGGCAGGCCAGAGCTAGAACCCACCATGCCTCCCGGGCACCTCATGAGCAGCTGGGCACAGGGAGAGCGAGTAGCAGCTCTTCCCCATGTCTGAGAGTCTCTGGTTCAGCATACCTTGGCCAGATTGAAGAAAAAAAAAAACTGCTGCAGGGTGGCTGTCAATGATCCGGGCTGTGATAGTCTGGTCTGCTGGGTGGAGTTGTGAGGAGAGGGAAGTCGGATGTGGAAAATGGCGGGCCCCAATACCTTTAAATAAAATACAGCTCAATCACAAAAAATAATAAATATGAAAAGGTGGTGAATAGATATTTATTGGTATTTTTCATAGAAAACATATAAGTGACCAACAGGTTTCTGAATATATAAAAAAGCATGTGCATCATACATCAAGGCAATACAAATCAAAACCACAGATTTGCCCAAACTTGTTAAAATGGTGATTATGAAACAACACCAACATAGAGGGGATTTGTTAACAAACATGTGGAAGAATCTGATACACTTTTCAGAGTCAAAATGCAAAAATGCTACCATCACTAAGGGAACAATATATAGGTTTCTCAATAAAACCCTGAAATTACATCCTCTAGCATTGGACCGCTAGATATTTTACTGAAATTGTCTCAAAGGGATAGTGTACCCTCTGCAATATTATTAACATTAATCAAACATGAAAATAACCTAAATATCTATTAATATATGGAATGACAGACTAAGAAATAATGTTTTTAAATATGTACAATATTATATATAATATATATTCTACATATTAATATTGTGTTATATATGTCGTATACAATACTAGAAAATTGTGTATTATTCAACTTCAGAAATAAAGGTAGTTATTCCATGTATAACAATATGGGTGAATCTCAAAAACATGTGAAGTGAAAGAGTTAAGAATACTGATATAATTTTACTTATATAACTATCACTATCACTATCACTATCTTCCCGTTCATCATCATTTGCTCGAGCAGGCTCCAGTAACATCTCCATATGTCCTGTCTCATGCTAGTAGAGCCCAAGGGCATCTGTTCGCTCCAGGAACATAAAGAACCTCAAACCATATATTAGGTCCTGGTAATGACCTAGCATAATTGTTACTGGTATTTGGCATATCAAATACGACACAGGCAACTTGCCAGGCTTGCTGTGTAGGTGGCATACTCTTGTAGTCACCTCTAAATATAGCATTAATTGATGAACTTCACAGCCGCTTGCAGCCACAGGAGTTGGACTGTGAGAGGCTCATCTGCTGGATGGAGTTCTGACCAGTGGGAGGTCCGGATGTGAAAAATGGTGGCCCTCATGGATGGGGGGGTCGTCTGGCTTGTTGTGAGGCTCTGCTGGGGTGGCGGGCCAGGGCAAGAACCCACCATCCCTCCCAGGCGCCTCATGAGCAGCTGGGCACAGGGAGAGCTGGAAGCAGTTCTGCCCCATGTCTGTGAGTCTCTGGATCAGCATACCTGTGAGTCTCTGGATCAGTATGCAGCATAACTTATATAACTAACATTGTCAAATTCTTCAAAGTTAATAATAGTATGGCAACTGAACTATAGCTGATCAGCCAAGAGGGAAGCGGGAAGTTGCTATCCAACACAATTTCAATTAGCAAGATTTTTAAATTCTGGAGAGATAAAGTGCAATATTGTGCTTGTGACTAACAATATGTTTTTCCATCATAAGATCCTACCACTGAACCATCTCACCAGGTTAACCAAGTGTAATTGGGAGTAGCTTCTGGGTCCCTTGAGCATTGCTTGAAAGACCAACTCCTTTAAAAATAAGTATTGTACATTTTAAAATGTTTTTCATCTCATAAATCTCATGTTAGATGTTTTGACAATGAAGATTTCATCTCTAGGTACTTGAGGGTATTCATTTTTAAGTGTAATCATTAATTCAGTCAATTTTACATCAGAGCATTTTTTCCCTATTGGGTCTCTATGTTTAACTCCAAAGATAAGTTATTTAGAGCCAAGTCCCTGAGTTAAAAATAGTAAGCAACTTGAGTTTACATTTCATGGGATCTTGTCATAATTCAGATGTGTGGGGGGGAAAAACAAACCAACCTAGCCAGCCATGATGTAGTCACTTATTTTAGAAATGATGGTAGAATAAAACATGGATGACACACCAATATCAGTTTTTCAATAACTGTCTCTGGTGACCAGACCATTATAAATGCACACTGTGGCTCCAATCTGTACTGTGACTTCTATACCTATGACCAAGAAAACATAGTACTTAAATAGAGGGGAGTGAAGAAATTCTACACAGCACAGGTTTTATAATCATTAGATTTCCCCTTTAGGATTATACAAAAGTCGGTGTTGGAGCAGTAGTACAGTGGGTAAGGCACTTGCCTCTACATAACATGGCTTTGATTTCTGCTACCACTATGGTCCACAGAGTCCCACTCAGGAATGATCCCTGAGTGTAGAGCCAGAGAAAGCCCCTGAGCTTTGCTTGCTATGATGCGAAACAAAGCAACAGCAAACAGAATTATACAAAAGTGTATCCTTTTGATTTTAATGGTTTCTTTTTGCATTCTGCCCACACTGGTAATAGGCCGGATAATTTCAGAGACAAATGAAGAGTGATACTCATCTGGGAGCACAATCACTAAAATAGGCATTTCATTAACATTGATGTTTTACAAATGGTGCTCCTCCTGCGTAGACTGATTCTTAGATTTCTTCCTCTTCCTTCTCTGTTCCTCAGATATTATGTTCCCCCAACAAAACAAGAAGTAGATCCTTTGGTATTAATGACATTATGTAAATTATTTGGTAAATGAAAGCACCTGCATGCCTCTGTATCTCACTGCTGGGACCAGACCAAGATTAGATAGCGGAAAGTGGAAATTAGATTTAAAAAAAGTAGATTAATATGGGGCCAGAGCGATAGTAGATTGGGTAGGACATTTGCTTTTCAGATGGCCTATCTATATTTGATCCCCAGAACCCCAGATGGTCGGTCTCCAGTGTACTTCCAGATAATTCCTGAGTGCAGTGACAGGGAATAACCCCCTGAGCATTGCTGGGTGTGACTCAAAAAACAAAGAGCAAATAAAGTAGATTAATATATTTTATTATTTTACCATTTTATTCAAGTAACAGTGCATTATTTCACTTGGCTCAGGTGTGCATAATTATAAATCAGCATCTGTATGCGTGTGGAGTCATCTGTTGGCTTTCACTAGTTAGTGTCTGTTACTTGGTCTTTTTATTAGTAGAGCTTCTCTTCCTTATTGTCTCAATTACAGTTTCATTAGCTGGGTTGCTACCCTGGGGCCTTACATTGTTATGAAAGAAATGCTTGCCAGAAACAGATGACTTGGGAAATGGAGGAGAGAAAAAATAATTTTCAAGGCATCTTAAAAATGCCTTGTCTCTGTAAAAATAGTCACTATTTTATATATTCACATATAATCTATCAATCTACCCCACCGATTTTACTGTCCCAATTACAAAAAAATATGCTGCCCATATTGTGGGAATACTTAAACTGGAAACCCACAAAGAAGTCAAAGAGACAAGCCCTGTTATCTTATTCAACACCAGAGTAAGGCATCTTAAGACATTTCCACTCACATCTCTTTTTGTCCCCAAATCTTGACATGACCCAGGGCATATAGAATAGACATACAAATAAAGCATTTGCTAATAATTATAAATTCATTTGCAAAGCAAATCCCCCCCAAATCCACACATAGCTTCTTTATTCCAACTGGGGTCATGACTCACAGTTTAAATAGCCAGGCACTAGATAAAGTTATCTCCTAACTAATAGAAGGTATCATTGTTTCTAGTAGTGCTTTAATATTGTGGAAATGTTAATATATCATCCCAAAATAGCATCCCATTCTGGAAATTATTATTTCTATGCCATATGGAATTGTAACTGATGCTCCTTTTACAGATGAGATTCTAGTTGGTTTTACCCGTACATATAATTTCTTATCCAGCCACCGATTTTTATGACTATTCCCAAATAAAAAATAAGACTACATTAAAAATACAAACTACAGATGCTGGAGAGATAATGCAGAAGGTAGCATATTTGCTATGCATGCGGCTGGACCTGCATTTAATCCCAAACACCTCATATGGTCTCCTGAGCCACCAGGGAGTGATCCTTAAGAGTAGAATTAGGGAGTAAACTCTGAGCACCAGTGGGTGTGGACTCCACCCAAAAAGAAATTTAAACTATAGGGCCCAGGAATGTGACAAGTAGAATAGGAAGACAAGAACAATACACAAAAATGGTCAGTTATCAAGAAAAGAGAGGGGAAAAGGGCTATATAAATGCAGAATAAAAGTTGCTGGAGAGATAGCACAGTAGGTAGGGTACTTGGCTTGCACATCTGACTCTACTTTGATCCGATATACTAAATATGGTCCCTCAACACTACCGGGTATGCGTCCAAAATGCTATTACCACATAGAACTTAGCATTAAATACAGGCAAAAAGATATACATGATAACCTCTAAGTATATGTATTACAATCCACAATATGTAAGAGAGGGAAGAGAGAAAGAGAGAAAGAGAAAGAGAGAAAGAGATGGAGGGAACCTGCCACAGAGAAAGGCTAGGGGAGGCGGGGAGAGGGAATCGGGGGACATTGGTGGTGGGAAATGGGCACTGGTGTAGGAATGGGTGCTAGAACACAGTATGGCCGAAACCCAAATATGAACATTTTTGTAATTGTTAAAAAATAATAAAAAGGGAAAAAATAAACATGAATAAAAGAAAAAGGGGGAGAGAGAATAATAATAAAGTTTTTTAAATAGAAAATAGTAATGAATGCTAAAATAAAAGCACAATTTAAAACATAGCTTTGTCATAAACTGTGTATAAAGTGTATACATTTATAGCAGATAACTCATTGGCTTTTATTATTTATGGAATTATTTAACCACCATCATTTAATTTTAGAACATATTCGTTACCTTAAAACACCACTGTAACACATTTCATATTCCCTCAGTCACTCCTATGTCTAGCTCAAAGTAATTATGGATCTCCTTTCTTTCAAAGTCTCTGTAGCTTTGTCTACTCTTGACTTTATAATGGAATAAGTAAAATGACTGCTATTTTGAGACTGACCTCTTGCACAAATAATCCTGTCTATTAAGTATATTAGAAATGTTCTTGTACTTATTGGAACTTTATTCATTTGTAATAGATGTTTTTCCATTTCTATAACGTACTACATATCATCTATATAGTCACCAGCTGATGAGTATTATCATGTTTACATTTCTGAAATTCTCTGAATAATTTTGGAATGAGCACTCTTCTTTCTATTTTTGTGTGAGCATTATTTTCATATAGTTGAAGGTGTTTATCTAAAAAGTTGGATTTTTTTCCATGCTCATTCTAAGTTTAACATTCAAGAACCCACAGAACCCAGTTTCTTTGGAGAAATACTATCCCAGGACATTTTTACTCAGCCTTCTGTTGTATGATTTGAGTTTTCAATCTTTGAGATGTCTTTTTTTTTATAGGATCAATAAAAAATCTCTAACCAGTGATATGCTTTGGAAATGTTTTCTACCATTGTAAGGGTAGTATACTTACTTTCTTGATGATGTTCAGTTCATAAGAAATATATTCATTATAAAAATAATGACAGCATTAAAATATTGACATGATTTTAAAGTGGTAAATCATAATAATATATTGATATCAAATCAAGGATCATTTGATAGATACTAGAGGCAGGTAGAGGATATAATGTTCAATGGCTATATTTTGATGACGGATCATTAAAATGATTAGTTTGTATTCTTAATTTTTAAAACTTTATGAATTATACATTTAGATGATATTTTTTTTATTTTCAGTGAAAATAGTCTCAGATAATGGATATAGGGAAGTTTAAGGTAAGGCATTTGAACATTATCCCAGTCTTAGTTTATAGATGTAATAAGATTCTGCCTACAATCTTTTGTTTTTCTAATGAGATTTGGTTAGTCCATTCTCTGGCAAACTAGGACAAATGTCTGTAATTAGTATCATAAATATTTATAAAAGACTACAGTAGACACAATTATGTTTTTGAATTTTGCATAAATGCTATCTTATTCACTCTGTCAAGTATTTCCCTTGCAAATGAATTTTTTTTCATGCTAGTATATTCAGAATCATTGTCTCAGGAGATTTCTTCCACCTATTAAACTTGAGACGACAAAATGCTGTCAAAATAAAATAGAAGCAGATTCCCAGTGTCAACATTTGTCTACATTTTATATAAGTTCACAGTAAAAGAAAAGTCTTATCATAAAAGCTTGTAAATAATGTTGGTGCAATCTGCCTTATTCTTTTATTCTGCTACAAGTGACTCGTTCAATTACCTTAAACAACTACAACTTTAAATTCATATGTCTGAATTTATTCATCTTAAAGTATAATTACTAAAAGGTAGTTATTTCATTTGTATTCTTTGTGTCAGGTTGGGGGAATGTTTCTTTTATTGTACAAATCTCACACTTTCTTATAAGTCCTTTAGCAACCAGTCAAGAAGAATTTTATATCAGTTCTGCTTAAAGCAAGTGGACCAATACCTTGGGTTCTTTACTTCATGAAAATAATGCATGAATTCTCTTAGAATTTTAATAGTAGCAGTAGTTGGGATAAGGCAGACATTATGCCATTTACTACTTAGAGAAACAAAGGAAACATAAATAATATTTAAGTGATTCCATTTCACACAATTACTAATTGGTCTCTTGTATTACTCTGTCTTTTCCCACTTAGCTAGGTTGTCTCCTACGTAATTAGTCATTGTGAAGTAGATTATAAATGGTAGCATTAAAATATTGAGACTCATTCCCTGATCTGTTATCCTTCTAGCAACATTAGAGAGATTGATACATTCTAAAGAGTGGCCAAAATGACAGAACAATAAAATAAACTGTGGACAATGTCAGTTGCCATAAGGTCATAGCAGATGAGCCTGGATGAGGTTTTGTCACAAAAAAGAGTGCTAAAGAAATAAATAGATGTCAGCTTCGTAGAAAGCATGCTTCCCTCTTGAGAGAAAGCCTGGTTATTATATGAAGCTTCTAATTTAACTTAATGGGATTTGAGTCCTGCTCTGTGGAGTGCTTTGGCGCATGTTTCTTTCATTGTCTTGGGCCCAGCCCCTGCTGGGAGAAATCTGCTATGGGAGATTGGCATTCTCTCTGCTTCAGCTGCAGCTGCCCAGACTCTTTCTCTCATGCCCATGTTCACCAAAACATGATTATCTTGGACATTTGCAAATTTGTGGAAATCTCATTTGCACCTAGTATGGTCTATATACATGAATAAGAATTGCCCATCTTTGGGGTAAAATTATGTAAACATACATTGTCAGGCCCGTTTGTAGCAAGTTTATTGTACATCTTGTACATCTTGTACATTGTACAGATCCATTTGTACATTGATTTTTCCCCCAAAAATCTTGCATGAAATCTATCCACCTTCTTCAGTGCCAGCCTTTTCTTCACACCACCTACTGTTCTATATCTTAAAACAAAATTGCCCTTCTAACTGAGTTCACTGAACAAAGCTTTAACATGGAGAATTGCTGTGCCTGGAAACTTTAACATCAGGGAGAATTTCAGTATAGTAATAGATGAGAGAATGTTATAGTAATAAAACAGAACATGTATGTTGTATTTACGTAATTTTAAGTCCAAATCATGGCAGGTTTCAGTCTACCCTGGATGTTAGCTTTCTATGGTCAAGTTTCTGAGAGTAAGGGAGAGTAACTGTAACTTTAAGAAGGTAAGTGTCTTCTGGTAGAACTTTACAGGGAAAAAAATCCAAATTATTAAGAACTGGGAAGAAGAAATGAACAGAAATTTCCTAAAAGAAAAATTCGAATTGCCAAACGACATATAAAAAGTGCTCTTTTCCTTTATTATCAGGGAGATGCAAATCAAAACAATAATGAGATCTCATCTCACACCACAGAGACTGGCACACATGCAACAGAGCAAGCAAAACCAGTGCTGGCATGGAATCTGGGGAAAAGGGACTTTCATTCATTGCTGGTGGGTATCTCAACTGGTCCAGCCTTTTGGGAAAACAATACGAACATTCCTCCAAAAACGAGATATTGAGCTCCCATTTGACCCAGAAATACCACTCCTGGGAAAATACCCTGGAGGCCAAAAAAAACACACAATAGAAACACCATCTGTACTTATATATTCATCACAGCACTATTCACTTTAGCTAGAATCTAGAAACAACTTGAGTACCCAGGAACAGAAGACTGGATAAAGAGACTATGGCATAGTCTACTCAATGGAATACTATGCAGCTGTCAGGAAAAATGAAGCTATGATGTTTGCCTACAAAGGAATGGACATGGATATTATCATGTTTGGTGAAATTAGCCAGAGGGAAAAGGACAGATATAGAAAGACTACATTCATTTGTGGGGTATAAATACACACCAGTGTTCTACTAATTGTTGGGAATGTAATGCCAGATTATAACTGAGCATTGAAAGCAAAGGGATATACATGATAACCCCTAAATGGCAAGTCACAGTGTGTAAGGGAAGTGAGAGAAGATGGGGAGGAGAAGGGACTAGAAGAGGGAGAGGGAGATGGAGAAGAGAGGAGAGAGGGAGAAGAATATGGAGGAGGAAGAAGAGGAGGAGAAGATGAAGAAGAAGGAGGAGGAGGAGGACGAAGAGGAGGAGGAGGGGGGAGAAGAAAAAGAAGAAGAAGAAGGAAGAGGAGGAGGAGGAGGAGAAGGAGAAGGAGAAGGAGAAGAGGATGAGGAAGGCAAGGGAGAGAGGGAGCAGAAGGAGGAGGAGAAGAAAAGAAAAAGGAGAAGGAGAAGGAGAAGATGACAAACTGCTATAGAAGCAGGAAGGGAGGATGGAATCTGGGGACATTGGTGGTGGGAAACATTCATTGGTGGAAATATGGGTGCTGCAACATTCTATGACTGAAACCCAATCATGTACAGTTCTGTAATATTCTATCTCACAGTGTTATAATAATGGTTTTTTTTAAGTATTTTATTATACCACCGTGAGATATACAAATAAAAAAGATATACAATTAAAAAGTTCATGTTTGGGTTTTGGTCATACAGTGTTTCAGCACCCGTCCCTCCACCAGTGCCCATCTCCCACCACCAACATCCCCGGTTCCCTCCCCCTTCCCCAGCCCTGCTCCATGGCAGGTTCTTTATTTCTTTCCCTTTCTCTCTCTTTATCTTTTTCCTTCCCTTCCAGACTATGGATTACAGAACATACATTAAAAGGTTGTCATGTGTATCCTTTTGCCTCTATTTAATGCTCAGTTCTAGGTTGGCATTAGTACCCTCGACTATTATTAGCACCCTGTTCCATTTTCTGTCTTACCTAAACTCTGACTCCCACACGTTTGTGATAATCTCCACCTTTGACAAGACCTCCTGATATATGTTTCACTTGACCTTGGATATTGGTATCATAATATGTACATATATATTTATGCCATGCAAATAAATGCAGTCATTCTGTATCTGTCTCTCTCCTTCTGGCTAATTTCGCTCCAACATAATCTTCTCCATGTCCATCCATTTATAGGCAAATTTTATAACTTCATTTTTTCCTAACAGCTGCATAGTATTCCATTGTGTAGATGTACCAAAGCTTCTTTATCCAGTCATCGATTTTCGGGCACTCTGGTTGCTTCCAGATTCTGGCTATTGTGAATAATGCTGCTATGAACATAAAAGTAGGGATGGTGTTTCCGCTGCGTATTTTTGGTTTCCCAGAGTAGATTCCCAGGAGTGGTGTGGCTGGGTCAAATGGGAGTTCAATTTCTAGTCTTTGGAGGAAAGTCCATATTGTTTTCCAGAAAGGCTGTACCAGCCGGCATTCCCACCAACAATGGATGAGTGTCCCCTTTTCCCCACATCCACGCCAGCACTTGTTGTTCTTGCTCTTTTGAATATGTGCCAGTCTCTGTGGTGTAAAGTGGTATCTCATTGTTGTTTTGATTTGCATCTCTCTGATAATTAGTGATGATGAGCATTTTTTCATATGTTTTTTGGCCATTCGAATTTCTTCCTTGCTGAAGTTTCTGTTCATTTCTTCTCCCCATTTTTTGATGGGGTTGTTTGTTTTCTTCTTGTAAAGTTCTACCAGTGCCTGATATATCCTGGATATTGCCCCTTATCAGATGGGTATTGGGTGAATATTCTTTCCCATTCTGTGGACTGCTTTTTGTATCTTAGTCACTGTTTCTTTTGAGGTGCAGAAGCTTTTCAGTTTCATGTAGTCCCATATGTTTATCTTTTCTTCTAGTTGCTTTGTTAGTGATGTTTCACCTTTGAAGATGCCTTTAGCTTCAATGTCGTGGAGGGTTTTTCCTATATTTTCTTCAATGTACTTTATGGATTCAAGTCTGATATTGAGATCTTTAGTCCATTTTTGATCTGATTTTTGTGCATGGTGTTAGACACAGGTCCAAATTCATTTTTTTACATGTTGCTGCCCAGTTTTCCCAACACCACTTGTTGAAGAGGCTTTCCCTTACTCCATTTTAGACTCATTGCACCTTTATCAAAGATTAAATGATGGGAGGCATCACCTTTCCCAACTTCAAACTGTACTACAAGGCAGTAGTAATTAAAACAGCATGGTATTGGAATAAAAAACAGACCTGTGGACCTATGGAATAGAATTGAGTATCCTGACACCCAACCTCAATCACAGTGTTATAATAATGTTTTTAAAAAATGAAAGTGTCCTATATAGGTAAACACTGCCAGCCTTGTATAAAATCAACATTCAGCATCAAACCCAGTGCTGAAGTCCCTGTTGTTGTTTGCTTTTGGGTCATACCCGGTGATGCTTATATGGGGATGCCAGGGATAGAACCCAGGTCTGCCACGTGCAAGGCAAACACCCTACCTGCTGTGCTATCGCCCCAGAAGTCCCTGTTATCTAGTTTTACTATCATCATTCTCTTACAGCATTTATATTTTTCATCAGTTAGATCCTTCACAATATTGTAAAAACACTGCTATTCTCATAGAAAATCAGGTATAGTATGTGGGCTGGCATTATCTTGTCAGTTTAAAAACTTCCAACCCCTACCATGTGTTTGAAGTCTTGAAACTTTCCTACAATATTTCCCACTCATATCTTTCCCGTTGTCTACATGTCTCAGCTCAGAAAGTCTGGTGTGCGCTATGTATTTTTTTCATGAAACTAGGAAGAGGGCAGAGAAGTATGGAAGTGTATATAAATCATGAATTGGAAGGAATAACATTTGGCTTCAAAGTTCAAGTGTTGTCTCAATTACTCTTTGAACATGAGTATAGAATGTTTTCCAGTATTGGTGCTTCTCGCTCAAGAACTGAATCCTTTAAACTCTAATACTTGTTAGTTGAATCAAAGAACACTATTGAAGTACAAGTTGGGGAGGGGCTGAAGAAGAGAAGGTGCAGTGCTATATAATGTCACAGAAAATAATGTCCCCAACGAATTAGTAAGTAGAGAGTGTTACACAAATGAATAGAAATCTCCACATCTGTGGGATATATTTCTCAATGATCTATTTCCCCAAACTTCCCATGCATTTTGTTTTATTAAGAATGTGGAGTGTTGCTGGCCCCCTGGGATGAACTCAGATCCAAAGGCAGAGCCTGGCAAACTACCCGTGGTGTATTTGATATGCCAAAAACAGTAACAATAATGGACTTCATTCTCAGCGAATGGAGACGTTACTGGCACCCTTCGAGCAAATCAATGAACAATGGGAAGACAAGTGATACAAGTGCTACAAAGTGGAGTGATGGGGCGGAGGCGATAGCACAGTGGGTAGGGCATTTACTTTGAACGTCGCCGACTTGTGTTTGATCCTCGGCATCCCCTATGGTCTCCGAAGCACTGAAGCACTGCCAGGAGGTAATTCCTGAGCGAATAGCCAGGAGTAACCCCTGAGCGTTGCTGGGTGTGACCCAAAAAATCAAAAACAAAACAAAACATAAACATGGAGTGAACTCTTAAATCGTGGTTGTTATGTGTACTTCATCCAAAACCATGTGATGGACAGGGTTGGAGGAAATAGAGTAGATTTAAAAATCAGTCTTAACAGTGTGGTATTGGTATAGAGACAGACCTGTAGACCTATGGAATAGAACTGAGTATCCTGAAACACATTCTCAAATATACAACCACTTAATCTTCGATAAAGGAGCAAAAAATATTACGTGGAGCAAAAGAAAGCCTCTTCAACAAATGGTGCTGGGAAAACTGGGCAGCTACATGCAAAAAATGAACTTAGACCTCCTTCTAACGCCATGCACAAAAAGTCAGATCAAAATGGATTCTAGATCTCAACATCAGACATGAATCTATAAGGTACATCGAAGAAAACATAGGAGAAACGCTCTACGACATCGAAACGAAAAGTATCTTTAAAGATGACACACCACTGACCAAGCAAATGGAAGCAAAGATAAACAAATGGGATTATATAAAACTAAAAGCTTCTGCACCTCAAAAGAAACGGTGACCAAGATACAAAGACAATCCACAGAGTGGGAAAGGATATTCACCCAATACCCATCTGACAAGGGGTTAATATCCAGGATATATCAGGCACTGGTAGCACTCCACAAGAAAAAAACAGCCAACCCCATCAAAAAATGGGGAGAAGAAATGAACAGAAGCTTCCAAAAAGAAGAAATTCGAATGGCCAAAAGGCATATGAAAAAGTGTTCTTCATCTTTAATCATCAGGGAGATGCAAATCAAAACAACAATGAGGTACCATCTCACACCACAGAGACTGGCACACATCCAAAACAGCAAGAACAACCGGTGCTGGCGTGGATGTGGGAAAAAGGGACTCTGATCCACTGTTGGTGGGAGTGCCGACTGGTCCAGCCCTTTTGGAAAACAATATGGGCATTCCTCTGAAAACTAGATATTGAGCTCCCATTTGATCCAGCAATAGCACTCCTGGGAATATACCCGAGAGACCGAAAAACACATAGCAGAAACACTATCTGTACTTCTTTATTCATCTCTGCGCTATTCACTATAGCTAGAATCTGGAAACAACCTAAATGCCCGAGAACAGAGGGACTGGCTAAAGAAACTGTGGTTCATCTACACTATGGAATACTATGCGGCTGTCAGAAAAGATGACATTATGAAATTTACCTGCAAATGGAGGGACATGGAGACTATCATGCTGAGTGAAATTAGTCAGAAGGAAAAGGACAGATATAGAATGACTGCATTCATTAATACGACATAAATAGATACCAGTGTTTTACTAAATGTGGGAAATGGTAATGGCAGATTAAGACTCACCATTGAATATACACAAAGAGACTTAAGTGATAAACTCTAAATATCTGCAGGGCTAGCCACAATGTGTAAAAGAAGAGGCAGAGAGATGCAGAGACAGAGAGAGACAGAGAGAGAGAAAGAGAGGAAACTGGGGTACCTGCTATTAAGGCAGCATGGGGGTGGGCAGGAGGGGGTGGGGTACATTGGTGGTGGAAATGGGGCACTGGTGGAGGGATGGGTGCTGGTATACTGTATTACCAAGAACCAATTATGATCACCTTTGTAATTGTATGTTTCACTGTGGTATAATAAAAAATTAAAAAAAAAATAAAAAAAAAAAAAAAAAAAAAATAAAAATAAAAATCAGTCTTAAAAACCATAGTTATTGGGGAAACTTCTTTTGTTTGGTATTTTGCATATATACCACAAATGAACTTTGAAGACCTTAGTGTCATAATAATCTGTAGATTATCACAGATTGGTGGGCTTCATTCAATCTACTTTGTATTTTCTGCAGTTAAGCAGTGCTCAATGCACTCCATGGATTAAATTTGTAGCTCCAAGAAGTTTACTGGACCAGGAAACAAGGAGGAGTATGCATCAGAAGTGAAAAGGTTCTGCTAAAAGCAGAAATGTCTCAGAAAGTGACATTAACGATCATTTGACATGCACACAGTTATTTAGTAGTTGAAGGTTCATGCCAAAATTTTAAAGAAAACTAATGGGGAATTTCATTATTCAACTATGTACTATATATACAAGGTAATACCAGTCACTCACTGAGGCAAGGCAAAAGTGACATAGAAAGCATTTTGTAGCAATATAATTGTTCTGTGCCATACAAAGGGAGCTTTCATTGCAAATATTTCATTATAAATATTTATTTCCATTTTGAGGTCTACAGGGGCATAATAATTTCAAAATGAGAATAGTGTCTGAACTGTATGGGAATTTACGGATATTTTCAAATATGTCTCTAGAGTAGTGAATGACTGGCACTCATTCCTTATTTTCATTTTACCATGCATTTTACCAGTTCAGGAAGGATCTCATTTAATACCAATTCCATCACTGTCTGCAACTTCCTCTCAATTTTCGTAGAAGTAACATGAGACCCTGCTTCAAACATGGGTAAGCTAGTTAAAAGTGTTGAAGACAAAGTTTTGTCATTTTTAAAAGACAGTAATTCCTTAAAGGAGGAACATGAGTGAGAGATATAAGATGAAGTCTATGCTACTCAGTCTCATGGGAAATAAAATTAACCCAAAGAGACTTTCTTTGTCCAAAGGCCAAACCATTTACTTGCCCCAGTGGTTTCAAGATAAATTTATGGGTATACATCCTGAAATACCTTTCAATTAGAAGAAACAGTGGGTCTTTTCTTAAAAAGGAAAAAGGAGGATTAGGTGCAACCACATTTTATTTTTTTTTTTGCCTTCTTGAAATAACTAATTAAATAGAAATATTTTATCAGAATGCCTGCTTCATTCAGATTCAAACCATATATTTATTTCAGCAAGCCTGATATAAGATAGGGTTACTGTGGAGAATTGGGAGAATAAGTATAAATCTCACAGTAGTGTAAAATTCACTTTTAAAAACAATTCTGTGGTTGAAACAGGCAGTGCCTTTGAGATGCAACTTTCACCCCAGTATTTTATCTTTGAACTTTATTTCTTATCACCTTGGGCAACTAATTCTGAGCATCCAGAGAGTGTTCTTTTTGAGTTGGATGATGATACCAGATCTGCAAGTTTTCTTCCCATTCAATAAAACTATCAGTAGTTTAGAATTGTGGTCTTTAATTGCCAGTCTAGGTATATAGAAAGGTTGAAAAACACTGGCCTACATCCTGGATTATATACAGACACAAATATGTATATATGAAATGACTTTATGTTACTACATAGAACATTAATACATACTAAATTTCATTTGAATTAGTTGTCTTCCCTTTCCCTGAGTGAAATGGTTTTGTATCTTCTACAGTATATTCTTGTTTTAATATATATTTCACTCAATTAACAATTAGCTATTAAATGCCAATCGCATGTATGTCTATGAATTGTTTCCTACAAATGCTTTGTAAATGGCCTTTATATAAACAACATTTTGTAATGGAATTATGGAGTTTGGGTAGGAAAATGCATTATCTTCGTTCTCTCATTCTTCTAGAGTTGATAAATTGAAAAGTAGTAGCAAAGTGCTATTCACATTTAAGTCATTGTATAATTTTAAGCCTTTCACTAGCCACTAAAATATTACCAGGGAAATGCCAATCACTCATTGTAAACTATTTTAGTAACTAGACTGACAGCACTAAAAATATGGCTCTTAACACATTTAAATTATAAACATTGATTCCTAGTAACATTAGTAATTTTTATCCATAACATCAAAATATTTAAAAATATATAATTAAAGTTTTAAAATCAAATCATAGTTTTATGATGAATATTTGAATAATTAAAGAATCAACCAAAGGAAGTAGGTAACTGATATTTGGCATAATTTTGAAATGTCTATGTGAAGCTATAATAATTATTTTTTCTGTGCAGAGAGGCTGTGCAGGGTTTAAGGTGTTTGCCTTGCATGCAGCATACACAGGTTTGACCCAAGGCACAGCACATAGTTGCACAAGCACTGCTAGGAACAACCCCTAAGCACAGAGCCAGAAGTAGTCCCTCAGCATCACCAAAGGTGATGCTAAAGAACAATAATAATAGTAATAAAAATGACCATGGGCTGGAGTGATAGCATAGAGGGTAAGGCATTTGCCTCACAAGCAGCCGACCTGGGTTCCATCTCCAGCATCCCATATGGTCCCCCCAAGCACTGCCAGGAGTAGTTCCTGAGTGCAGAGCCAGGAGTAACCCCTGAGCATTGCCAGGAGTGGCCCAAAAAATAATCACTGTTTTCCCCGTTGTTCATCGATTTGATCTAGCGGGCACCAGTAACATCTCCATATGTCCTGTCACAAGCAAGTGTAGCCCAAGGGCATCTGCTTGCTCCAGGGACAGGAAGAGCCTCAAACCAATCTTCAGGTCTCGGAACTGAGGTCCGTAATTGTTACTGGTTTTTGGCATATCAAATAAAACACGGGTAGCTTGTCAGGCTCTGCCATGTAGGTGGTAAAACTATAATTTTAAAATATTATTATATAAGTCAGTAATTTCAACATTTAAAAGGAATAATACATATATAGATTATTCAATCTTGTCAGGAAAGAGATGCAATTTAAATCAGAATATCAGACTTGCCTATTAAATTATTAAAATAGTTTGGGGTGGTTTGTCGCTTTTTTGTTAAAATGACCATGATTTTTGAAGATTTTTTTTCTTCTTTAAATATCAATTAAAAATTAGCTATAAAGACTGGGCCCCTTGGGATGAACCCAGAGCCATGGCAGTGCTTGGCAAGGTACCTGTGGTGTATTTAATATGGCAAAAACAGTAATAATAATGGACCTCATTCCCAATGAATGGGGACGTTACTGGCACCTGCTGGAGCAAATCAATGAACAATGGGAAGACAAGTGATAAGTTACAAGATCTTTTAAAATACATCTGGTGGGGCCTCAGGGAGAGCACAGCAGGGTAGAGCGTTTGCCTTGCAGGAAGTCAACCTGGGTTCAATCCCGGCATCCCAAATGGTCCACCAAGCACCACCAGGAGTAATTCCTGAGCAAGAAACCAGGAAGTAACCCCCTGAGCACAGCTGGGTGTGAACCAAAAAGCAAAAAAAAAAAAAAAAAAAACTGGTGGAAATGAGTTTATTTGGTTGCAGTATTATGTTGTAATGAGTTGCACAGCTACATGTATGAGTCTCTCATCTACAAAGAGTTGGCATAAGATGAACATGCAAGACATATCCAGTGCCAAAAGAAGCCTGGACTTGTAATCAATCCACCCCATTAGAGCTCAGTAGACTAGAGAATGTTAACCCTATAGCTAAAGCTATGGGTGAGAAATTTACTGCAAATTCAGTGTATGTCTGATTTATTTATTGGAGTGGGGCAGTTTGGGCCACATCCTAAAGTGCTAAGAGGTACCTCCTAACTCTGTGCTCAGGGCGTCAGTCCTAAGGGACCATAATCCCTCCACTATCTCTCCTGCTCCTGTATGTATTACTTTTTAAACTATTATATTTAATTTAAAATAGAAAAACAGAAAATTAAATCTTTATCAACTGGCACATGAAAATAAAATATTTTATTATTAAAAAGAAATAATTTTCTCAAAAATGTCATCAAAATTTGAAGGGACTAACTACATGTTGCAAGAAACACTTGCAACATGTGAGTAAGGACTTACTATCTAGAATATATATTATCTAGAATAACTAGATACTATCTAGAATATCTAGATTGACTAGATATTATCTAGAATATCTAGAATATATACTATCTAGAATAACTTTAAACCAAGTAGAAAGATGAGGAGATGACAGTGTTTATACCTGAACACACCAAGTTCTGGTGACAAAAGCAGAGTATTTGAACTCTGAGCCATTACTAGGAGAAAGTAATGTTGTCGCTAAGCAGGCATTCTGGAGGCACCTCAAAAAGCAAGCAGAATCTTCCACTCCTAGATATGTACTCACTGAACTTCTGAAGACTCATACTTTTAAACCAATGTTTGTTGTTGTATTGTTCACAGTGTGAAAACTGGACATAACTCAGTGTCTATCCACAAAGGATTGGGTATACACATACATACCCAATATTCAACCATTCAGAGAGAGGAGCTGTGTTGTGCAGACACAGGAGGATATGTGTCAGCCACTAACTAAGTGAACCAAGCCTGACATGATGGAACAAATCCAGGTTCCCTTTGCCTGAGGTTATTGAACTAGGCAAATTTGCAGAAACAAATGACAATAGAAGTTACTAGGAAATGGAAGTAGGAGTGCAGAATTTTGCCTAATGGGTAGAGAGTCTGTTTGAAGTGATGAAAACATTCTGGAAATAATAGTTAATATGCACAACAATAGGACACAGTTAATGTCACTGATTCTCACACTTAGGTTCTTTCTTAAAAAGAACTGGAGTTGGGGCCTGAGCAATAGTTCAGCAGGTAGGGCTTTTGCTTTGCACGCAACCGACCTGGATTCAATCCCGGCATCCCATATGGTCCCCTGAGCACCGCTAGGAGTATTTCCTGAATGCAGAGCCAGGAATAACCCCTGAGCATTGCCAGGTGTGACCCAAAAAGCAAAAACAAAATAAAAGAACTGGAATGTATATAATAACAATAACATATTTTCGTATTTTTTATTTTTACTAAATGTATTTCATCTTAACAATCTACTTGAGTAAATATAATTACTGTGTAAGAAAAACAAGTTGTTATCCATATATTCCAAGCTGAGTTATGTCAAGACACTTTATTGAGTGTTACAATGTTCCAGGCCCTGCTTTATAAACTTTATACTTATTAACTCATTTGCTGCTCTAAGGACCTAATGAAGCAGACTTTGTTCTCACTTTAGGCCTTTGACAGCCAAGGAAATGAGAGACAGTCTCAGTCCCTCGCTAAGTCCAGACAGTCTGGTTTCAGAAATTCTCCTAAACCATTAGGCATCACTGTAACATTTGGGGTTTCATTCTTCTTTTACATTTTGGGCTTAGATTACCCTTCTCTCTGGGGCCAGAGAGACAGCACAGTGCTCATACACAGCTGATTCCGATTCGATCCCTACCACCCTATATGGCTTCTGAGGCTAGTAAGGAGTGATCCCTAAGTGCAGAGCAGAAAGTAAGCCCTGAGGATCACCAAACTTGGTCCCCAAACAAGCAACCACAATAACAACAAATGGAAGTTCTTTGAGCAGCCCCAGGTCCCTGAATGCCTACATACAAGTGGAGTGAATTATTTTTCCACTGGTCAATTCTCCATGGAACAGATCTAATTACTTTCACTGGTTAGTGATTATTAAAATGTGACAAGTGGTTATCAGCCCTTGTTCACTGAAACTCCACCTGGTACATCTTATTTTCAGTCTGCCATGTGGAAATTGCTCTTTTGGCCCGTTCTGCTCACACTGAGAGTGTAAGGATGAAAGGGCAGTTAGAACACAGCCTGTGTAGCATAGTAACTTTCCCACTCTTTGCTGATCTCTCTGCCACAGTGGTTTGTTAATGTCACGGTGACAGGAGGGACCAAGTCACCTTCTGGAAATGAGACCCCACACTGTGTCTAGTTCATCTAGGTCCCTGACACTGGGTGTTTTGTAGTTAGGTGCTCCAGATGCTTATGGTAAATGAGTGTATGCACAGCCTAGTGGCTCTCTAGACTCATTAGCATTCCCTAATCTATTACGTGACATCACTGAGAGACAACCTGTCTGGAACTATGCACACATTTAAGTGCTATGTTTGTGTGTGAGCTCCGTTTGGCTACACTGCAGGTGATGCTATGCTTGTACTCCATGGTTTTCTCTCCAGATTGCATCAGCTCTCAGAGTGTGAGTGGTCTTATGAGGCAAAACATAATTCTGAGTGTGAAAAGCAACAAGCAGGGAAAAACCTGGTTTCTGGTCAGCCTGGAAGAAGCATTTCCCTTTTCAGTACTATTCTGGATTGCTCCTGAGCAGAGCTGACCCTCAGCTTAGGGCAGTGTTTCTCAAAGCAGGTTACATCACTCTCTTTGGGCTCTACACTGTGGAGGATGTGATATTCTCAGGTGCAATTAGAGAGGCATCATCTCTTCACTTAAATAATATAGATTTCCAGGGAATTGCTGAGTAACTTTTTATGAAAAGGGCCATTTAGGCTGAGTAAGTTTGGGCACCTTCGGCACTGGGTGAAGCATGTGACGTAGCTAAAGATGCACAATTGGGTCTA
>JAJIBD010022446.1:175000-257139 GCA_021461705.1 Cryptotis parvus
GTCTAAAGGAATCCCTTTTCAAGATGGCTTTGGATTGGTTTAGGCAATGGGAAGCATTGGGGAGAGACTGGAAGACAAAGAATAAAGTAGTGGAGTTAGTGTTGGCCACTTCCTACCTTCTGTAACATCCTGGTTCTTACACTCCCAGTCAGCACCACTTTTTTCCCCTTGACCCACAGAGGTCATGACTCTGAACATTACTCTGGCTCTCTGATCATTGCCTCTGTGTCCTTTCAGATTGGCCCTTGCTTCTGTGAATTATCCCTTCATTATTGTCTGTGAATCCATTTGATGGGAATTTTAATGTCAGGAGCATATATAATACAAGTACTGAATAGGAATGGTTGTTCATGAAGAAACTCCCTCCAGCCTTTTCACCAATCCTTTCCGGGTTCAAAGAATCAGACAGGAATCTCGTTCTGAGATGTTCCTACTATCACTGCTGCTCCCGTTGCAGCCCTGTTTTCCTACTTAGCCGACCATGAGCACGAATGGAACCTAAGCCCTTGCTGCGGCCTATCCAGTCTGTCCTGGCCCAGCAGCAGATTGATCGAATGCTAGCCAAAAGGTTTCTAGCTGGGCTCTCAGATTACATCTACTATTTGCCAAGGATTCAAGTGGCCATAATGAGTTTCCCATGTGCTGTGCAGCCCAGCCCCCTCTTACTGCAATAAACAAAGGTAATCAAGTCCCATATCTTTCCATCCTCCTCAGGAGCATTGATTTTGATTTTTAAATTATTTTCTTTCTTGGTAACAATTTGTGTGAGATTGTGGCAATTGTGTTTACCCTCATATAGCAGGGTTTTAAAGCTTCCTGCAGTAGCAAGCACATTGGAGGCTTTAGGAGACTAGGACACTGCATTCTGAACAGCTGAGCCTATGTTTCAGCTTTGCATTACTCCTTGGTCCAGCCTGTAGGAGATCAGGGTGCTTAGCCCTGATAAGGGGACCTCACAGAATCTCCAAGACACTGGCTGCCTGCTCAGTAGCTTGAGGGAATCCCACCATTCCAATTTCAAGTTTTTATTTCATCCACTCTAAAATATCCTGTTCTTCTCATTGAAAAACAGAACTGCAACGAGGCCACCTTGAGTGTGGATAGCTTCTTTACCAACTTGAGCAAGTTATTTAGCACCCCTCTCAATATAATATTTCCGTCTTTGAAATGAAATGGGGTTGAGGATCTCATCTATGGGAATAGAAATAGGTGAGTGGTGTCAGTTGATACTCTGGTATCTAAGCATAAAACAAACATTTGAAGAATGTTAGTTTCTTCCATATAAGAAATAATCCAAATGCTTCATATCTAGTAATTGGAGACAGCCTGAAGCCCTGGCCATTTCATTTGGTTCCTAGCCAACAGAGAGAATAGTCTGTTTTTTCAAAAAACTTTCATTTACGATTTATTTAAATTTAATCACAGTGAAATAAATAGTTACAATGGTGTTCATGATTTAGTTTCGGCAATATAATGCTCCAATATCTGTCCCTTCACCAATGTACATTTCCCACCACCAATGTTCCCAGTTTCACTCCGCCTCCACCGCCGCACCACATCTCTCTCTATTTCTCTCTGTCTCTCTCTGTTTCTCTCTCTCTCCTCCTCCCTATCTCCCTCTCTATATCTCATGTTGGGCATTATGGTTTGCAACACAGATACTCAAAGGTTACCATGTATATACCTTTACCTGCTTTCAACATTCAGTTCTTGTCCAGAATGGTCATTTCCAACAGTTATTGTCACACTGCTCTCTTGTCTATCCTAACTGCCCTTTACCCACCACACAATTGTGGTAAGCTTCCAATCATTGACCAATCTTCCTGGACCCTGTTTTCCTGGCCTTGGGTATTAGTCTCAGACTATTTTTTAAATATCCCACAAATGAATTCAGTAGTTCTATATCTATCCCTCTCCTTCTGTCTCATTTCTCTTGAGAATGATATTCTCCATCCCTATGCATTTATAAACAAGTCTCATGGCTTAATTTTTCTAACAGCTGTGTAGTATTCCATTCTGTACATGTTCCATAGTTTCTTTGTTTAGTCATCTGTTTTAGGGCACTCAAGTTGTTTCCAGAATCTGGCTATGTAAACAGTGCTGCAACACTGAACATTGGAATGCAGATGTTGTTTCTGCTGTGTATTTTGGGTTTCAGAGCACATTCTGAAGAGTGGTAATTCTTAGTCAAATGGGAGATCAATTTTTATTTTTTGGAGGAAAGACCATATTTTTTTTTCCAAAAGGCTGGCCCAATCGGCACTACCATCGACAATGAATGAGTTCTTTTCTCCACACATCTATGGAGAAAAACATTGGTTGCTTTTGTTCTTTTGTGTGTGTTTCAGTCTTGGTGTGAGATGATATCTCACTGTTGTTTTGATTTGCAGCTCCCATATTATTAGTAATGTATAACATTTTTTCATGTGCCTTTCAGCCATTTGAATTTCTACATTGAGGGGAATTTTTGCTCATTTCTTTTCCCATTTTTTTGATGAGGGATAGTGCTTCCTAACATAATCAGAATGATTTGGACTGGAAAGTTTCCTGGTATATTGTGGTGAATTCTTACTTCTTTGGTTCAAATTCAGATTCTTAGCTAAGTGACCTTGGGTGATGGATATAGTTCTCTATGCCTTGACTTTTTCATCTCTATTTTAGATCTTAATATTGGATTGACTCTATCAACTGGGTCTTTGAGATAAATAGATTAATTCTGACCACGTTCTTCCAGGCCAACTTAATAGCTATTAAAACTTAGCAGAAACTAGTTTCTTTATAAAATTTTCGTGATATTTATTCATAGGTATTGCGAATATTAATTGAAACAACAAATTATGCAGAACTATGTGAAATTGCCAAGATTTGGCCATATGGAAATCTCAATATTTCAGTAACACAGAGAGCTGTTAGCATAATGGCTGATACATATGAATTGCTCGATAAATGTTGCCTGTCACCATTTAGTCGTATGTTAAGATAAACTATAAAAAAATCACACTGACTTTTGGGGATGTAACTAATACAGTTAATACTTTACACTTCTTCTCAGTCAAGTCTCCACATACTGTCCAGTCTTAGGTATTATTTTTATAGGTATAAATTTTTGGACCCACCTAGTCTAACTTTCTGTGGACATAAGAGATAGGAACTATCTTTCTTTATCCATTGTGTTTTTTTAAATCCAATTGCAAATTCTAAAGAAATCAAATAAACAAATGATCAAAAATACCTCCCTTAATAGAGTTTTTTAGAGGCCCAGCCAAGATTGTGTCAAAAAAGACATAGTGGTATTCTCCTTCAGACCTCAGAGCACCGTGAAGCTTTGTGCTGACTGAAATTCCTTCTGGTTTGGGTCACTGCCAGCATGTGGCAAGTTAGGATTACAAGGTGAGCAGCAAGGTTATAGCTAAAAAAAATCTCTCTCTTCATTGTCCTTTGTTGGCTTCTAACCAATTCTTCAAGAGATGGTTATTTCAATAAGGAAAGTACAGCTGGGAGAAAAAAGCAGCTCTACAGGCTCTGTCATTGAGCACAGCTAAGCACATTCCACTAAGGTTTTCCCTTGAGAAAGGTGGACAGTACAAAAAATCAAAGGTATAAAAGCCATAGGGAAGGCAATGTGCCCTCCTTGGGGGTTCCTTAGAATATTAAAAAGATAAAAAATGGGAAAAATAGTATGGCACAGGGCACTTTCCCTGCACACGGTGAAGCTGGGTCAAATCCCTGTCATCCATATGATTTCCAGAGCACCACCATGAGTAGTTCCTGAGTACAGCTGGGTGTGGGCCCCAAAACATATAAACAAAAAAGAAATGTGGTGAAAGAGCTTTGGATTAGAAACTTTGCTCATGAGTATGCATACAGAACCAGACTCATAGTTAAGTTTATGGAATCTGTATAGGAAGAGAACCTTGTTTTTAGGTCAATCTTCCTAAATCTGATCAGGGATGCAAATCTCTGCAGAGGTGTTTCAAAACTCATTTGAACAAAATTGATTCGATGAAGTAATGGCCAGTTTGGTAAAACTGTGCAGGAGAGGATGAGGAAAAATCTTAGCAATAAAAATATTTTTATTTAATAATTAGAAAAACGAAATGAAACACCTGCAGTTTATAAATCAAATTTGCCATGTGGCATATAACATTTACTAATAAATTCTTATAAAACCTAGAAGTGAAGGCTTTATAAAAAGTTTTCTGTGGTGCAAGAACATTTTATATCGGTGAGCTTCATCCTACGATTGTTTTCCCCTAACTTTCAATTAATAGATTGTAAAATGGTATATTAAAGTTTATTTCCAACTGTTATTAGTAACAAAAAATACCCCCCAGAACAAATTACTGAGGCATAAATAGTGCTGAAAGGCTAATGGCTATGGTGTTAGAACAGTCTTAGAGAGCTTTTCCTCAACTTTCTGCTGAGATTCAGTTTGAAGAGGATCTTTGGTACTGATGGGCCCAATAGTTAGTCAGTGGGGTGGTAGAATAGCAAGTCTCTTCATTCTAACGCTGCTAGTGACAATTAGAAGATACCCCTAACACTTCATATTACAGGAGTAGAGGGGGGAAAAAGCAGAAATATGAGTGCATAATCATCTTCTAGGTCCCTGTTTTTATTATTTCTAGATGTGAAACGAATTATTTCAAAAAGATGAATCTCAGAATACTTCCCTAGGCAGGCTGGCATAGATTACAGGATCTTAGTAACTATTTTCTACCTAAGTTTTTCATGTTGATATGCGTTGACACTCTACATTAATGCATTTTTTAACAACCCTATTTCTACATTGCGCAATTATTATTTATGTGTACCCTTCTGAGAGAGCATTGCTGCTCAATAAGTATTATTCCAAGTAATACTAATTTCTAAGGTTTCTAAATTTACTTTGAATTGCCTCTGGTGTCTTGGCATACATTTTGGAATATTCAGTGATTCCAATTCTTTTGCCCTCTTGTTGCAGGTGGACCCCACGGGTGACTTATGTGAGGCAGGAAGGAGAGAGAGATGGTCGCTTTCTCCCCCAGCCGCCTCTGCCACCCGGGCCCGCTGGGCAGGCTGAGGACTGATAAAGTCTGCGATGAGCCCCCCGCACGGCGTGGACCTGAGCCCCACCAGCCCCACGAGGTGGCCGTCAAGCCACGCCTGATGTCCGCTTGATCTCTAGGCACGGGAGTTAATCCCCACCACCCGAGGTTTCTCGGGAGCCCACGGACTCAGGCTGGAGCGAGGAATTGCTCTTTGCAGGAAAGGAAAGTCAGTCCTAGGCCTTACCCAGGTCTGCCTCCAAGGTTCTTGTCTTCCTCGCAGAAAAGAATTTTCAGGAGTCGACGAGCAGTGAAGTAAAATAGGTTTTATTGAGGAGGTTTTAGGTGAGGGAGGGGAGAGAAAGAAAGGAAGAGTAGCGCTCAAGGGAGAGCGGGCTGCTCCAAAGGTGGAGAGCGAGTCAAAAGAGGGAGAGTACACATCTCAAGAGGGGAGATGTGGGCAACACACGTGCTCCGGCAGCATGTGCGCGCAGGCAACATGTGCACCCAGGCAGCATGTGCGCGCCGTCCTCTTTGGTCAGGCCGGCTTTTATAGATTTCTCCCCAAGTTACTCCCATATGGGGCTTCAACCTCGGTTGCTAGGGCCCCGTTGCCAAGGGAGTAGACTTTGGGAGTGGTCTTCTTTGACTGGAATGTCCTGGGGTCTTCCTTGAGCTGGGTCCTGGGCGGGAAGGCTGATTCATCTCCCTCAGGAGATTTACATATTCCTTTTGGCCTTTCCTTCCCCAGGGTCTATTGTTGATATGGTCTTATCAAGTTTGGTTTCGGGCTTTCAGTCAGGTGTGGCTCTGGATCTCTTCTTCAGGAATTTATTGCCATGTGGCGCCCCCTGTCTGCCTGCCTACAACACTCTGATGGTATATTTTATACTTTCAATTGTCCAAAGGACCATGGAAGCTAAGTCCAGTGCAAAAGGAACACAAATGAGCTTTATTAGAAATAACTGTACTTATAAAATATTCAGTCCACTTTTTTATAAGTAAACTCATGAGTCATCTACTATTAAACAGCAAAGTCTAATGACTCACTTGGGAAAAGGAAAACATCTATAGTCGTATAGGTGAAAGTTGACATATAAGTCTAAATTGACAAATGTATAAATATAATTTAAGTGGAAATTTTTTTCAATCTGCTGGGCTTCCAACAGCTCTTTTATAACTTTATTCTACCCCAGACATTTCCTAAAACCTAAAAATCTTGGGTTACAAAAACCCTTACTAGTCTCATTCATTGTTACTGGGAATGCCAACTAGTCGAGTCTTTTAGGAAAACAACATGGTCATTCCCAAAATACTAGAAATTGAGCTCCCATTGGACAAGGCAATACCACTTCTGGGAGTATGCCTGGGGGGCCCCCAAAAAACACACAGCAAAAACACCATCTGCACTTCTATAGTCATTGCAGCACTATTTACAATAGCCAGAATCTTGAAACAAACTGAGTGCCTGAGAACAGAAGACGAGCAAAGAAACTATTGTACATCTACACAATGGAATAATATGTAGCTGTTAGGAAAATTAAGTCATGAAATTTGCCTATAAATGGATGGACATCTGCCTACAAATGGATGGAAAGTTATCATACAGTGTGAAATTAATCAGAATGATAAGGACAGATATAGCACTACTGCATTTATCTGTGGGATATAAAAATAATATTATGAGACTAATATCCAAGGCTAGGCAGTTGGATATTGCCTAGAGATAGAGAGAGAGAGAGAGGGAGAGAGAGAGATTACCTGCCACAGAGGCAGGCAGAGTGAGGTGGGGAGGGAAGTGGGGGAAATTGGTGGTAGGATATGTGCACTGTTGGAGGGATGGGTGCTGCAACATTGTATTACTAAAACACAATACTGAACAGCTTTGTAATTATCTATCTCATGGTGATATAATAAATTTTTTTGAAAAACAAATAAACCCTTACTGTGTAAAGTTGATTCTATTAAATTAATAAAGTTACCAGTGATATAAAACACTATTATATAGTATACTACAAAAATATCTCATCTCTGATATTTATGTGATTGAAATAGTATGGGTAAACTTAGTTATCAATGTATAGACATGTATATGCGTGCTTTTGTGTATATATGTATATGTGAATATATGTTTATGTAAATACATATTATGCAAATATTTACATTACATAAACATACGCTCATTTACATATCATGTAAATATTTACATGTGTAAACATCTACATATTATGTGAATATTCACATATTTACATGTTATGTAAATAGACTGCATGTAAGTAAATATATTAAAATTTATTATGCCACAGTGAGATTTACAATTGCAAAAATATTCATAATTTGGTTTCAGTCATAGAGTGTTCCAGCACCCGTCACTCCACCAGTCAGTGACTCATTTCCACCACCATTGTCCCAAATTCCCACCTCCTTCCAGCCTGCCTCTAGAGCAGATAGTTTTCCCTTTTCTTCTCTCTCTCTCTCTCTCTCTCTCTCTCTCTCTCTCTCTCTCTCTCTCTGTTTCTTTCTTCTCTCACAAATTGTGGTTTGGAATACAGACATTTGGAGTCTATCATGTAAATATCTTTGTGTATATACAATGTTGATTTCTAATCTGGCATTACCATTTCCCACAATTAGAAGAACACTGGTATATGTTTACATCCGTTAATGAATGCAGTCATTCTATATCTGAGCCTTTCCTTCTGACTAATTTCACACAGTATGAAAATCTTAATGTCCATCCATTTGCAGGTAAATTTCATGACTCCATCTTTTGTGACACTTTCATAGTTTTCCATTGCGTAGATGTACCATGGTTTCTTTACTCAGGTATTTAGGTTGTTTCCAGATTCTATTATGAATAGAGCTGTGATGAATATAGAAATGCATATAGTGTTTCTGCTGTGTGATTTTGGGTCTCCAGGTTATATTCCCAGGAGTGGTATTGCAGGTTCAATGGGAGATCATTATCTAGTTTTGGGAGGAATGGCCATATTATTTTCCAAAGGGCTGGAACAAGATTTCCCTGTATTTTCTATGTGCCTTTGAGTCATTTCCTATCAAGTTTTTATATATAAATTCATGATGAGTTAATTTCATAAAATTTAATGTTTGTTTCATATTAAGATAATTTGGAATAGAAAATAATTATTTAATTATACATCATTTTTCATACATAATCTCAAAATATTACAGGAAGTTGTATTCTAACCACTTTAAAAATGTACAAATACCAGATCTAAAGTTGAAATATAATGAAAGCTCTGAATAGGAAATTGTTCTCCATATCCAACTTCAATGAAGACAATTTTTTAATAGTCTAATATACATTACTATTAATAATGGCTTCTCATGCTCATAATTCCAGCATCATACCCATTACCAGTGTACCCACCTTCCTTCCCAATGCCCCAGCCTTACAATCTCCCTACCCATCAAACAACTCAGTTGTGTGGATCTATGGTATGTGTTTATTGCTACTTTTTATTGTTACATCACTCTGTAATTATCCCTCCCTTCAAGATAGACTAATTATTTCTGATTTAATAAATTTTAATTTTATGTTTCATACTCTGATTATAGCATATATTTTCTCAGCACCCTCAAAAGAGGTAAAGTATTGAACGTTAAGTTATTAAGGCACCATTATTTACATGGTTATTCATAGTTGGGTTTTATACATACAATATTTCAGCACAGATTTTACCATCAGTGGCAACTTCCCTCCATCATTGAGTTTTCCCAGGTTCTGTCTCTGACCCTTCCATCCACAGCCTTCCATCTTGACAGGCACCTTGTTTAAGTTTGGTTGTCAAAATTTGGGCCTCATGATATAAGAAGTGTTGATACTGTTGTTTGGATATTTATCTCCTATCATTCCTTAGCCCCATTGGTGTACTAAGTCCCCTTGCCCCCTGTTGTTTCTCATCTGTCTCATATACAGCACCCCCCAAACACCACCACTCGATTTTGTTTGATAAGTTAACTTTAAAACAAAATATTATGTATATTTTGCATTATGTGTCCTTAGAGAGCCAAAGGACTCTGTAAATATAGTCCTCAAAAAATGACAAAGTAATATATTACAGTATTCCCTAAAGTGCTATGGGCTACTATTTTATTCCATCATAACATATTTTGACTTATTTTTTAAAGTGATATTGACAGAATTTTTTAAGTGATATTGACAGAAGGTATGGCTTATTTTTCATAACTTTATATAAAATACATAAATAAGTTCAGAAAAGGTAAATTAGATTTCAAATACATAATTAGGTGAATATTGTGAAGCATATTGAAGTATACAAACCATAATGATAAATGAAATAGTTCTTTAAAATTTTTTTCTTTTTCTTTTTTTTTTTTAAATTTTTTTATTATACCACCTTGAGACATACAATTACAAAGGTGTTCATAATTGGTTCTTGGTAATACAGTATTCCAGCACCCATCCCTCCACCAGTGCCCCATTTCCACAAACAATGTACCCCACCCCCTCCCAACCACCCCCAGGCTGCCTCAATAGCAGGTAGCCCCTTTTCCTCTCTTTCTCTCTCTCTTTCTCTGTCTCTGCATCTCTCTCCCTCTTCTTTTTACACATTGTGGCTAGCCCTGCAGATATTTAGAGTTTATCACTTAAGTCTCTTTGTGTATATACAATGGTGAGTTTTAATCTGCCATTACCATTTCCCACAATTAGTAAAACAGTAAAACAGATATCTATTTATATCCTATTAATGAATGCAGTCATTCTATATCTGTCCTTTTCCTTCTGACTAATGTCACTCAGCATGATAGTCTCCATGTCCATCCATTTGCAGGTAAATTTTATAATTTCATCTTTTCTGACAGCTGCACAGTATTCCACAGTGAAGATAAACCACAGTTTCTTTAGCCAGTCCTCTGTTCTAGGGGATTTAGGTTGCTTCCAAATTCTAACTACAGTGAATAGCGCAGAGATGAATAAAGAAGTACAGATAGTGTTGCTGCTATGTGTTTTTGGGTCTCTCGGGTATATTCCCAGGAGTGCTATTGCTGGATCAAATGGGAGCTCAATGTCTAGTTTTCGGAGGAATGCCCAAATTGTTTTCCAAAAGGGGCTGGACCAGTCGGCACTCCCACCAACAGTGGATGAGAGTCCATTTTCCCCCACATCCAACCAGCACTGGTTGTTCTTGCTGTTTTGGATGTGTGCCAGTCTCTGTGGTGTGATATGGTACCTCATTATTGTTTTGATTTGCATCTCCCTGATGACTAAAGATGAAGAGCATTTTTTGTATGTCTTTTGGCCATTCAAATATCTTCTTTTTTGGAAGCTTCTGTTCATTTCTTCTCCCCATTTTTTGATGGGGTTGGCTGTTTTTTTTCTTGTGAAGGGCTACCAGTGCCTGATATATCCTGGATATTAACCTATTGTCTGATGGGTATTGGTGAATATCCTTTCCCACTCTGTGGATTGTCTTTGTATCTTGGTCACAGTTTCTTTTGAGGTGCAGAAGCTTTTCAATTTTATATAATCCCATTTGTTGATCTTTGCTTCCATTTGCTTGGTCAGTGGTGTGTAGTTTTTAAAGATACTTTTAATTTCGATGTGGCAGAGCATTTCTCCTATATTTTCTTCGATGTACCTTATAGATTCATGTCTGATGTTGAGATCTAGAATCCATTTTGATCTGACTTTGTGCATGGTTTTAGAAGGAGGTCTAAGTTAATTTTTACATGTAGCTGCCCAGTTTTCCCAGCACCATTTGTTGAAGAGGCTTTCTTTGCTCCACTTACCTTTTTTTGCTCCTTTATCGAGGATTAAGTGGTTGTATATTTGAGAGTGTGTTTCATGATATTAAGTTCTATTCCATAGGTCTACGGGGTCTGTCTCTATACCAATACCACTCTGTCTTAATTACATCTGCTCTGTAGTAGAGCTTGAGGTTGGGGGAAAGTGACACCTCCCATCTTCTTTTTCCCAAAGATTGTTGCTTTAGCTGTTAGTGGGGGGTTTATTAGAGCTGCTACTGGCTCTCACTGTGCCTAGCCGCTCATGAGGTACCCGGGAGGGATGGCAGGTTCTAGCCCTGGCCTGCCACCCCAGCAGAGCCTCACAACAAGCCAGACGACCCCCCACTCCATGAGGACCTCCATTTTCCACATCCGGACTCCCCCTTGTCAGAACTCCACCCAGCAGACCAGCCTATCACAGCCTGGCTCGCCACGGCCACTTGCGGCTGCACGGTTCATCAATAAATGCCGGATTTTGAGACTACAAGAGTATGCTACCCGCATGGCAGAGCCTGGCAAGCTATCCGTGTCATATTTGATATGCCAGATACCAGTAACAATTATTGACCTCAAGCCCATGTCCTGATGGAATGGTTTGAGGCTCTTTATGTTCCTGGAGCATGCAGGTGCCCTTGGGCTCTACTTGCATGAGACAGGTCATATGGAGATGTTACTGGTACCGCTCGACCAAATCGAAGATGAACGGGAAGACAGTGACAGTGACAGTTACAGGGGGTTTATTATTCCAAACAAATTTCAGGAGTGTTTGTTCAATTTATTTGAAGAACATCATGGGTATCTTTATAGAGACTGCATTGAATCTGTAAAAATCTCTAGGGAGTATTACCATTTTGATAATGTTAATCCTTTCAATCCATGATCAGGGAATGTGTCTCCCTTTCCTCAGGTCTTCTTTTATTTCCTGAAGTAACGTTTTGTATTTTTCTTTGTAGAGATCCTTTACTTTCTTTGTCAATCTGATTCCTAGGTATTTGATTTTATGTGGTGCAATTGTGAATGGGATAGTTTCTTTAATGTCCCTTTCTTCTCTTTCTCTGTTTGCTTATAGGAAGGCCATTGACCTTTGGGTATTGATTTTGTACCCTGCCACTCTACTATAGGAATGTATTATTTCTAGGAGCCTCCTGTAGAGAGTTTCGGGTTTTCCAGGTATAATATCATGTCATCTGCAAATAGTGATAACGTGACTTCTTCCCTTCCTTTCTGGATGCCCTTAATGTCTTTTTTTCTTCCCTGATTGCTATTGCAAGTACTTTCCAGTACTATATTGAATAGAAGTGGTGAGAATGGACAGCCTTGTCTTGTCTCTGATCTTAAGGGGAAGGCTTTCAGTTTTCCCCATTGAAAATGATGCTCGCTGTGGGCTTGTAGTAGATGGCCTGGATTATCTTGAGGAAGGTTCCTTCAATCCCCATTTTCACGGAGAGCTTTTATCATGAATGGGTGTTGAATATTGTCAAATGCCTTCTCTGCATCTATTGATATGATCATATGGTTTTTCTTTTTCTTTTTTGTTGATATGATGTATTATGTTGATTGACTTGCGGATGTTGAATCATCCTTGTATTTCTGGGATGAATCCCACTTGGTCATGGTGTATAAACTTTTTGATGACTCTTTGGATTCTATTTGCTAGTATTTTGTTGAAGATCTTAGCATCTGTATTCATCAGGGAGATTGGTCTGTAGTTTTCCTTTTTTTGTGACTTCTCTGTCAGCTTTTGGTATCAGGGTGATATGTGTCTCGGAAAAGCTATTTGGGAATGTTTCTGTTTTTTTCAATTTGCCGGAAGAGCTTGAAGAGAATTGGGATTAGGTCCTCTTTAAAGGTTTGGTGGAATTCACTGGTGAATCCATCTGGACCTGGGCTTTTGTGTTTGGGGGAGACTTTTGATTACCGATTCCATCTCCTCGATGGAGATAGGTTTGTTGAGGTATTCCAAATCTTCTTGTTGCAGACTTGGGAGGCTATAGGAATTCAGGAATTTGTCCATTTCTTCTAGGTTCTCTTGTTTCGTGGCATACAGGCTCTCATAGTAATCTCTGATGACCTTTAGAATTTCTGTGGTCTCTGTTGTGATGTCCCCATTTACATTTCTGATTCTATTTATTTGGGTTCTCTCTTTTCCTTTTTCTTACAAGTCTTGCAAGTGGTTTTCAATCTTGTTTATTTTTTCAAATAACCTGCTTTTGGTTTTGTTGATATTCTGGATTTTTTTGACATTCCATCTCATTGATTTCTGCCCTAAGTTTTATTATTTATTTATGTTTGGGTTGGACTCCTTTTGTTGATCACTCTCTAAGATCTTAAGTTGTGAAGTCAGACTGTTTGTGATGGCCTTTTCTTTTCTGACGAATGCTTCAAGAGCTATGAACGTGCCTCTTAACACTGCTTGTGTTTATCCCACAAGTTCTGGTAATTCATGTCTTCAGTCTCATTTGTTTCCAGGAATCTTTGCATTTCCTCTTTGATTTCTTTTTGTGACTTGCTGGTTGTTCAGCAGTGAGCTGTTCAGTTTCCAGGTACTTGGCATTGGTCTCTGTTTTTGTTTACAATTAACTTCTATTTTCAGTGCATCATGGTCTGAAAAAATAGTTGGCACAATTTCTATCTTCTTGATCTTATGGAGGTATGATTTATGGCTCAGCATATGATATATTCTGGAGTATGTTCCATGTGCACTGGAGAAGAAAGTATATTCAGCTTTTTGGGGGATGAAATGCCCTGTATATGTCTACCAGCCCTCTTTCTTCCATCTCTTCTTTTTAGGGCCAGTATTTTCTTGGTAAGTTTCAATCATGTTGATCTATCCAGGGTTGATAGAGCAGTGTTGAAGCCTCCAACTACAATTGTGTTGCTGTCAATGTTTTCTTTGAAGTCTATTAGTAGTTGTTTTAGGTATTTCACTGGCCCCTCGTTGGGTGCATAAATGTTTAATAGTGTGATGTGTGATTTCTTCCTGATATATGCATCCCTTGACTATTAAGAAGTGACTTTCACTGTCCCTTCTGACCTTCTTCAGCTTGAAGTCTATGTTGTCAGATACCAGTATGGCTACCCCAGCATTTTTGGATGGGTTGTTTGAGTGAAGGATCAAATGAAGGCCTCAGCATGAATTCTTTATCCAGCTAAACTCTTGCTCAGATTTGAAGGACAGATATACAACTTCTTGGATAAACAACAGCTTAGGAACTTTGTAAAATCAAAAGTAACCTTAAAAGAAGAACTAAAAGATCTACTATAAGGCGAGACATAACCCAAAAGAACAACCAACCTATACAGAAAGATGGCACAAAATCCCATGACAATAATCTCTCTCAATGTCAATGGTAAAAATGCACCAGTTAAGAGACACAGAGTGGCAAAATGGATCAAAAAATTGAATCCGACATTCTGCTGCCTTCAAGAAACACACCTGAACAATCGGAGCAAAGACAGGCTCGAAATAGAAGCCCTAAAATTTTTTTTCATGGGAAGGATTGAACCTTAAAATATTAACCCTGCACTATCTTAAATAAAATAAAGAAAACATTTTTTCAAAGCAACAAAGACAATCAATATAAAGATTTAAATAAAACTGTAATAATGATTCAACATTATTATTCATTGGATAAATAATCTCTATCCCTTGTTTGTCAGTGCAAGCTTAGGTATTATATTTGCTGCGCGATATTCTTAGAGAATGCTGATGTTAGAATAAGGTCCTTCCCAAGATCTTTTACATTTATACATTGTATACAGTTCTAGACAGGTTCTAACTGATACCAGTAAGCCTAGCAACAAACCAGAGCAACCCACACCTCAGGCAGTCAGTCATTCTCAACACACAAACTCCATAGTTCCTCAGAGCTCCATCCAAGAGAAATCCTGATCTTCCCCCTTTAAGTTTCATCATTAAATGCTCGAGATGAGAGCCTTCTACTGAGACTATACCACCTACATGGCAGAGCCTGGCAAACTATCTCTGTTTTATTTACTTGTTATGCCAAAAACTAGTAACAATTATGGACCTCAATTCCATGACCTGAAGAATGGTTTTGGGCTCTTCCTGTCCCTGTAGCAAGCAGATGCCCTTGGGTTACACTTGCTTGTGACAGGAATAATGGAGATGTTACTAGTGTCCAATATAGCAAATCGATGAACAATGGGAAGACAGTGATACAGTGATTATAAATATTATATATTATATATAAGATTAGGTTTTATATATGACACCATATATATGTTTATACATATGTTATATATAATGTCATATATATGAATGAAGGTAGGAAGTTAACAAGTTTGTATTGTAGCTAACAAGCTCAGAATAACTTTTGAGTTAAAAGTGATCACATATCTCCAAGAAGTCTGTAAGCTATAATTTAAGAAAATTTTAAAATCATATATTTTTTCTCAGCATGTATATTACCAAATAAGTGCCTTATCATGTAATTGACACATTCTGGAAAAAATGGATGCTGGGATTTTTGGTCTAATTTTTCTTACTGTTATCATAAATACCCATTCAAAGGCAGTTAGAAATCTACCCATCACATTTTACAAAGGAAAGAAGAGAAAGAAAAATAAACCAAAATATAACAATGTTTATATATGTAAAATATAAAAAAATATTCAGTATGCAATTCTTTTTCCAGAATAAGTAGGCTGAAAATTCATTGAAAGAACAAAAGAATAAATATTTTTATTTTAAAATCAGTTTTATATGTCACATAACCAGTTTTACTATCTACTAAGCTAATAATATATGAGTTAAAATAAATGAAACAATATTAAAATGTAAACTAATTCACTTCTGAAAGAGTCAGAATAAAAATACAAGCTTCAGAGAAAAGTAGCAAGCAAGATGTATTGATGGGTGAGGGTCAGTCAGTTTGTGAGTGACCCACAGAATTTAAGAGATAATAAGAGTGGGCTCTATGATTTCCCCCCCTCTCTCCCAAGAAGTGTTGAATTGAAAAACTACTTGGTACATTAAGATGAAAAACCTGAGAGCTATAATAAGAAACCCTGTGTGCTTTCTCTCAGATACACAAAGATCTTTTTTAAGGTCAGTGCCATACCTGCAGAAAGATGGACTGGAAAGAGGACACTGGAATAGGAAGATTTTATACAAAGGTATTTTCAGAACAGAGGTGTCATCATTGGTGCCTTGATCATTTCCAGACCCCTCAAATCAAATTTAAGTTTTATTTATATGAACATGAACATCCTAGACTCTGACAAGTTTACATGCGTAATTGAAAAGACTGTGACCCCAACTCAACTCCAGCATTCTTCAGTGACTTGCATTTTTTTACATCTTACATAAAACTTCAAGAAACCTGTTTTTTTTTAATTTGTCTTCTTATATATCTTCCTAACAATGTAATGAAACTTGTAGTTCAGTTGTCATATATATGTGTGTATACATATAAAGTATATATATATACATATATGTATATATAGCTCAGCTGTAATGTATATATACATATATGTATTGTAATGTATATATAGTTAAAGTAATGTATATATGCACATATATATGTATTGTATGTATATATAAAGTATATATATACATATATGTATATATGCATATTTCAACTACCATACACTATCATAAATATGTAAACAGAGCACAGTACCTGTTGGTTAAGGTATTTATCAAATGAAAAATAAATATTTGATGTAAATTAGATTAGAATATCAAGAATTCTGAACAAACAGGGGAAAACAGATTCAATCCGGATGGGAAAGAATGAACTCTGTACATGATCATTGACTTATAATTAAGACTTATATTTTAGATTATTTTAGTGTTGGCCAATAATAATAGCATCAGGTATGATAAATAGAGCAATAATCTATCTTAATCAGAAATAATAACAATGACCAAAATATAGCCTTATTTCTTATAGTTCAGTCACTTAGCTCTTAGGCAAGAAGGCACAAAAGTAAATGTTGTCAGATTAAAATTGAAAGTATATTTAAAGATCACATGAGGGACCGAACAGATAGTACAGAGACTAAGGCACTTCTTTGTACATGGCCAACACCTGTTCTATCACAGGACAGCATATGGTTCCCTTAGCACCATGGGATACCTGAGCACAGCCAAGTGTGGCCCAAACAATAACAAAACAAAAAAAAACTCACACCAATAATTAATTTGGTTGCAAAATTAATCAATGAATGCATATCTTAAATAGTCCACCTTGATTCATTGTTTTAAATTATTAAGATGCAGTAAACTGGAAGTGGGTTTGGAGTTCAGTGCAATGAGATAGATTTTAGTTAAAGTTATTTACATATCCTTTACATGTGGATGGATCTGCTCTTTTCTCAGAAGTTAGCTCTTTATTAGTATTCGTAGCAAATGTACACAAATAGTGCTTCAGAATTTTTTCAGTTAGTTTTTCTGAGATTTTTATTTAATGCTATTAAGAAATGCCAACGACTGAAAATAATCAAAGAAAACTTAAATCTTTCCATCTACTTTACTAGACAACCAGTATGGCAATTGGGTGCCAGGGTCAAATGCTAGACTATGCCTGATTTAGAGGTCTATATGTATTTTATTTTTTTTTTTTATAATCTATTCTATTCATACAATATAGATTTTTTTTTTTTTTTTAATTTTTTTATTATACCACAGTGAAACATACAATTACAAAGGTGATCATAATTGGTTCTTGGTAATACAGTATACCAGCACCCATCCCTCCACCAGTGCCCCATTTCCACCACCAATGTACCCCACCCCCTCCTGCCCACCCCCATGCTGCCTTAATACCAGGTACCCCAGTTTCCTCTCTTTCTCTCTCTGTCTCTCTCTCTGTCTCTGCATCTCTCTGCCTCTTCTTTTACACATTGTGGCTAGCCCTGCAGGTATTTAGAGTTTATCACTTAAGTCTCTGTGTATATTCAATGGTGAGTCTTAATCTGCCATTACCATTTCCCACATTTAGTAAAACACTGGTATCTATATGTATTTTTAAAAATAAAATATAACACAAAAACACCACGGTATTCACATATAGAACAAAAGAGAAAGGTCATAGTAATCTAATGTAATAAATACATCAATAAATGACAGCAGAGTTTAAAGGAGAGTGCTCTAATATCTAAATGGCAACTCTTACTGATTAGTCCACCCATTATTATTCATCAGCTATGAACTCCAGTGCATTGCCCTAATGACTTTTCACTAAATAGTGCTCACTAAGTTCTGTGTCTCTTATCAGTGTATAAAGTTCAGTTTCTTTTTATCAGTGTTCCGCTTCCTGTATATCAGGTATAGAAGAAATATCTAAAGCATTGAAGAAATAGCTAAAAAGACAAAGAACCTCCGATTCTGGGCACATCTCTTCAACTCTCCCGTTCTCCCTGCATTAACATTCGCCTCAGAGACCTGGACCCTACAAAAGCAGGATGAGAATGCTATTCAGGTTTCACAAAGGGAATCGAAAAGAGCTATGCTTGGAATATCATGCCTCACTCAAGTGAAAAAGGAATCCGGAGCTCCGACCTCTGTTGCTGTTCCAGAGTCAGGGACGCTGTCTCATTTGTAAAGGCATCGGAAATCAGATGGGCTGGACATGTAATGCGATTTGGAGGCGACCGCTGGACTAGAGCTGTTACCGACTGGATCCCACAGGATATCAAAAGATCACGTGGCCGCCCATCTACAAGATGATCAAACTTCTTCATCAAGACTCTGAATAAACGGTTTGAGGCTCTTTGTATTCCTGAAGCAACCAGATGCCATTGGGCTACACTGGCACGTGATAAGGTCAAATGGAAATGTTACTGGCGTCCGCTTGAGCAAATCGATGAATAACGGGATGTCAAGTGATCAAGTGATCATGTGGTCTGCTTCCTGTAAATGCTTATTACAAATCTTAGCATAATGAAATATGGGATATGTTTCAAATAAATATTTACTGGTACATTGAAAATGTTGTAAATAAAAAGGAGGGCGATGAGGATTGTTGTAACCCAGAAGATTTTTGTTTTACTCTCCTTTGATGAGCCATATCAATGAAGGACAAAATGATGGTGGAGAAAAAAGCCTCATTAGGCTTTTTTTCTATGCAGATAGGAAAATGGTGCAATCAAAATACAGTTTCAGAATATTCATCATATGTAACAATTATAATACCAGCCACAATCAAAACTACAGTACTTTGATAATATTTGTACCTAAATATATGCTCTTTTTTTCTTCGAAGACAGTGTGACTGTGATTTTTGATGAAAAAATTTTAAATATCTGAGATTTTCTGTTATTATAATTTAAATTAATTCATATTAACAGATAGTGAACATGATTACAAATTACATAAACTCTTTGAGCTGGTATGTACTAAAACGTTAGTTTACCAGGAACATATATATAACTAACTTTATAATATATATATCATATTTCATTACATAAATATAATATATGGTTATATATATATTAAATAGGTTAGTTTTATATATATATGCATTTTTTTCTTTTTTTAAAACAAGAGTAAGTCAGTATGTCCTAGGGAAAAAAGCAAATTATTAACTGTTGGGAAATTGAATTGGATTCTACATCCAAATACCTATAATTGTACAAATTACCTAGCTAGTGTTAACCGGGAATTGACCAGATATTTATTAGTGTACAATTCCACTTTAGAGAGAGGTTAAAACTACAATGACATTAAGGTATTAAGTTTCAGTAGGAGTCTATAGTTTCCTTTTTAACTAGGAGAAAAACAACTTTTCCTTTCTCCTTGGTTATTGGTAGAGATACCAACTATATGTAATAAAATACAGAGTAACAGAAGTAAAACAAATAAGATGTTTAGTAGTTTGTATACTTCTTATAAATAGGAGTTTTACTCAAGATGGCTAAGCCATCACCATGTGTATCATCACTAGCTCAGAACAACATACAGTGAGTGGAATTAGAGTTGGAAGGGGGAAATTAAGCTCCCAGGAAATGCACTGTAAACAATGGTATGGTTATAGGCAGACTTAAATCAGAACTTTTTCCACTTATAGGAGACTTAATCTCTTCCTGGCAACAACTAGAGAAATACTAGCATTGTGAGATTTCTCTACTAGGCTTTAGTATTCCTTACAAAATATTTATTTATTTATTATTGTTAGTTTTGGGGCCATGCCATGCTGTGGTCATAGCTCACCCCTGGCTGTGAGGCTCAGGGGCTCACTCTTGGTTGTACTTGGGGACCATATGTGGTGTTGGAGATCAACATGGGTTGGCTGTGTGCCAAGGCAGGCGCCCTACCCACTATCCTATTGCTTCAACTTTAAAAATTGTAACTTCTATTTTGTTTGCAGAGCTTCTCCTAGGTCTATTTGTTTTCTTTTCAATAACCAGCATGAGATAGTCCTTATGCTAAAAATTAGTATTTGGGGAAATTGTAATTCATATAGAGAATATAAGAAATTTACTATTTTAAAATTTACTATTAGAAATTTACTATTTTAAAAATAGACTTAAAATAGTAACTAAACAACCTTTGATTACACATTTACTTTCTTTTTCCCCTCAGACATAACAGAGTACGGACAGCCTGGAGGGCAGAAAAGAGTCACAGGGGCAGAACTTCTTCCCAGAGTATAGTTCTTGGTAAAGCAGTTTAGGAAGACCTGTTGGCCTGATTTGAAAATTTTCATTGGTCTATGCTATGCTTCCTTCTATCTTTCATGACAAGAATGGTTTTAAAATAAAACACATTGCCTAAAATCAGGACACTAAGACCCACAGAGACCATTATGTAAGGCAAGTCCATTTTTCAAGTTCATTTTTCACCTGGAAAAGGTTCCTTTGAGCAGGAAGTTTTAGAATGGAAGAAATAGCACCATTACTGTGTTCTTTCTTTAGGAATAGAATTATCCTTTTAACAAAACAGCTAACCCTAGCTCATGGGATATCAAGCAGGCCTTTGAGAAGGAATGCAAGATTGTAGGTTTGACTTGAAATGTTTGTATGTGGTCATCTAAATCCCTGAAGAAACTTAAAAGTTCTGGCCAAGGCTGCTGCTATTGAAAACAATAAAGTTTATTTTCAGAAACCTGGAGCAACAGAGAATGAAGTAATTCACCTCTATCACCTTTGGAAAACTTTAGTCTTTCTACTGGGAGCATGAATTTGAGCTCTTCTTTGTTTGACTATCAATATTGAGTTGGGTCAGGATAGGTTTTCAGGAGGGAGTGGAGAACTGTAAAGGTAGAGGTTTATTTTGAATTGTTTTCCCCAGTGCATTTGGAGTTAATGTGTGCAAGTTTTTGTAAAAAAGGATTTTTATTGTCTGCAGTAAAACAAATTATAAACAAAATAGAACTTGAATTTTAAGATATTTGCAATTCATACAGAGAAACATTCATTTTTCTTTTTTATCCCTATAATTAGTAAGGTGAAGATATAATTGGTATAAATATTTAGCTTCATGATGTCAATTTTGCAACTTAAGTTTAAACTTTTAGCTTAGTTCAACAATTTATGATACTAAAATAGACATTGTCTAAACAAAATCCTATTATGGAAATTTATGAACACATACATCATATGTAGGAATCAAAAACTGGAAGTGCACACTTAATCTTTATTGCAATCTCAGATATTCATGAAAGTGTACATTTGGTCTAAATTTATGGCAAATATTTTATATAATTTTTCTTACCAATAATTAACAATAACATATTAAATCTTTTTATAGTCATCTTTTATGGATGACCGGCAAGGATGCTAGAAAGTGTATGGTGTCTTTTGTTTTTGTCTACAGTCAGCAATTCTCAGAGCTCACTCCTGGTTTTATGCCCAGGTATTACTCTAGGCAGTGCTCTGGGGACCATATGGGATGCCGACAATTAAACCCAGGTCAGCTGCATGAACGCCAAGCAGATGTCCCACTGTACTATCTTGCCAGACCCAATGGGTTTTGTTTTTGTTTGGAGGGACACATTCAGCAATGCTCAGGTTTACTCCTGGCTTTGCACTCAGGAATCTTTCCTTGCAGGTTCATGGGACCACATGCGGTGCCAGGGAGTAAGCCTAGTCAGTTACGTGCAAGGCAATTGCAACATTCATTCTATTATCTCTCTGGCCTCTAAAAATTTAAATAACCGTGGGCGCGGCGACACTGCACCCCACCCGGGCGGGCGGGGCCCCCTCCCCCCCCGCCCCGCCCCGGGCGCGCCGGACGGCCGCCCCCCGACCTCCAACAAGCTCTCAAAATTTAAATAACCCTAAGGTCATTGAAAACATTTCCAAGGTGAACAAAAGATAAGTTTCTATATACATTAGTCATCAGTAAATTAAATGCAAGCTGTAGAATGGAAGAATTTGGTCCTCTTTTACGAATACTTCAGTGTCTCTTGATAATCCTCAATTATTTTTTTGTGAACAAGAAACCAATTTGATGAATAAGGAAAGATATGTCCTCTGCTACACATTCATGAATTAAATTTACTTTTTTTTATCAGAAGAATATGGTCTACTGAGAGCTTCAGTTAGTGGAATATGCACTTTGGTGGTTTTTTTCCTTGTCAGGAATATAACGAGATGACCCTCTGGCCAATCCAAATGGAAGAATATCACCACAACAATGGTTCACTTATTCTAAAACCTGACACACTACAGTCCCAAGAGTGACTTATGGGATTTTGCCAACTCTTAAAACAACGAAAGAGTTACCTCAGCATACAGATCGTCCCACTTGAACTTCTCATCTAATAAGTACAGGGTTGGCTTGGCTGAAGAGTCATTATATTTTCAGAAGAACTTCAGAGAGGTTCTCAGTCATATTGGAGCTTGTATGTAAAGACTAACTCACATGTCACATGATTCAAGAGAAGTACCACAGAGATGATCCTGTGGTACATAAAAATAAGGTCTATGAAATGAGTGCTCTGAAATGAGTGCTAGATGAAGTCTTCCCCTTATACTTGAGATATAAATCTTAGGAACATGATGAATGACCTAAAACCTGAGATGCGCAGGAGGAAGAGAGTGGCATGGAATGCCTTCAAAGGCATCGAAGAAATAGCAAAAAAAGACAAAGAACCTCTGGCTCCAGGCACATCTCTTCGACTCCACCGTTCTCCCTGCATTAACATATGCCTCAGAGACCTGGGCCCTACAAAAGCAGGATGAGAATGCTATTCAGGTCTCCCAAAGAGGAATCGAAAGAGCTATGCTTGGAATATCATACCTCACTCAAGTGAGAGAAGGAATCTGGAGTTCTGACCTCCATCGCTGTTCCAGAGTCAGGGATGTTGTCTCGTTTGCCAAGGCATCAAAACTCAGATGGGCTGGATATATAATGCGATTTGGAGACAACAGCTGGACTAGAGCCATTACCGACTGGATCCCATGGGATGTCAAAAGATCACGTGGCCGCCCACCTACAAGATGGTCAGACTTCTTCGTCAAGACCATGAACGAACCGGTTTGAGGCTCTTTCTGATTCAAAACACTGTATTCTATCTAACTTAGAATAATTCCTTGGAGTTTGAACTTATTATGTTAATTTAATTATTTTGATATTATGAAAATAAAAACCACATTTTTACATACATTATGCATATTACATTTTGACATTTATTACAAAATTTATCTTTTTTTTACAACAAAGTATATAGGATCCATGAGCCAGAGACGTCAGCAGGGGCCAGAGAGCCAGTGTGTTTGCCTTGCATGCGGCCGGCCCATGCCAGCCTGGGTTTGATCCCAGCATCCCCATATGGTCCCCCGATCACCGCCAGGGAGTAATTCCTGAGTGCAGAGCAAGGAGTAACCCCTGAGCTTCGCCGGGTGTGACCCAAAAAGAAAAAACAAAACTTTACAGCAGCGCAGCATCTTGTGGTAAAAGAGGGGAAGCAAGGTCACTGGTGTAGGGGAGGAAAGCTATTTAATGGGCTACAAAGAGAGGTCATGGCACACCTTTATATTTAAACTGGCTAGAAATTTTTTTAATTAGGTTATTCCTTAAGACTTTTTGTGTTTTAGATTGATGCTTCAAGTCTTAAGAAATCAACACTGTATCATTTACACAGTGTTACAGATTCTATAACTCTCAAGAAGGAAAAAAGAGGCTAATAGAATAAAGAGTTTATGCAGAGAAACTAAAACTAGAGGGGAAATAATGTCTATGCCAGGTATTAAAATTTTTTCCTTCTCTTTCACCTACTGAATTTAACATTTTGTTAAAAAGCCAAGATAGTTACTAAAGATATCTCAGATGTTCAAACCATATTTGTTTCTTAACTTTTGAAAATCTAAATAACAGATTAGTATGTATAACTGAAAAAAAGTTTAAGACATGTTTAAGAATATGAGGAGCTCATATGTTAGAAATTACAGGACTATCCTAGCTCTTGTAACCCTGTACTTAAATGTATACTCTATATGTTAAGCCCATTGGCACTAGAAGAGAGGAATTAGATACAATTTCATTTAGAAGATTGTGCCTTATATATTTTAGTATTAAACATAAACTACCTGATAATAACCCTAAAGATAATCTTCATTTGAAAACCTTAGGAAACCATGTATCTTAAGATGAATGACACAAAACACCTATTTCTGAAAAAATTAATTCCAATTTTTAGTCTATAATTAATAACAAAATCATAACTATTTCTGGCTTACATGCATTTTGCAATAATTAAGAAGACGCTAAATTTTTAGAAGATATGGCATGTTATTTATGTTTTATCTCTCCATACTGAATTAAAGAATACTTAAGACTTGGCACTAGAGCAATGATACAGAGGTTAGGGCATTTGCCTTAAATTTGGTTAACTAGGGTTTGATCCCTGACGTCCCATATTGTCCCTCAAGCACCCTGACAAGTATTACTGAGTACAGAGCCAGGAGTTACTCCTGAGAATCTCCAGGTGTGCCCCAATAAATAAACAAAAACCTTTTATTACTTCTATTAAAACCTAACAAATATATATTTATATATGTGTGTATTGTCACAACTCCACCCAGCAGATCAGACTATCACAGCCCGGATCATCAACACCCTCCCTGCAACAGTTTTTTTTTTCTAATCCGCCCAGGTATGCTGAACCAGAGACTCTCAGACATGAGGCAGAGCTTCTACTTGCTCTCCCTGTGCCCAGCTGCTCGTGGAGGTGCCCAGGAGGCATGGCGGGTTCTAGCCCTGGCCTGCCACCCCAGCAGAGCCTCACAACAAGCCAGACGACCCTCCCCTACTCCATGGGGCCCGCCATTTTCCACATCGGACTTCCCTCTAGTCACAACTCCACCCAGCAGACCAGACTATCACAGCCCGACTTGCGTGGCCGCTAAGCGGCCACGCATTTCATCAATAAATACTTTATTTAGAGGTGACTACAACAGTATGCCACCCGCACAGCAAGCCTGGCAAGCTGCTCGTGTAGTATTTGATATGTCAAATACCAGTAACGTTTATATTAGGTCATTCCTGTGACCTAATATAATGGTTTGAGGCTCTCTATGTTCCTGGAGCAAGCGAATGCCTTTGGGTTCTACTAGCATGAGACAGGACATATGGAGATATTACTGGTGCCCACTCTAGCAAATAGATGATTAAAGGGAAGATAGTGATAGTGATAGTGATATGTGTATGGAACAACTATAAATGTTCATAATATCTTAATATCAGTCAGTATACATTGTAGTTCCATATTTATTTTTAAATGAGATATTTTAGTTTCTGATCATTTGCAGTAATTGTGAGCAAAAGAAAAAACTGGCTACATTTTCATATGATTAGTATATATTGACACATTGTATTTCCATATTCAAAGTTAGATGACTTGTCAAACCTCAGATAATTTAAAATTTCAGAAACATTTCTTCATACCATTGATCTACTCCATAGAATACTTAATTTTATATTTGTGCTTCTGGAATTGTCTTTGACAGTAGGGAGTGGATTGGAAAATAGAACGAAAATATTAACAAATAGCATGTATATCATTAGTTTTAAGCTGCAACATGGGTAAATATGCCTATCAAAATAATTTTTTCTGTTATTTCCTATGTAACCCTAAAAATTACATAGGATTTTCTCTCATCTTCAACCTAAATTGAATTATGCAATAAGTATGGAATTCACATGGGGATGTTTTCCATTTGTTCCATTATGTATGTCAGAGTATATATGATTTATACTTTTCTCCTCAAGTCAAACAACATTAGTTTCCCTGAACATCTGGCTGGCATCTGGGAGCTCTACTCCATGCTCTATTAATCAGAATATAATTGTGAAGTTTGGGTAATGACCGATGTGAACAGAATATATTTATATGTAGAAAAGTTCACTTTATTGATTTAATACCATGTGGTGTTCTGAAGTGCTTTGGTTTTCAGCACAATTTAGATACACTGCCAAAGCTTTATTTATTTAGTGAATTCACACAATATTTTTTCTTCCAAAGTGCTAGAGAGTAATGGCAACCAGACAAGATTCATAAAGGACTTTTACTTTAGTCTTCAGTTGCTTTCATGCACATGCTCTGACTAGCTCATACCAGCATCCTAGAGCTGATTGGCTTAAGATTAGAAGTGCATTCCTTCAATTTGCCTATCCAAATCCTGACACTCTTGGGTGTGTCTGTTTAGTCCAAAATCTCCCATATCACTCCTCTCTCTACCACTGTTTAAATTTCAGGTGACTTCATTTCTATATTATGTGGACAGTGTACTTTCTTGAGACATTTTCTATATCTTATTCTTATCAGACCTTAAAAGTTCAGATTAAGAAGAGATATATATTGTTATTCTGGGTCAGGCCATCCTCTCCATTTACTTACACAGAATAAAAGACTTAAGATTAATATGATTAAAATAGGAGTCAATTTACATACAGCTAATGGCTTTGTTGTCCAAATCACTTAGTGTTTACTTTTAGATACAGAACTGAAACCCAAATTTCCAATTAAATGTTTAGCACCATATACATTATTTCTACTCTTGATGACCAATGTTTGTATCTATTTAATGACTTATTTGTTCCTTAGATGTTAATTCATAGATAAGGACTATATTTAAATCAATGTGTGAGGAACAGTGTGCCATCACTAAAGATACACTCTTCTGTCATTCAAAACAATAATCAAATGAAATGTTAGTTTTATTTTATTTCTTTTTGATGGTAAGTCCATGAGAGATAGAAGAAGAAACCAGTCTTTTCATGAATCTTATGTTTCTTGGGATGGATCTGTAGCAATGGGACACATATTTGTCTGCCATGGTGACACCGCTGGGAGTATCTAGTGCACATACTGCTCCAAATAAGTTTGTCCCAACAGCCAGAAGCACTAGCCATCACGGCTCTTTTTGAAAATCTCATCAGATCTTCTTTAGGAACTGGAGTTAAATTATTGATTCTTAGTTGCTAAGGCAGTATTATGGAGAGTGATCTTAGTTTTAAACCACAGAACATACCTTTCATTGCTATGAAAATAAGAAATCTGATATTTCTCACTAGTTCCTTTCCCAACTTCCAAATGACTTTTGCCCTGTGATGATTATGTGCTATTAAACTCTGGCTGAGGTCTTCTCCAGATGTGGTTATATGAGTCACTGGTGAAGGAATTCCTTTACAGATGTTTGGAAAGTGCTTGGGGAGTTGGTGTAATGGAAGGTGTTTACTTAAATGCTGCCTAGTAAATCAGAGAGTGAGCTCGTACAGAGAGGAAGTGTAATGAGCCAATGGTGACAAAGAAATAAAAGTAATTTGGAGGGAAGGACAGTTAAATATAACAGTGGACAAGATGCTTGCCTTGAATGCAGCCAATCTGCGTTTCAAACCCACAATTAATTATGGTTCCCTAAGTACCACTGCTTGAGCCTCCCTTCCAAAACATAGGCAAGCAGGGTATTTTTCATTGCACTCTTAATTATTAGGAAGAAGGAAATCAGCACTGAATGGCAGAGCCACCAATTTCATTTTTCCTATGGTTGCTTTAACAATTCAGTGCCACTCTACAAAGACATTAGTTTGAAAGGATATCTGCACACACCATGTTCATTAACACACTTAGTGCAATAGACAATATATGGAAACAACCCACGTCCCTAACTCACAATTAATGGATAAAGAAGTGTGGTATATATACTCAATGGAATACTATGCAGCTCTAAGAAAGAACAAAATCATGAAATTTGCAGCAATGTGGATGAAACTAGAGGATATTATGCTGAGTGGAGGCCCCCACTCCATGAGGGCCTCCAATTTCCCACATCTGGACTTCCCCTCATCAAAACTCCACCCAGCAGACCAGCCCATCACAGCCCTGCTCATTGAGATCCACCCTGCAGCAGTCTTTTTTTAAATCCGGCCCAGGTATGCTGATCCAGAGACTCACAGACATGGGGCAGAGCTGCTACTGACTCTCCCTATGCCCAGCTGTTCATGAGATGCCTGGGAGGGATGGCAGGTTCTAGCCCTGGCCTGCCACCCCAGCAGAGCCTCACAACAAGCCAGACGATACTCCACTCCATGAGGGCCTCCATTTTCCATATCCAGACTTCCCCCTCGTCAGAACTCCACCCAGCAGACCAGCCTATCACAGCCCGTTCATCAATAAATGCTGGATTTAGAGATGACTACAAGAGTATGCTACCTGCACAGCAGAGCCTGGTAAGCCTCCCGTGTCGTATTTGATATGCCAAATACCAGTAACAATTATATACCTCATTCCCATGACCTGATGGAATGGTTTGAGGTTCTTTATGTTCCTGGAACAAGCAGATGCCCTTGGGCTCTACTTGCATGAGACAGGACATATGGAGATGGTACTGGTGCCTGCTTAAGTAAATCGATGATGAATGGGAAGACAGTGATACATACAGTGATGCTGAGTGAAATCAGTCCGAAGGAGACAGATGAAGAATGATCTCTTTCATATATGGCACTTAAAGATACACAGTAAGTTATTAACGAAGATCCAAAACGGGGACTAAATGGGGGCTGATCAATATAATTGAGTTGGGACAGGATATGAGAGGGAGGGGATTTGGAGTCCTTGGTAGAGGGAAATGGTACACTAATGATGAGTTTAGTGTTGTAATGATGTCCATGAGAAAATATTATCAATAATACTATAAAGAAAACATTAAAAATATTAACAAGAGTATCTCTTAAAAGGTGCCAAAGAAGTTCTATATATAATTATTGCCACATACTATATTGAAATAATTTAAACCCATCTCTTATAATAAGGAAAAACAAGCTCTCTAGTCAGCAAGGGGACTTACTTTCTGCTCTGCTTCATTGGCATGAAACTCCTCTTACCTTATGGAAGCAGGGTTTGGTGTGTTGAACAGACCAGACGTAGAAGTGTATTGCTGATCTGGAGATGGGAGAAAAGACACAAACCTGAGAGGAAACAACAAAAGCACAGTGCAAATAAAAATGTCCCTTTTTTCCAGAAAAAATTGTGATGGAAAAGTAGAGAGAAATATCAATAAATTTGGTAAATTAAACACTTCCATCAATCCATTTAAGGTAATGTGGGCTGAGGTCATATGTGTGGTATACTGTCATCTGTATAGACACATGCACACACACAATAAAGAGTTGTCAGTCAGTTGTCAATTTTTTCCTATTAAGAATCAATCATTGAATGGGGCTGGAGTGATAGCCCAGTGGGTATGGCATTTGCCTTGCACGTGGCTGGCCTATACCAGCCCGGGTTCAATCCCTGGTATTCTGTATGGTCCCCCAGAACACCGTCAGGAGTAATTCCTGAGTGCAGAGCCAGGAGAAACCCCTGAGCATCTCCGGGTGTGACCCAAAAAGCAAAAAAAAAAATAATCAATCATTGAAGTGAACAAGATGATATATGTACATATTAAGATACCAATATCCAAGGTCAAGTGAAACATATATCAGGAGGTCTTGTCAAAGGTGGAAATTATCACAAACATGTGGGAGTCAGAGACTAGGTAAGACAGAAAATGGAACAGTGTGCTAACAATTGTCGAGTGTACTAGTGCCAACCTAGAACTGAGCATTAAATAGAGGCAGAAAGATACACATGACAACCCTTTAATGTATGTTCTATAATCCATAGTCTGGAGGGGAAGGAAAAGAGAAAGAGAGAGAGAGAAACGGAAAGAAATAAAGAACCTGCCATGGAGCAGGGCTGGGGAGGGGGGGTACCGGGGACGTTGGTGGTGGGAGATGGGCACTGGTGGCGGGATGGGTGCTGGAACACTGTATGACCAAAACCCAAATATGAACTTTTTAATTGTATATCTTTGTAATTGTAAAAATAAAAAAAATATATAAAAAAAAGAAAAAGTAGAAATAATTCTGAATTGTGCGTTTTGCTTATAAGTTCACTCCTTCATGTAGAAATCCTTCCCATCCACTAGCCCAGCCCTGGATTTAAAATTCTGCGGGTGTGAGTAAAGAGGTGTAGCTTTCCTTAATCCTACTGGTGCTGAGCTCGTGGACAGTCATGAACTTTACATTTTATGTGATCTCATGGGTGAGAGAAATAACTGCACACCTGCTTGGCTCTCACTACAATACATTTTTTAAAATCTAAATACATAACATATGAATCAGAGGATTTCATCCTGAGAGGAACTTACTTATAAATGCAGACAGTTAACACATCTTTCCCAGGTCACCACGCCTCTCTTGGGCTGTAATGATGGTGTGGATTGTGAAAGTTGGCATGGTTTGTTCCTTATGGAAATGAAGCTAATATTTTTTCCACATACTTGTTAGATACGCTCAATAAAACATACTTCCCATCGATTTAAAATATGAGACAGCTTTATACATGTTATTGGAAGTATAACCTAGTTAATTATTTTAAGTGACAGCAACAGTGGACGGGTAACATTTTATTTCCAAATGTTTCTCAACCATATCAGGGGTCACCCTAATTTTCAGACCATCTTGAAAACTGCTTCCTCTGGGTACTAACCCTCAGCTAATTAGGGAGTGATGCTGAAAACTCCTGACAAGAAAGTTTCACTGCTTCTCTGTCCTCAGAGCCTACCTTTGAATGGCTTTACACAGTTAAGTGCTTTATGTTTTTCTCCTAGTTTTACATTATATTATGTCGTTGCACTAATTTAAGAGACTAAATATCCTGATAGGAGTGTTTCAAACCTTCTTTATCAGTTTATTAGTTTATTCTGGATAACTATGTAACACCTGCAGACTATCAAATTTCCTAAGATGCCTGCAATTTTTGTGGTACAGAGGCTCCCAGAGATACCTAGACTATTAGACTGGCTGGCTAGCAGTTCAATGCAGGGGCAGAAGGATGTGATCCTGTTTGGGTTCTGCAGTGCCAGGGATTTCAAAACTGTCTGATGGAGTTTGAAGTTTTTCAGGGCTGATTCAGGTGGTGTACCATGTGGTACCAGGGATCTAACTAGCATTTAGCAACATCAAGGCATGGATCTATCTTCCTGCTGGTGAATTTATTTTAATACATGGCCATATATTTGAAAAGAAATTTTATATTAGTATAATAAACATGAAGTCTTTTTCTCATGACTAAAAAGCACAAACACCAGTGCGTGAAAAGCAATGCTCATTGAATGACTCCATGAGAGACTGACCTACTGAGCTGAAGCTATTGTGAAGCCTGGTTTCCCTGCCCAAAGAGGAGAAAAGTAAATGTTGGTGAAATGCTAATAATACACCCACCCTCAAATGAAAATGGTGGCTGATATAAACAGAGAGAATAAAAAGACGACTTAGATATTGGTAAGAAAATTAAGAAATTAAAGGAGTCACTTTTCACCATGACTTAATTACCCAAAGTAGAATTGTATCATGCCACATCACAGTGTCGGTGTGCCTTCCTCCTGTGGACAGCTGCCTTGTAAAAGCACAGACCTTTATCTGGGAAGTCTTTTTGGTGATGTGATGCTCAGGAAGACACATTTTATACAAATAAACTATGTATAATAGCACATGTGAAGTGCAAATCCTCTGACGATGAAGAGACAGGATTTCTTTGGGCAGTTATGTTTGAGAACGTTAGTTAGGTGGCTTCTGGGATTGTTCATATTATATGTGTCAGTTAAAGTGACACATACAATACCAGGTGAGTTTACTTTGTGAAGTCCTGCTGCCAGATGAAAAGGGATATTTTCTCTTTGCTAAAATGGGAGAGTGGCTAGTTTATGTGAGACCTTTCTCCCCAAGACAATCAGAAGGAATGAGAACAAATGAAAAGAATGTTAGATCTGTGCACACTGCTACACATGCATTAGCGCTCAATAAGGAGTTAACTTTAAAACTTTATGATATAATTTTTTATTTACTACACGATAATCCCTGTCTGTAGGGAAAATCACTTGTGTAAGAGGGAGAGAGAGAAAGAGGGAGAGAGAGACAGAGAGAAAGAGGGAGGGAAAAGTGCTGCTATAGATGCAGGATGGTGGGGGGAGGGAATTTCGGGGCATTGATGGTGGCAATAGAGCATTAGTAGAGGGACAGGTACTGAAACAATTTATGACTGAAACCCAATCATGAACATATTTTTCATTTTATATCACATTGTGGTATAATAATAAATTAAATTAAATTAAAAACTTTATGAATGTGAAAAGTACTTGTATATGTAAGTAAAACAAAGAGCTTGTGTCACACTTCAAGATTGGTAGATGCACTGATTTCAACATCATTACAGAATCACTATCACTTCTATGACCAGATTTTGTTTTCCAAATCTAGTCCCCTTGGTAGTTGTTTCATTGCCTGAGTAATGAGAATGTATTTTCTTTGTTGAAATTTTGCACAAGATATTCCTCAGCTTTCTATTTAATAAAGGGAAAAACTTGCCTCATAACTACAACAGTTTTGCCCTTTCGTTCTTGTCCAGAAATTGTTCATATATTTTTTCTTGATTCAGTTATCAAAGGAGAATTATATTCACTAAATTTTAGTTCATGGAATTGACTTGACTGTTGTGACATCCTCAGACTCTTGACTATTTAAAAACACAGTGGAATTTATTTATTCCTAATACCTAAGCACTTTGAGATGTTGCAGGTGTGCCTGCGGTGCCCGGCTGCATCGGGAGGTGGCAGATAGGAGACAGGCTTGTCTATACCCAGGGTTCTGCCCCATGGGCCCTGGATGGTTGATGGTCTGACATAGAAAAAGACTAGGCTGCCTGGGATGAACCCTGGGCCACGGCAGAGCTGGCAAGCTATCCATAGTGTATTCGATATGCCAAAATCAGTAACAATAATGGGTCTCATTCCCAATGAATGGAGATTTTACTGGCACCCGCTTGAGCAAATTGATGAACAATGGGAAGACAAGTGACAAGTGACCTAAGCACTTTAATGCCGACTGGTGGACACTTCTTAAATCATTTTCCACTAAAAGTGGACCTTTCAAATTTAGCAATTTCCTAGTACAGACTACAGTGAAACTTTCATTGTGTTCTAAAGCACTGATTTCCAATTTCCCCTGAATCAAGGATTCCTTAAATTCCCTGAATGAGATTCATACTCTTTTAATCCATCTCCATACATCAAATTAGATTTACCATATAACTGATTAATAACAGCATATAATAAATACTTTATAATTAAAATGTTTCATTACTAAAATATGTAGTATTGGCTTAGTTGACATAATGTCATAGCCTGATACTTGCAAACATTCTTTGATTGAATAAAGTGGTATTTAGGAAGGGGAAATAATAATCAGCAGGTAATTTTGATATGTTTACTTTATGCTTGTCACTTTAATATGACGACCATGTAAGTACATGTCTATAGGACCATGTAATTACATGTCTATGTCAGATACAGTTGCAGGCTGATAGGACAAATTATATGATCCTGGTAATTTAAATATCAGGAGCAGTAATGTCATGAATGAAGAGATTTTTGAAATGGGGACTAGGTCTTGGGTTGTTTCCAAACAAAACAAATTCTAATCTCCTGATTTACACAGAAGTTGCATTTCTGGAACATCCTATATATAGGATGTGTATATATATATGTATATATATATACATATATATACGTATATATATACATATATACGTATATATATGTATATATATATACATATATATACACATAAAAACTTAAAAAATATTTTTGTTTACTTAAAAAAGAATTTTTCTGTAGCGTTAGGCTTGACTTGTATAAAAATTAATAAACATATATTTTTCCACTGGTAATCTCTAGGGAAACTAAGTCACATAGGCAATAGCTATTTCTTTGTTGTATAAGATTCTTAACACCAGTGAAAACACAAGCACTCTACTAGGACACCATGCATTCAGTTCTAGGTGTGGCTTTCACTCCAAGTATTATAACAATGTAAAAAATGTCCCCACAAATTTCAAAGACACCCCTAGAATCACTAACAACAGTTTCATAAAGTTCCTCCAAAAATTTAATGAATGTGAATCCTTGAGTTCAAGAGAGCTGGCTTCAGTTCCTTGCGCCACCCCTTACTATGTGAGGATTTTCCAATGCTCATTCGGGGTCTTTGTTTGCTTATCAGAAAAATAAAAATAACATTGTAATCTTGTTTATAGGAGGGATGAAATTACTAGACACAGGATAAATGTGTTCCACAAGTTATTTTTTGCTCTTCTCTCCTTCTATTTCTTTCTTTCCATATTACTCTAGATTATACTTTTTGACATTTTTATTTGCTAAGAGCTACTGACCAAGAACGGAAAGCATAAATCAAAACCGGACTCTAGTGTGGTGCAGGGCACATTTGCAACCATATGGGAAAGCAGGAAAGGAAATAATTGATGATACTGTTTTTCTTAAAAGGGGACAGTTGAGGGAGTTGCTGTATTCACTCTTTTAGCTAGATTATTAATTTCCTTTAGATCTTAAAACATCTGAAACTACCTCAAAGTAGGTTACATCTTTAAAAATGTGTGAATGTCCTACTATACTTAGACCCAAAGTTCAGACCATGTAAATTTCACTTCCCTATGTCAGACGGTAGAGAAGATTTGTTAGAACAATTGGCTGAGAAAAACAGCCACAGTCTGACTGCAAGGTTCACACTGACTGGCTTCAGTCTGTGTACTGTGAAGGAGGAAAGGGTCTCTTAAGCCACTCTTTTCCTTGGTGAGAGGTCACAGACCTCAAAGCGATCACTGGTGAGGATGGTAAGGGAATTTCTTTACTTAATTAGTGAATTAGAAAACCTGATTGGTTGCCTAATAATTAATGAAGGCTATTCTTTAAGAAAGTTAATAAGATTTCTTTCCAGTCCCAACAACAAAAAATAGCCTTGCTTCCTAAACTTGAGATTGGTCCAGTACCTGGATTTCTGCACAGATTAAGGGACTAGAAGGATTCTAGGATATTGCACCTAATTATTCTTAGATTACCACCAAGCCCCAAGTCACCCACATCCCTAAGAAAAAGCTTAAACTGTCAACATATTCAGTCTCCACATCAGAAATGTTACTGCTATTTTTCCTTCCTTATTTCTGCCAACAAACTACTGAAAATATAATGTTATAATCCTCATGAAAGATTGAAGCGTCATTTTATAAGGGTTACATTTCTAACTATGTTAGCCTTAATCTTATTCAATTAATCTCTTACCATCGATGGGGATGAGGAAGGTGTTCTAGCGAATGCTGTTGTGTTGTTTCTCAGTAAGCCAAATGCTCTCAGTACTGGTAGCCTGCCTACTTCTCAGGTGGAGATGGTAGTTTTGTTTTCTTTTGGTGAAATATACAAATTATAAATGATCAAACTTCTTTCTTTATATGTGATACATATTGAAAAAGAAGCAAGTTCAGTGGACAAATAACCCATGTAAAGTTCCAAAAATTAAAGAGAAAAATTTTGTGCTAGAATAAATAAGTTCAAGGTATCCTTGAAAAATCAAAATCTCAGAATGTCCTCAATTTAATGGAAGCTATAATATTTTCACTGATGGGAAAACCCATTGACTTGATGTTATCTGTCTTGTAGTCAAGTTCCAGCAAACTTGAAGTTAATACATTACTTATGAAATAAAGAGGAGCATACACAGTTAAAAACAGCAATAATATATTTAAAACATAGAAGGAAACAATGATTTCCAGATTGCAACTCTTTGTATAAACCTGGGTAATTAAAGCTGTGTCAGACTCGAGGCAGAAAAAAAGACAAACATGTCAATGCTGCAGTGAGTTTAGAAATATTGCTATGTTTTTCATGAAATCATGGGACAGAGATGGTTGGCGGTTCTTTTCTTTCATAAATTGAAAAATGTTGAGCTACATGCTCTGGCTGCCATGACTTCAGATGAGCAATCCTTTGTCATCCAAATTTTCAAACCCCACAGGTCCTACAGAGGTAGTTTTGTTTTTAACATTCTAGGAGTCAAAATGAATGCACTAATTAGGGCAATTTATCAGTTTGAGTAGTTTGATTTGAAAATCATAGTGCTGACAGGGAAAGAAAATCCAGTGGTGGGATAATTTACACATTCTAACGAATTTACATAATATACTTGGAACCCATACTATATTGAATGTATATATATACATATATATACACATGTGAGCATGTGTGTATATATATGATTTTAGTACATATATTATAAGGGAGGTCTAAGATTATTTAAATGGTCTAGAAGTTTTTGTACATCATCCATTATTTTGGTTGTGTCAAAAAGTGAGGAATATCCCTGATCTGATTATAATTATTTTCCAAAATATTATCTGAACAGGGAAGTAACTCAAATGACTGGAGAGCAAGCCCATGAGTTTGATCTCTGGCACCTAATGCTCTGTCGCCATGTCCCCATGACTTCCAGGTATGGCTTTGATACTGCAGGATTTAGCACCCAATGTTTAGCCCAAGTCCAGTCAGGACTAAGTCCAGTCAGGAGTATTCCCAGGATCTTCTTGAGGCTTGCTGAGCACAGCCTTCCTAAAAAATTAAAACAAAAACATAACCCAACCTGATTTGAAAGTCTAGTAAACATTCTTTTCTTCTGACCAGATGCAGCTGTTGTAGTTCATCACTGCTTCCTCCTCCTTCTCCTCTTTTCCTTCCTCCCTTTTGTTGATTACTGCCACTCTGACTGTTCTACTGATGGTACTCGTGTCAGTAAGAAATACAATGTGTGGGATAGAGAGCCTGGTGCAGCTTAGGGGACACATGTGGCAAGTCAATGAGTCTCCACTGCAGAAGTGGGTTGTGGACCCCAGACCAGGCTAGCTAAACCAGAGGACTTGAAATCCCATGCTGAAATTAGTCCTCATTTTCTGAGATTCATCATTTAGTACTAAATATCTAGTGGTTTACCTAGACTCAAAAGGTGAAGTCATGCGAGCCAGTCCTTTTCTCATTATGATTTGCAGAAGCAACTCCTAACTCTTATTTCTCCACATAAACTACAGTAGGTGTTATTTTTAAAATATTATATGCTATGATGAAGCAGTAAATTCCATGGTTCATGAAACTACTAGCCATCATAAAACTCTTCACTAATGCAACCGTAGTTACCCAGAGTTAAAATACATATTTAGGTGTTGAAAAATTTATATAAATGCTTCTCTGACAGATTTAGGTGTTGACATTTTGATTTAGGCATATAGGAATTTCTCCTTATTAGATATTTCTAATAAAGTAAGAAGAAAAACCTTGCTGGATGAGAAAGTTTCATTTTTGAGAATTCTAACAGTTGTAAATTATCATCTCTTATGCATGTGGAATTTCATTTGTCAAATGTAGACAGTTTTATTTAGTGGCCCCACAGCAAATGTGTAGTGCTCTTACATTAATCAGATCTAGTTCGGTTTGTAAAGTAATCATATCTCTTAGCCAGTAGAGTAACTGAAGGTCAGGTACTTCTGAGTTCCTACCTAGGTTTTACCTGTTCCATCATGAAGGTTCAAGAAAGACTAAGAAAACTTTATAAACGACTAAAGCAAAAATCTTATATTTCTGAAGTTTTAGAATGATGAAAATATTGTAGGCACTTTAAAAGGTTAGCTTCTATAATTGTACAGCAATTTCTTAATTAAGCTGCTGTGTCTATCTCTGAGGAAAATAAAATCACAGAGAAGTGCACTGACTTGCACAAGGCCACCAAAGATGTGGGCAGTAGAAATGGGATTTGAATCTAGGTCAGCTGAATACAGTCTGTTTTCTAAGTTACATTGCCACAATGCAATTAAAAATATACATGGTGCTGTAACATAGGTGAAAAAAATAAAATTCATAAGAATTGTATTTTCAGGGGGGCCAGAGAGAGAACTAGTCCAGAATGTAAGGCCACGTTGACCAGCAGACCTTGTTTCAGTTCTCAGAACTAAAAAGTCCCCAGAGCACTGCTAGGCATGGTAAAAAAAAAGGCATTTCAATATTATTTTAGAATTTCAAAATATTTTGTAATTTTAATTTTATTCCCTCTAAAAAATGGTTCCTATTTCACGTTGCTCTCTTATCTAGTAACTCAAGCTGTAACTTAGGCCCAATCTAGTCTTTTTGCTTTACTATTTATTTTTCTGTATTTAATCAGTGACTAATTTCTGTGGTTTATATAAACTGAAGGAGCAGACAACTGATTTTTACTGAATTTGTCACCTTTGGTTATTAAATCAAGTTCCTTTTTCTCTGATGCACTGAATGTCACCAAGTAGGCTAGTATTATTTTCCCTATCTGAGATTCATGGAATTGTGTTAATTTACTTCTCTCATGTCAGGGCATGAAACATTGTGTACTCCATTAAGTTTTTCGATGCCTGGAACAAATCAAATATCTATTGGAAATACTGATGAAAAACTAATAAAATAAAAGTTAAAAACAAATCTTGAAAAAGATAAAGTGACTGAAGGCTGTGATCATTCTTTTTTTTCTTTTTGGGTCACACCCCGTGATGTTCAAAAGTTGCTCCTGATTCTTCCCTCAGGAATTACTTTTAGTGGTGCTCAGGGACCATATATGGGATGCCGGAGATTGAACCTGGGTGGGCCCCATGCAAGGCAAACACCCGACTATAGCTGTGCTATAGCTCCAGTCCAGGCTATGATCATTCTAGGACTCCAACAGGCCATTTGTTTACTTGCTTTTTCCATTTTTTAGAGGCTTCTTATATTCATTGGCTTATAGCCCTACCCTATCTAACAGATATCTAACCCTATCTAACTGTTTTAAAAGAAAAACAATGCAAAGCCCTCTTTCTCTCTTTCCTGCCCTGCTTCTACTTTATGACATTGCCTCTCTTTTATTTATTATTTATTGAGTCAATGTGCAATAGACCATTCCAAAGCTGTACATGATTGGGTTTCAGTCATACAGTGTTCAAATAGCCATCCTTTCATCAATTCTGCCTCTTTTGCAAAGATCCTATTGGTTAAACTGTACCCATCAAGGTAATTTAATATTTTCACAACAAATTCCTCAACTCATCCCAACTCAAGTTCCCTGCCTAACATATAGTAGTACATTAAAAAGTTTTACGGAATACAATGTGGGCATTTAAGGAGAACATTTTCTTACACTTGTATATTTATCACAAAAGTGGGAACAATATGTGAAACTGTTCTCTGATATCAAGAATGATGGGGGAAGGCAAAATGGGAAGGTAATGAATTTGAGGATTTAAACAGTGAATTTGAGTCACTCAATGTAAATGATACTGCAGTTTAACTGTGGAAAGTTAGTTATACATACTAAAAGCTTAGAAGAGAGGATCTTGCAATATATATTTCAAAGCCATCAATATGCAAATGAATGGTGGGAATATTACTTTAGGTTATTAAGAACTAACTGCTTCTGAACTAGTTCTCCCATAAAAGGCAATAAAATTTGACATATAATCAGAACAGAGTTTCTTTTGGCATTACACGATAAAATCTTGGATTTCCATGAATTAATCTTTAGATCCAGTACAGTCAGTGAACACTAAGTAAGATAAACAGAAAAACACAGCTCAGTCCAGTCAGAAAACTAGGAAGAAATATTGTTGACATTTTTATGTATATATTTATTTATTCTAACAAAAACATAAGGATTCTAGATCATAGAAGATACTTACTTACAAAGCATCTAAGCATAGTTCCCCACACCTCAGTCCCACAGGAAGTGATACATGAGGCTGAATAAGGCCTGTATCCATAGGACTAAACAGCACAGAACCAAATCACAAAACACCTGCTGGTGTAGCGGTACTAAGGATTACCCAGGTCACCTGGCAGTAGCTGCGGGGACAAGGGGCAACACAAAAAAAACTAAAGCTTATATGATATACTGGTGTCTCAGCTAATATTGCTCCTCTAAAATAGCTACAATGACCTCGGTTCTGAGTATTAACCAAATGCTATTTGGGGAGAGGCAGGAAAACACCTCAGTTCATTACCCTCTGGAATGCAGACAAGTGAGTCTAAGGGAGATAAACCTGTGACAGTTTCTGGAGGTCTTTCTCCTTTGTAAATAATTACTAAAGCTTGTTTGCCCTGGGCTTATCTTCTCTCAACTTGCCAACAGTTTTAGCTCAGAAGGCCCTGCCAAAACATAGGAAGGTTATTTGTTCCCCAACCACTTGGTCAGTAAATTAGACAGCTAAAATAAAAAGGACAAATGACTTGAAAATAAGAACATAAAATACATATAGACTAAAAATCTAAATAGTCTTACAGTAAAAATAATTTGTCCAAAGAAAACTGGGATATTGAATCAAAAAATATATGTCCACCTTACATAAGCTTAGAATATAAAGCAGGAGGAAATTATTGCCTGCTTGGTAATACCGACAAAGCAAAGCTTCAACCAGATATGGAAATGATGATAGGAAAACTTAGGGGTCATTATAGTAGGTAATAAGGAAGGAAAATCCTATTTTAATTGTCAGTAAATTTAAACTATTATTATGTAAATAGAATGCATCTCAGTATATCTCAACTATAATGATGAAATTATTAAATTTACCCTATCACCAAATTAAAGATACAAATCTTATTATCGTCTTAAGTGTGCTCCTAGTGATGATTCTCCACCAACTAGGCTCCCAGTGAGGACCCAAGGATGTAGAGGTGCTAAGGGATTAGCCAGGTCACCTGGTGTAGCTGTGGGAACAAGTGGCAAACTGGGGTTAGCTGCAGGCACTTCAAGCTCCATACTCTCTACATATTATGTTGTTATTTTAATGCAGGATAAAATCATTTAACAAAATTCACACACATAATGAAAAGAATAGGTGACATATAAACATCGTTTGCAATGCATCTTTTCAGTATTGGTGACTGAAAATGATAATAATGACATGGCAGAAAATTATGTAAACTATGCTGTATACTGTAAAAAAAAATCCATTCCCTTTTTATTGCCAAGAATCCTGTGACCATTCTCTACTACACCCTACCTGAGAAAGCTGGCTCTTCTGTGAGCGGGTTTGGCACTTAGACTCAGGAGTTGAAGTAATGGCATCTTTGCATCAACACAAAGGTTAAGAACAAGAATATGTTTTGAAGAAAAAGCAAAATTAGGAGACACACTATGAAGGTATGAATAGGAAGAATCTGGTTTTACCTTCCATAATAAGTAGATTTTAGAGAAATAGTTGATTATGAGAGAACTACCATCAGTATCTGAGTTATAGATCTGAAGTTTTCTTATTCCATCTAATACCCAAAATAGTAAAATGAAATAGCATCTGCATTTTAAAATTATGTGATACTTATGAGTTAGCAAGAAGTAGTAAAAGTATTTCTAACAGTACAATGTAGTTTGACTGAAGACTGCCTTTTCTTTCTCTCTGCAGGCCAGTTATAACACACAGCTGCAAATCTGTGGCAGATGTTCTTTCTGAAACTATACTTGCTTTTTCTATGATTTACATTGGCAATTGTATTTAAAGATTAGGACAGGAGGTACTAAATTTCTCTGATGCAAAATCAAGCCTGAGACAAAATGGAAACCAATCTGAATTAAGCAGGACAATTTATCATGGAAGGGTACAGCATTATCTGATGCCAAGACTCCTGCTATAATTCTACATTGTACTCTCTTTGCAATTTCAAATAACTGCCCCTGAATCTATCTTGACATTTGATGTTATGAAGAACTTTAGTGCAGTTTGTTCTTTAGATAGAAAAAATCTCCCCCAAAACGGTAGAAAGAAAGAATAAGTCATTGAGTCACATAGCATTCCTAATTGTATGACTCTAATTCCAAGGAACATCCAACATATTAATAAGATCAAAACTGTAAGATTGCATTACTAGGATTCTCTTCAACAATGATTCTCACTATTTTACTTTAACAACATAAGAGATTCCACTCAGACCCTGGTATTTATAAGCAGATGAAAATCCAGAATGACAGGATTGAGAAAAGAAAGACAAACTAGTCAGAGGGAAATGAAGAATCACAGGGTGGAAAGAAACAATATATATGCAGATAGATGCAGGGTGACAGAAATCTTTGAAAAGCTGAAGAAAATACTGACATAAGGTAAATGCAGAGAGGAATTTCTTTAGAAGCTGCATTTTATATATTTGAATGGTGATCATAACTGTGTCACAAAACAAAGAGTAATGATATTTTTCATGAACCTCTTTCTAGATCTAGAATTTAGGAGATGTCATTTTGATGGCCTTAAAGCAGGCTCCACATACTTGTTCTTCTAGTAAATTGTTCTAACAAGTTCCTGCGATATAAAATGGCTTGAACTATTAAAATTTGCAAAAAAAAAAAAAAAAATAAAATTTGAAAAAATGTGGTGGTAGGAAGTATTGCAATCTTTCAGTTTCCTTTTCTGGGTCATTATCCTAGCAATATTTTAAGGCATATACATGCTCAATGTTTGCAATGGTCTAGGCATGAGAGACAATGACCTCTGAGTTAGGGCAGCTGCTCACAGAGTCACATCAAGGAGTGTGGGGGAGAATCTGCCACTGCTGCAGTATCCGACACAACCAAGAAATGATTATTATCAAATAAATATGAGAAAAGAGACAAATCACATATGTTTGCGTAACTGGTTATAAATTCTAGTGCAATGGAGGGGGACTGAAGATTTCTATTCTTTTTGCTTCAGTGAGGTGGTTTGGGCCACTCCAGGTAGTGCTCATAGAGAGCTTTTGTGGTGCCAGTGACAAAAGAGGGGTTAGCTTTGAGTAAGGCGAAGCACTTTAAATGCTGTGTCAGTTATCTTATCTGGGTTTCTATTATTGAGCTAAGAATTTATGAGGTTAGAAGCATCCAGGAGAAAGGAAGAGGACTCACAAGAGGACAGAAGGTAATACATGGCAAGACAGAAGCTTGCCTAACCCTCACATGGGTAACATCTTAAAGATTCTCTTGAAACCCACAGGGCCTTAATTAGTCTGAACTTTATAGACCAAAGTGATACGTGTCGGGAAAATTCTTCTCTGCCATTGTGGGGTACTACATTTTACCCTGATCATTTAGTGATATTAGTGCCTAAATTGTGGGTGTCAGTAACTTTGTTTTAGACTTTAACTTGCAACAAGAAACAGTTTTGCTTTGTTGGGTCTCTATAAAGTGACCCTTTCTCGAGTTGACTTGCCATTTCCAGTATCTATTGCTTTTGCCTTTTTTTCCTTTGGTCCTTTTCATCTTCATCTCCTTTATGTGGACTGACACTAAAACACAAACACAATTTTTCATGTCTGCTTTATTCATTTGTGCATGTCTGCATTTCTGGGTGTGTTTAAAAGAGGGGGAAAGAAGGATGTGGCAAGACAGTTGATGGCAATAAATAGAAAATATAAAAACTATAAATCCTTACTTGGATAGAGAGGGCCATTGTTTGGGTAGGAAATCAAACCAAGCAAGTATTCTAAATAGGGAAAATAATTACCTTCATTGCTTTGTGGATACCATCATATTTTTAATGCAGATTATACTTCAGAGGTACAAGAATAATTACAGTTTGCAACAAGTAGACAATAGAGACTAATACACTAAAATAAACCTAACACAATGTGCTGATAGCTTTGTACATTAGTTAATGTGATAAGAGCTTCTAAAGGCTGAAGAAAGATGAGTTAAAAAGAATTAGAATTCATATAGAGATTTAAAAATGTATAGTTTCTATTGTTGCTCAACAAGAACAAGAGGAGAGAGAGGTCAAAAGACCTACTCAAATTAAATATCTCTATTTAAAGGGAAATGAAAGAAAGAATCTTGGGAGGAAACTGCAAAGTTTAGTTGAATATTTGGGAGGATTTATAAGCTCTCATGCTGAATGGATTGGAAGATAAGAGGATATGAGAGGAAACAGTTGATTATTATCCCACTTAGTGTAATTATGGAATAGCCTGGCCTCAGCATGACCTTCTACTGCTTAGAAGATCCTGAGAATAAAACCGTACTGTGGGTTCTGAAATAGGAGTGAAAATATATCACCGGTCTAAGGTTTGGCACTAGGGTCATGCCAGCAATTTCCCGTAACTTCATTTACAAATATTCACGGGTTGGCCACTGAACTATGTTCAAGGATAAGAGAAGATGACACAGGCCTTCTGCACAAAGTGGGTGCAATTTGACACACAATAGAGGGTTTTGTGTTTTCCTTCCTCTTCAAACAGGGAAGGAAGACATTATTCTCAAAAGCTCTTAGTGAGATGAAATCAGTTAAAGCAGGACTGAGAGTTCAGACAAGGTCAGAAGATGTTGCTGATGGATGTCACGGGCTCTGGGTTGGTGCAAAAAAAGGTGATGGTCATTTCGAATTCAGCCAGACTCACAGCTGCTTGAATTGGTGTTTGAAAGTTTGTGTTTAATACTGCACAGTGGTTTCCACCCATCTGTCCACAAGTGCCAAAAGGGACACAGGTCTAGCAAACTGGTCTATTCTGAAATTTTCATTGGTCTTGGATATTTTCTAAGTGTCTACTTATATGATGGGAGTCATAGAGGACAGCAAAGAATGGGCTCAGTCAGGAATTGAGAGAGATCATAAGTTTTCCAAAAGAGAAGGAAAGACTCGAGCATGGAGTACTTAAGAAGCTTTACTCAACAGAGTCCATCTACCTCAAGCTGTCCTTTGAATCCAAGGGAGTACCTGCCATACTCTTTTACTGTATAGCGTTTATGATGTTTGCAACAAACTGCCCTTTTGAAAATGGTAGTCAGGACAGGATCTTTAAAGAAACATCTAGAACTATCTTACTTTGCCCCCACCACTGTGTTTAGGTAGTTGTGAACAACAAAATTTAATGAATTTATTTTGTTTTATTTAATTTACACAGCAGTTTTCTTGGAGCTACCAAATTTCCAGACTGAGAAAAGAATGACAGTCTTATCACTTAATTTTTATTTTATTGGTGAAGCAACATGATTTTTATTTGAAACGTTATTTAGAAAGATGGGAGGAGAGGGAGAAATTTGTGTTCAAGAAGGAACACTGGTTCTACAGAGTAAAAATAAGCAAGCAAAGAAACATGGTGGCAAGTAAGTGGTATGAATGTTTAAGGGAGAGCTTGGAGCTTGAAGAACAGGCCTTGAAGTCTTTTGAGAGGAGTTTTTTTTAAGATTTTTCTAAATGTTCCTCTGGTCCCCCACCATGCTCCCAGAGTTCTGTATACATTACAGTTAATCTGTGTGTTGTCACAAGGAATTCTAGCACTAAAGATGATGATGATCTCTTCTGTAGTTTCTCCTTTTCTGAGGTGTCCATGCTTCTCTGGATGGGGTCATGGAATTCTGCATCTGGATGGTGTGTCAGTTTATCTTTAAAGAATTCAGGATTTAATCTTAAAGGGATGTGATATTCATACCCTTGGGATATTCAGAACTAGAAAATATCCTCTTAAACTTGATTATTCCCAAAAATATAGTACTAGGGTCCCCTTACCTATCAGTCTACAACAATCCCTCCATCCTTCCCCCACCCTGCCGCCCAAAGTCCCACCCTAAGATTTCACTCCTTAAATATTTAAGAGCTAAGATTACCCTTAAATTCGAATATGGATTTGAATTTAATGGACCCCCCCTCATTTGTATGGACCCCTCTAATGGGGCCCATACAAAAAGACTCAGACCTGGGACAGGCTTTGTGCAGTCCTCCCAACCAGACCCCTAGTACAGCTGTGACATGAACTATTTTGGTACAAGAGCAGTGTCTTAAAGAGACAGCCTCTAACTAGAAGAAACTGGTGAAAATGATACTTCTGTCTTCTCCAGGTAAGGCTCAGAGGGCCTTCTGGGGATGGTAAAGTGAAATAGTGGCCTGAGGCCTGCAGGTGGAAAGTATGACTAAATGCTTCTAGGAAAAGCCATCTCTGTCTAATTTAGCTAAATCTAAAGTTATGTGTTACTTTAAACTTACCTAGTTCTCACTTATTCTATGCAAAATAACTGCCACATTTACTAGGGATAACTATCTGTTAAGGTAATTGTAAAAGTGGAGAGTAAACCATGCTTCTTTTTAGGGGCAGGCCTCTTTGTGTAAAAGCAAAAATCTAGAGGGCTGGATCGATAGCCCAGAGGGTAGAGCATTTGCCTTGTATGCGGGCGGCCTGTGCCGGCCTGGGTTCGATCCCGGCATCCCATATGGTCCCCGAGCACCGCGGTGAGAGCCAGGAGTAGACCCTGTGCATTGCTGGGTGTGATCCAAAAAAAGCAAAAAAAAAAAAATCTAGTTCTATGGAAGTGTTAACTTTCTGACTGTATGAAGTATAAGGATATAAAGTCTGTCTTTAAAGGCACAAGCTCAATGGAGAAAGCTTAATATTTAGGATATGTACCACCTTTCACAGCACTTCAAACTAGAGAACAATTCAAGTCCTTCTAGATATAATAAAAGGGTTTTGTGATTCTCTTCTGGATCCCTGTATTTTTTTTTTCCTTCTTAATCCCGCTGCCCTCCTTGGGCCTGGGAAAGCTTTACTCCTCCAGGGTCTATTTTAATTTTTAATTTTTTTCACTTGTAAATTTATTTTAATTTATTTGAGTCACTGTGTTATAGGTAGAAGGCTATTCATGATTGGGTTCCAGTCACACAGTGTTGCAACACCCTACCTCCACCAGTGCACATTTCCTACCACCGATTTGTCCCTTTATCTTCCTGCATACTCTAAGCCTGTCTCTGTGACAGGTACTTTCATTCTATATTCCCTTCTCTCTTTCCCAATGGGCATTATGTTTGCAATACAGATACTGAGAGGTTACCATATTTGTTCTTTTACCTATTCTGCACACAGTTTTTATACAGTGGTCATTTACCACTCTTTGTGATCGTGGTCCCTTCCTATCCCAACTGCCTTTTCCGTGAGAGGTTGAAGCAGGTTTCAAACCATAGACCAAAACTCCTGGCCCTTGTTTATACTGACCTTGAATATTGGTTTCATATTATTTTTACAGCCAAAAAGGAGTGCAGTCATTCTGTGTTTGTCCCTCACCTTCTGACTCAATTCACTCAACATGATACCCTCCATGCCTACCCATTTGAAAGCAATTGTCATGACTTCTTCTTTTCTAAGAATTGCATAGTATTTCACTGTATAGATATTCCATAGTTTCTTTAACCAGTCATCTGTTCTATGGGAATTCAGGTTGTTTCAAAATTCTGGCTATCATGACTAGTACTTCAATATACATAGAAGTACAAATAGTGTTTCTGCTGTGTATCTATGAAGCCACAGAGCATATTTCCAAAAATGGTATTTTGGGGGCATATGGAAGCTTAATTTCTAGCTTTTTGAGGAATGCCCATGTTCTCCAAAGAGGTTGGACCAGTTGGCATTCCTACCAACAATGAAGGTGAGTCCCTTTCTCCCCACATCCATGCCAGCACTGGTTGTTCTTTTAGATATGTGCCAGTTTCTGTGGTGTGAAACAATATCTCATTGTTGTTTTTACTTGTGTCTCCATGATGATTAGCAATGTAGAGCATTTTCTCATTTGACTTTCAGCCATTTGTATTTTTCTTTGAGAAAGTTTCTGTTCATTTCTTCTCCTCCATTTTTTGATGGGGCTGGATTTTTTTTTCTTATAAAGTTCTACCAGTACCATATATATCTTGGATATTAAACCCTTATCATATGCATTATTTTTCAGTTATTTTTATTTTATTTTATTATACCACTATGGGACACTTATTATTTTATTATACCATTATGGAGAGACTCATAGACATGGGGCAGAGCTGCTACTGGCTCTCACCGTGCCAGCCGCTCATGAGGTGCCTGGGAGGGATGGCGGGTTCTAGCCCTGGCCCACCACCCCAGCAGACTCTCAACAATCCAGACCACCCCCCACTCAATGAGGGCCTCCATTTTCCACATCCGACTTCCCTCTCGTCAGAACTCCACCCAGCAGACCAGCCTATCACAGCCTGGCTTGCCTGGCTGCTTGTGGCCATGCGGTTCATCAATAAATGCTGGATTTTGAGATGATTATAAGAGTATGCTACCCACACGGCAGAGCCTGGCAAGCTACCCGTGCCGTATTTGATATGCCAGATACCAGTAACAATTATAGACCTCATTTCCATGACCTGATGGAATTGTTTGAGGCTCTTTATGTTCCTGAAGCAAGCAGGTGCCCTTGGGCTCTACTAGCATGAGACAGGACATACGAAGATGTTACTGGTGCCCGCTCGAGCAAATCGATGATAAATAGGAAGACAGTGATACAGTGATTGTCTTTGTACCTTGGTGACTGTTTTATTTGAAGAGCAGGAGATTCTTAATTTCATGTAGTCCCACATGTTTATCTCTGCTTCCACTTGGTTGGTCAGTGTATTTCATCTTTGAAGTCAGTGTATTCCCTGCTTTTAGTTTCAATGTCATGGAGAGTTCTGCCCATATGTAAATCTTCAAGTAATACGACAAAAAACTTCTCTGTTAAGGATTCCTAAAAAAAAAAAATGATTGTGTTTTAGAGACTTTTCATAAATGAAGTGCCCCAGATTTGATCACTGTTGATTTTTCAACTTTAGATCATGCTAATAATTAAAGTGGGCCATTATATATACATATATATATATATATATACGTAGTATACATATTTATATATATACATAGTATATATATATATTTTTTTTTTAAAGTGGAGCAGGGCAAGAGAGGTAAAGGGAAGAGACCGGAAGACTAGAGAAGATAAGGCAGAAGGTGATACAGTTAAGAGTAAGGAATAAATAATACAGAACCGTAAAGTAAGAGATTTAAATAACATTTTGGCTCAGTATATTGTGTCTACATAACATAATGCAAAGAAATCAATTTCCATCTGTTCTGAAGCCATGATGTGAGAGGTAGCAGAACTACAACCACAATGAAAACCCAATCTCCAGTTACACATTGAGTTTCTGTCATTCTCTCCATGTTTTGTTTACCTTTCACAAGCACTAAAGTAAATCAGTGCCAAGGTGGAGGGGAAAGCACAGATAGCGACTAAAGACAACTCCAAGAGATCTGTTTTCTTTAGGAGATCATTCCTGCAACCTGAGCTGTAATCAAGTTCATAACCAAGTTTCTTGAAGATAATAGCAATCACATAGGAAGGCAAGATGCTATTGAAAGTTCATCCCATAATCAAACTTTAATATATGTTAAAGGCATACTTGAGGGTTAAACTATTTTGTCACTTTGCAGATTCAAAAAATAGGTTTTGGTACACTTTTCACTATTAATTTTTGAAATATATAATTATTCTGGTTCTCAACATAATTGTCAAATGGTTAAAGCTTTCTAATAAGCTTGTTATTGACTAATTAAGAGCAACCCCATAGTAAATATCTCAGTCTATATCAAAGTGGTCCTGGCAATATTGAGATACCTCCATGGACCTTTACCAAAGCTGGCTGATGATTGACAGGCAAGTTAGGTAAATATTTCATTTTTCTTAAGAAGCCAACTGAAAATTTTGGTGTGAAATAATGACAGAACAGTTTAGATGATATTTGACTCTGATGATATTCAAAAGATCTACAGAAGAAACCGAAAGGCAGACACCCAAGTTAAGGCCACAGGAAAAGTCATCTAAAAAGATTTTAAAATTACAGTGTGGCATGATAACCTCGAAGTATATGTATTACAATCCACAATATGGAAGAGAAGGAAGAGAGGGAGAGAGAGAAGAGAGAGAGAGAGAGAAAAGAAATGGAGAACTTGCCACATAGGCAGGCTAGGGGAGGTGGGAGGGAATAGGGGACATTGGTGGTAGGAAATGGGCACTGGTGGAGGGATGGGTGCTGGAACACTGTAAATGCAAACTTAAACATTTTTTGTAATTGTTAAAAAAATAAATATCATCAGCGAAGCAGAGGTGGTGTAGTTGGCGACAGTCTATCTTCACTTCCATTCCTTCCCATTATAATTGTCGCATGACATTCTTGAGGGTGGCGCTGAAGAGTTTTGGTGAAATGGTATCACACTACTGAACCCCCTCTTTTGACATTGATGATCACTTCTTTGTAGAATGGTGAAATCCTGGTGGTGAATCCGTAATACAGCTCACGAAGGATCTTGAAGTATTGGGTTTGAACACCCTGTTTGGCTAGGGCTTTGATGACTGCTTCAGTCTCCACAGAATCAAAGGCTTTTTTTTAAATCAATGAACGTGAGACAGAGTCGCATCTTGAACCCCCTACAAATTTCAATGAGCTTGGTTACCGTGTGGATATGGTCGATTGTGCTGAATCCTTTCCGGAAGCCAGCTTGTTTGCATGGTTGTCCTTCATCTAATGTTCTGCCAATCCTGTTCAGGATGACTCAAGTGAACAGCTTTTAGATACAGACAACAAACAGATGGGGCGATAGTTGCCAATGTCATGGATGTCTCCCTTCTTGAACAGTAGAACTGTCCTGCTGGTTTCCCATTGGGAGGGCACCTTGCATTCAGACAGGTAGCGTGTGAAGAGCCGAGCCAATGTATTGATGAGTACTAGTGGCAAATTCTGCAGGTGTTAGGGTCTGACTTTGTCTGGACCTGGTGTTATTCCCTTCTTTACGGATGAAACGGCATGTCAGATTTCAGAAGGGAGAACGTTGGGAATGACATATCCATCCTGAGGTATTTGGTATGTGGGTAGGTGGATGTGGCTGTCAAAGAGATCTGAGTAGAAGTCATGGATAATCTCCATTGCCTTTCTGGAAGATATGATAGATCCATCAGGATGTTGGAGGGCAGTCATCTTTTCTTATAGTTGGAGAAGGACAGGTGGGCATTGCGAATGCTTTTCCTGGCTTCTGTTGCATCTTCCAGTATTTCTGCTCTTCTCTCTTTGAGGCCTTCCCTTTATCCCTTTTCTACACTGCTTTGCAAGCTTGGATGTTAGCATTTGGTTGCCTGGGGCTCGTGTCTTGCCACCTTGGCGAATGAGCTCAATCACGGCTTCACTGATGACATTGTTCTAATAAAACCTAACATTAGCCAAGTAGCACAAACGCTGGCTGACTTTGACCGAGAATGTTGAAAAATAGGTCTTCAGCTGAATCTCAACAAAACTATGTTCATAAAAAAATGAACTAGTTCCAGAGGCCCCATTCACTCTCAATGGAATAAACATCTCTGAATACAGCAGTTATGTGTACCTAGGTCGAGAAGTCAAATGATGAATGACCTAAAACCTGTTCTGCACAGGAGGAAGAGTGGCATGGAATGCCTTCAAAAGCATTGAAGAAATAGATAAAAAGATAAAGAAGCTCCGGCTCCCAGTACATTTCTTCAAGTCCACCGTTCTCCCTGCATTAACATACGCCCTAGAGTCCTGGGCCCCACAAAAGCAGGATGAGAATGCTATTCCATTTCCCAAAGAGGAATTTGGAGACACCACTGGACTAGAATCGTTGTCGACTGGATCCCATGGGATGTAAAAGATCACATAGCCACCCACCTACACTTCTTAGTCAAGACCCTGAATGAACCGTTTGAGGCTTTTCTTATTCCTAAAGCAACCAGATAGGCTACACTAGCACGTGATAGGGTCAAATGGAATTGTTACTGGCACCCATCGAGCAAATCGATGAATAACAGGATGTCAAGTGAAGTGATCAAGTATCAAGTTAAAAAAATAAATAAAAATTACAGTGTTGTTTATTTCGATAAGAAAACCATTTACAAATATTAAAAAGGAAACAAGATACAGTTTTTTCTTAAGAAGGGAATTGGATTTTAGGATGTGTCAGGACACTCAACTCTATTCCATAGGTCCACACACTGTTTTTACTCCAAAACCATTCCCTTTAATTACTACTGCTTTGTAGGACAGTTTGAAGTTGGGAAGATGATATCTCCCATCTTTCTTTATCCCAAGGATTGTTTTAGCTATCCTTGGGGACTTAATATTCCATACAAATTTCAGGAGTGTTTGGTCAATTTCTTTGAAGAATATCATGGGTATTCTTACAGGGACCGTATTGAAACTGTATGACGCTCTAGTTAATATTACATTTTTGACAATGTTGATTCTCCAGTTCCATGAGCAGGGAATGTGATTCCTCTTTTATTTCTTAAAGCAGTGTTTTGTAGTTTTCTTTGTACAGTTCCTTTACATTCTTAGTTATGCTGATTCCAAGGTATTTGATTTTCTGTAGCACAACTGGGAATGGGATCACTGTATCACTGTCTTCCTGTTCATCACCGATTTGCTCGAGCAGGCACAAGTAACATCTCCATATGTCCTGTCTCATGCTAGTAGAGTCCAAGGGCATCTGCTTGCTCCAGGAACATAAAGAGCCTCAAACTATTCCATCAGGTCATGGGAATGAGGTCTATAATTGTTACTGGTGTCTGGCATATCAAATACAACATGGATAGCTTTCCAGGCTCTGCAGTGTGGGTGGCATACTCTTGTAGTTAGTTACCTCTGATCTCCAGCATTTATTAATGAACTGGACTGTGATCAGCTCTTCTGCTGGGTGAAGTAGAAGAGCTGGATCAGCTCTTCTGTTCTGACGAGAGGGGTCCAGATGTGGAAAATGGCGGCCTTCATGGAGTGAGGGGTTGTCTGGCTTCTTGCAAGGCTCTGCTGGGGTGGCGGGCCAGGGTTGGAACCCACCATCCCTCCCAGGCACCTTGTGATAGGCTGGGCACAGGGAGAGCCGGTAACTGCTCTGCCTCATGTCTGTGAGTCTCTCACAGACGTGGGATCATTTTCTTAATATTCCCTACTTCTCTTTTGATATTTGTATATAGGAAAGTCATTGACTTTTTGGGTATCGATTTTAAACACTGCCACTCTACTATAGGTATCTATTGTTTCTAAGAACATTTTGATAGAGAGTTTAGGGTTTTCTAGGTATAATGTCGTGTCTTCTGTTAATAGTGATAGCTTGATTTCTTCCTTGCCTATCTGGATGCCTTAATTTACTATAATCCTCTGATTGCTATGACAAGTACTTTCAGTCTGATATTGAATAGAAGTGGTGAGAGTAGGCAACCTTGTCTTGTCCCTGAACTTAGGAGGAAGGCTTTCATTTTTTCCCATTAACAATGATACTCACTGTGGACTTTTGGTAGATGGTTTGGCTACATTGAGGAAGGTTCCTTTGATTCCATCATATGGAGAGGTTTTATCATGAATGTGTTGTAGATCTTGTCAAATGCTTTCTCTTCCATATTTATATTGTCATAAGGTTTTTATTTTTCACTTATTGATGTGATATATTATGTTGATTGATTTATGAATGTTTAAGCATTCTTGCATTCCAGGGATGAATGCTACTTGCTAATAATGTATAATCTTTTTGATGAGTCTTTGGATTCTGTTTGCTAGTATTATGTTGAAGATATTAGCATATGTGTTTATCAGGGAGATTGGTCTATAGTTTTCTTTTTTTTTGTGATGCCTCTGTCTGCTTTGGGAATTAAGGGTAATATGTGCCTGATAGAAGCTATTTGTGAGTGTTTCTGTTTCTTCTATTTCCTGAAAGATCTTGAAAAGTACTGGCATGAGTTCCTCCTTAACGGTTTGGAAGAATTCACTAGTGAATCCATCTGGACTGGGTTTTTGTGTTTGGGCAGACTTTTAATTATTCCATCAATTTCCTCGATGGTATAGGCACCTTTAGGTGTTCCAGGTCTTGTTTCAGCCTTGAAAGTGTATTCTCTTTCCCTTTCCTTATGAGTCTTGCAAGTGGTGTGTCAATACTGTTTATTTTTTCAAAGAAACAGCGCTTGGTTTCATTAATCTTTTGGGTTGTTTTTAGGAATTCCAGCTCATTGATTTCTGCTCTATATTTTACTATTTCCTTCTCTCTGCCTAGTTGGGCTCCTTTTGTTGGTCTTTTCCTAAGATTTTGAGCTGTGATGTCAGGTTATTTATGTGGTCCTTTCTTTACTCCTGATGAATGCTTGCAGAGCTATGTACTTTCCTCTTAGCACTGCTTTTGCTATATCCCACAAGTTCTGATAGTTAATGTCTTCAGTCTCATTTGTTTCCAGGAATCTTTGGATTTTTTTAAATTTCTTCTATCATTGGTTGATCAGCAGTAAGCTGTTCAGTTTCCAGGTGTTTGTTTTGATTTTCTATTTCTGTGAGTGGTTAACTTTCATTTCAGTGCATCATGATCTAAAAAAAATAGCTGACGCAATTTCCATCTTTTTTTTTTTATTGAGGTATGCTTTTTGGCTCAGTATATGGTCTATCCCAGAGAATGTTTCATGTGCACTGGAGAAAAATGTGTATTCAGCTTTTTGGGGATGAAAATCCCTGTATCTATCTACCAGCAGTCTTTCTTCCATTTCATCCTTCAGGGTATGTATTTCCTTGATGAGTTTCAGTCTTGTTGATCTACCAAGTGCTGCTGGAGCAGAGTTGAAGTCTCCAACTACAATTGTGTTACTATCAATGTCTTTTTGAAGTCTATTAGTAGTTGTTTTAAGTATTTTGTTGTCCCCTCATTGTGTGCATATATGTTTAGGGAGTGCAATTTCTTCTTGATTATATATATATATATATATATATATATATATATATATATATATATATATATATTACTGGTTTGGGCATATTGAATACGCATAGGACAGCTTACCAGGCTCTGGCGTGATGCCATTGGGCTACACTGGCACGTGATAGGGTCAAATGGAAATATTACTGGTGCCCACTCGAGCAAATCGACAAACAACGGGATGTCAAATGATCAAGTGATATATATATATATATATATTACTTAATATTAAGTAATATTAATTATTAAGAAATGGCCTTCATTGTCCCATCTAACTTTTTTCAGCCTGAAGTCTATGTTGACAGATACTAGTATGGTGACACTAGCCTGTTTGGAGTTGTTTGTGTGAAGAGTAGTCTTCAAGCCTTTGACTTTTGAGTCTGTGTTTGCTCTTATTATTCAGATGTATTTATTAAAGACAACAGAATGTTGGATTCAGTTTTTTAATCCATTTTCCCACTCTGTGTCTCTTAATTGGTGCATTTAGGCCATTGATATTAAGAGGTTATTGTCATGGGATTTTGTGCCATCTTTCTGCATAAGTTTGTTGAGCTTTTGGGGTTTGTCTTATCTTATAGTAGCTCCTTCACTCCTCCTTTTAATGTTGGTTTTGAGTCTATGAAGTTCCTGAGGTGTTGCTTATCCATAAAGTTGTGTATCTATTCATCAAATCTGAATGTGAGTCTAGCCGGGTATGAATTTTTGGTGAGGAATTCAATTCATTGAGTCTTTTCACGATATCCCACCATTGTTTTAGGGTTCAGAGTGTTTCATCTGAAAAGTCTGCTGTGAATCTTTGGGATGATCCTCTGTATGTGATTTCCTTCTTTGATCTTACTGGTTTCAGTATTCTATTTCTATTTATGGTTTCTGTCTTTCTAACGAGGGTGTGTGTTGGAATATTCTTATTTGGATTTCTTTAATCTGGTGCCCTTTGGGCCTCCTAAATCTGGGAGCAAACATTCTTAGTTCTGGGAACTTCTCAGTAATGATGGCTTTGACATCATTGCTTCTTCATCAGGGTTTTCTTCAACCTTTCTAGGACCCCAATGATCTTTATGGTATTGCTTTTGACTTCATTCTGATTATCTCTTGTCTGTTCACTAATTGTGAGTCCTTTTTCCATCTTCTGTCATTGTCTAGAGAATCTCTTCACCTTGACTTGGAAATCACTAATTCTTTTCTTCAGCAGTTGTTACTCTGCTGTGGAGGCCTGTCGGGAGCGCCACAGGGGTCCCCAACAGTGCCTGGAAGCGAAGTTCCCTTCTACCTCCGAAGCCAGCAGGGAATGGATGAAGACTCAGGAATCCGATGCAGTTTTAAAAAGGGCTTTACTATCACAGGTTCCAATATACAATCCAAGAGCAGGGAAAACCTCCGGACTTTGGGTTCCCAGCTAGGCCCCAGCCAGGTGTAGGCCAAGATGGCTGCCACCACATGTTGAGGCCCAACAGGAGAGGATGGAGAAGCAAAACACCAAGGGAAGCTGAAATGGCAAAAGGGGGAAAAAAAGAGAGAGCTGCTTTTTTCTTACAGCTTATTTTATAGCTAGGAATCCCCCCAAATTCCCCAGCCCAGTCCATTCTGGGCTGGGCTATCTAGAGATGAAAACAGGAAAATAGCTCTATAGGATGTAGCAACTTCAGGAGACCATCTGGTTGTTTACAAGGACCCAGAGCTAATTAAAAGCCTCCTAGCAGAGCTGGGAGAAGCTATAAGCTAAATGTAACTTCCCCTGGCAGGAAGGATCAAATGCCCTCAGATAATTTTTCCCAGCACCTCACCTAATATCTTGAGCCAAAATCTGCCTGGAATTGCCCTTTATAGGGTAGAGAAGGGGGTTTCTGAGATGGCATGTCTCTGTACCAAAGACTAATACTAATGCCAGTTAAATATTTCTCCAAGCCTTCACAAGAGTCTCCTCTACTTCACGGTAGTTTTGTATTTTAGTTGCCTTTGAGTTATCAGGGAGCCATGCTTGCTTGCTTGGAGGCAAACGGCATTTCTCTCTGGTCTAATTACTTAGAGATCCAATGTGGCCAGGCAAATATGCTGGTAAGATCTAGCTAGTCCCAAGATGCTTGTGGTAGCATGAGAGAATATTTATACCAGCCAGTACAGAATACATGGTCAGATAAGACTGCCACATTCAGACTACCCCCTATCTATGAAGTGACCTGCCGGAGGCAATCCAGGGCAGATGCAGAGGCCTAGGCTTTTAGGTGTCCTACAACAGAGGCCTCCTGTGTTTTTTTCATTTCACCTACTACATTTTTTTTATTTCTGCCATTTCTTCTTGTATGTTCATGTGCATTTTCCTCATTTCTGCACTCATGTCCTCTAGTATTGTATTGATTTTGTGTTCCATTGCTTCTTTGAGTTCCTCATGCATCCTTAACAGTTCCTTCCAAAATTCTTTTTAAAAGAGGTTATATAACTCATATTTATTGCTTGGCTCATTAAGGCTAGCAACTTCACTGACAGTACTTTGTAGAATTCTGCAGTTTACCATTACAACTTTTGCATTTTGCAAGTTGTGTGTTCTTGTTTAACTAGATAGTACAGTTAGTAGTTGTCTAGGCTTTTTGCAGAGTTTTGTGGGAGGCAAGGGATGTCATATGATCATTGGTACCTCGTAAGATATACACTAAAGTACTTCACACTGATGCTGCTGTTTTGAATTTTGGGATTTGAGACCTGAGTTGGGGTGGGAAGACAGTTGCAGGGAGGTAGGAAGATGTCCCAGAAGATGGCCAGCAGTCTCTGGACCTCTGGGCCCCTATTGTGGATGTTCCAGAGCTTTTAGGCAGGGGACTGGGTGGGTCTGCCGGCAAGGAAGGGTCAACACCTGAGCTTAGGGGAGGGAAGACAGTTGCAGGGTGACAGATAGGTAGATAGATGTCCCAGCAGAGGGTTTGCAGGATCTTTGATAAAGGAGCAAGAAGTATGAAATGCAGCAATGGCAGCCTCTTCAACAAGTGATGCTAGAGAAACTGGGGAGCTACAAATAAAAAAATGAATTTGAACCTCTAACACCATGCAAAAATTCAGATAAAATTGGATTAAAGATCTCAATATCAAACCTGAATCCAAAAAAGTACCACTGTATCACTGTCTTCCTGGTCATCATTGATTTGCTCGAGCAGGCACAAGTAACATCTCCATATGTCCTGTCTCGTGATAGTAGAGCCCAAGGGCATCTGCTTGCTCCAGGAACATAAAGAGCCTCAAACCATTCCATCAAGTTATGGGAATGAGGTCTATAATTGGTATATAATTGTTACTGCTATTTGGCATATCAAATATGACACGGGTAGCTTTTCAGGCTCTATCATGCAGGAGGCATACTCTTGTAGTCACCTCTGATCTCTAGCATTTATTGATGAACCACGCAGCTGCAAGCGGCCGTGTGAGCAGGGCTGTGATAAGCTCTTCTGCTGAGTAGAGTTCTGATGAGAGGAAAGTACGGATGTTGAAAATGGTGACCCTCATGGCATGGGGGGGTCGTCTGGCTTCTTGCGAGGCTCTCCTGGGGTGGCCGGCCAGGGCTAGAACTTGCCATCCCTCCCGTGTGCCTCGTGAGTGGCTGGGCACAGGGAGAGCAAGTAGCAGCTCTGCCCCATGTCTGTCACATGTGATATTATCATATCACAGACATGATAATAGGTAATTAGAATTATCCAAAACAATCAACTGGGAGGGGGGAATGGAAGAAAAGTTGACCAAGACTGGGAAACTTGGAGATGATGATAATAATTAACGATAATAATTAATAATAATACCCTCCAAACTGCACACTGCGCACACTTTGGGAAGCTCTGCTCTAAACCAAGACTTAATATGCTCACCATGACAGAATAATCAATAATCAACAACAAAAACTAACCAGCTATGGTGACAGTCAAGAATAAACAGAAGACAGTGGAATTCCAGAGTGTCATTTTGTGTGTGTCTAAACTCAGTTTCCAGCCCAAATGATGCTGCCTCTTCCAAAAATGGCATCAACCCTGATATATTTTTCCAAGTCTTCTGAATTTGTCATAACACAAAACAAAGGAAAATTATGAAATATAGGAAAAATCCTCCACAACATTGAAGCTATAGGCATCTTTTTTTTTTTTTCTTTTTGGTGTGGGAGGGGGTCACACCTGGCAATGCTCAGGGGTTTCTCCTAGCTCTGCACTCAGGAATTTCTCCTGGCGGTGCTCAGGGGACCATATGGGATGGCAGGGATTGAACCCAGGCCGGCACAGGCTGGCCGCATGCAAGGCAAAAGCCCTACCTTCTGGGCTATCGCTCCGCCCCGATATAGGCATCTTTAAAGATGAAACACCATTAACAAATCAATTGGAAGTAAAGATAAACATCTGGGACTAAATGAAATTGAAAAGCTTTCACACCTAAAAAAGAAACAGTGAAAAGATACAAAGACAGTACATATATAGGGAAAGAATATTCACCCAGTACCCATCTGATAAGGGATTATTATCCAGGATATGCAGGTACTGGTACAACTTCCCAAGAAGAAAACAGCAAACCCTATCAAAAAATGGGGAGAAGAAATAAACAGAAACTTCCAAAAAAGAGAAATTTGAATGGCCAAAAGGCATATGAAAAAATGCTCATCATCACTAATCATCATGAAGATGCAAATCAAAACAACAATGAGATTATCATCTCACACCACAGAAACTGGCACAAATCCAAAGAGAGCAGAACAAAAAGTGCTGGCGTGGATGTAGGAGAAAGGGACTCTCATCCTTTGTTGGTTGGAAAAAGTAAACTGGTCCAGTCTTTTTCAAATACAATATGGACATTCCGCCAAGATATCGAAATTGAGCTCCCATTTGACCCAGCAGTATCACTCCTGGGAATATACCCTGGGTGGCCAAAAACACACAGCAGAAACACCATCTTCACTTCTATGTTCATAGTAGCACCATTCACAATAGTCAGAATCTGGAAACAACCAGAGTGCCCGAGAACAAACGACTGGATAAAGAAACTTTGGTACATTTATACAGTGGAATACTATGCAGCTGTCAGAAATAATGAAGTTATGAAATTTGTCTATAAATGGATGTATATGGAGATAATCATACGGAGAGAAATTAGTCAGAGGGAAAAGGACAGATATAGATAGAACGACTGCATTCATTTCATGAGATATAAAATATATATAGTATGATACTAGTGTCCAAGACCAGACAAAACATGACTCAGGAGGTCTGTCAGTGGATGGAATTTACTGCAAGTGTGTGGAAGTCAGAGTTTAGGTAAGACAAGAAAGGATCAGTGCACTAAGGATTGTTGGAAATGGTAATACCAGCCTAGAACTGAGCATTAAATGTAGGCAAAGGTATATACATGATAACCTGTAAATACATGTATTACAATTCACAGTGTGTAAGAGAAGGGAGAGAGAGTGAGAGAGTGAGAGAGTGAGAGAAAGAATTAGAATGAGAAGAGGTAATGTGCCTGCCATATAGGCAGGTTACAGTGGGGAGGGAATCAGGGAACATTGGTACTGGGATATGGGCACTGGCGGAAGGATAGGTGCTGGAACACTGTATGATTGAAACCCAGGTATGAACATCGTTGTAAACGTATATCTCATGCTGGTATAAAACAAAAATATTTAATAAAGAAGGCAGTGGGAGTCTTGCAACAATTCTTGTATTCTTTGTATTATCAAGTATTTTCATTTTCCAGTCAAGCCATGTAGGCAGGTTATCAAGCAAATGCAGAGCACTTAGTGATTTTTTCACATTATAAACAAAGCTGAGGGGATGCTTGTGTGTGCATGCTTTGGCAAGGAATTCAATATGATCTTGTGCGTTAAAAGATTCTCTCAACCCTTCAGTTTGTAGAAATACATAATATTCATTTAGAGTCAAAATAGAAAATACGAATTTTGAATCATGTAAATGATAAACAACCTGTTCAATAATTTACTGTCCATAATTTCAATAGCATATAAGCCCACGGGGACATTAAATTTGTAAAGTGAATAATAGCATTTCCCCAGTTGCATTTATAAAGTAAAGTTATACTTTGTGGGGTGAGACCAAGTGAAGATTTTAGATATTGTCTGTTAGTGGCCAGAGTTGCAGATAGGGAAAAAACTGGCTATTGTGAAGTGTGGCTGATGTAATTCCATTTTCATTATCAATGACAAGAGTTATAATAACATGGCTGTAACATCACACAATTTGTATAATTATAGTACAATTCTACCTGGTAATAAGTTTTCATACTCAATGAGTGTTGAAGAACTGAATATTCATTACCCAATATTTAAATATTTTCCTTCAGTAATCGCTTCAACAAATACTAAGATTCTGTTTTAGAGACAAGTGATAATCCAGATATTTTATGTGATTGATTTACTTCTTTTTTAATTCCCTTTATTTGAACACTTTGATTTACAAAGTATAAAGTTTTTCACAGTACAGTTGTTACAAGCATTCATCATTCTACACCAATCCCATCACCAGTGTGACCCCCACACCAAAGATCTTTCCTAATCTACTCCCCATCCCCATGCCTGCTCTCCTAGCCAGCCCTAATTGTATCAATTATTGCAACATATAAATAGTAATGGTATTGATAAAATCATAAGCTTTTCCTGGATTGTTACATGCGAATTTGTTTCATGATTATTTCAGGTTTTCACAACTATTGTTTAGACATGTCTGAGCCTATTCTAAAAAATCTACTTTATATTGCTTTGTTACAGCTAATTTGCTAACTATGTCAAAAATGGATAAATTTGGTCAAAAACATATTCTTAGAAGAAGGATAAGGTAAATAGTGGTTATCAAATCTCACCCTAGGCCCACTAGACCATCAGATTCCACTGTATGAGAAATTACTGTTATGTTCTTACAGCATAGATATTGTGCCTACGCACTTTGCTATGTTCTTACAGAGTAGAAATTTTGCCTACATGCTCGCGGCGCCATTACAACTTCACTCCAGCCATGGTTCAGACAGACATCACTGAATCACTGTATCACTGGCTTCCTGGATATCATCGATTTGCTCTAGTGGGCACCAGTAACATCTCAATACATCCTGTCTCATGCAAGATAGCCCAAGGGCATCATCCTGCTCCAGGAACATAAAGAGCCTCAAACCATTCCATCAGGTCAGGGGAATGAGGTCTATAATTTTACTGGTATTTGGCATGTCAAATACAACACAGGTAGCTTGCCAGGCTCTAATGTGAGGGTGGGATACTCTAGTAGTCACCTCAAAACTTGAGCAATTATTGATGCAGCTAGAAATCTCCAAGGAGACCACAAACAGATATATGATACCTGTCCTTCCGCAGCAACAGGCTAAAAATGGTGCGATCCGGAGGGTAGACAAGTTTGTTCCCCAGCCCATATCACAAAGCCACCACAGCCAGAGACCACCACTCACAATCACAGCTATTTCCCAGGCTGGACTCCACTGCTCAAAAGAGCTCCATGCAGCAGTAAAGCTGTTTTCCAAACTCAGGTATGCAGGTAACCTGTGGCTGATTCCTGCTGATTTTCTTGAAGCCAGGATTCAGGTTGGTCCCACGAAGTCCTGCCCTTCATAAGGTCACATGGACACACCCGAGCTCCTCCTGGCGCCACTGCAACCTCACTCAGATCATGGTTCAGTCGCACAGCTAGAAATCTCCAAGGAGAAAAATAAACTGCAGACATGATACTGGCCCTTGGCTGCAGAGCAGCTGCGTGAATTCTCAAATATGATTAATTTACTTCTACAAATGGTAGAGTTGGGTGATAATATTGTTTTCTTCTGTGGTTTCCTTAGGCCATTTCTGTGTGGAAATTAATTTCTAGTTTGCCAATTATTCCAAGCAAATCTGCCCTGGTAGAACTAAGTTCATGACTTTAAATTAGGTGGAGGATGTTATGTCACTTTTCCCATACCTTTATTTGATGTTCTTCCTTCCTACTTAAAATCACTCTGCGGCCTCTGGAAATCTCTGACCTCTGTCAGCAAATATTATTGTGGGCTAGAGGACAAGTCCCCAATTACCCAGGTCAGAGAGCAAGGGGGTGAAGCATATTTGCTTTATCTTCACTCATTTTAGTAAAAGACTTTCTAGGTAAAAGGCCAGGCACATCTTCATATTTTTAACACCCTAATAAAAACAGCTTCCCTTTTATGTGCAGTGACAATGCTAATAATCTCCTGAAAAAGAAAGTGTCTTCTGTTTTATTGAAAGTCCCATTGGTTGATGTGCTCAACCAAATCTGGTCAATGTCTAGTATGTGATAACTGTATCAACTTCTGATGGTAATGGGGAACAGATTCCCCTGCATGTGACACATGTGGGTTTTTTGGGGTGAGGGTTAGGATGAAATCTGGCCCATAATGTGATGATTGCTCTCAGCATTCATCACATACCATAGCTTCTGTTTTACAGTTACCAGAAACATTATATGCCTTTAGCTAATATACATCTAGGTACATCCATGTTTTTTGCTAGTATGCATATTAGGTGGAATAAGTTACCCCTGACCTATGGAACAGAGGGGTAAAAAATCTGCACTTAGTATTGGGAAAATTCTGCACTTAGTCATTGAACTATAAAAAGAAAGATACAGTTCCCAAAATCTGTGAGGTTGGGTATCATGTCAGATAGAGCCTGGAAACTAATAATCAAGTCGATCATCTGTGTTGACGCTTAGCAGAAGTTTCCTAACTGCAAGTTTCTCACACAGGGAACAAAGTAACCCTGAAATAACCTACTTAACTTATTTTTTGATTACCTTAAAAATTATCAAAAGATGAGTTCTTCCTCTCACTCAGCTGAAGACAGTGCAAGAGTTGGACAGTTCTGTTTAGGCTGACAGGTCACTATGGCATATCCCAAGGTCATCTTTACATCAGATCCTCTGTGAAGATGGGCTAGAAAGATTCAAATGCAGAGAGCAAGCACTGTTGCCAAAAAAGGGAAGAAGTGGGAAGTGAGAACAAGGTAAAGCAAGAGGAATCAAAGAACTATAAGCACTTAGACTGGAAGTCTTTATTTTAAAAAAATATCAAATTTAAAGAACTTTTGTCCTTAAAGACTATATACTATTATGAAGGTGGGGATAACTATGTAATTAGCAAAGAAGAAAGGGTAAGACAATTGAAGATGCAATAAAAAAACTGAGTGATGAGAGAGAAAGTAACAGAATTGGGGATTCATTGAGGAATTTAAACATAATTTTGAGAAAGTAACATTTGAAATAAGAGTTGAATGAGAGAAGCATCAGTCAGTGGTCAGCAAACTGTTGGATGACAGGTTTAGCTAGATTGGGAGCTTTGCTCACAGCATAATCTATTTACATGTTCTTAAGCCAAGGCTCATTCTAATGAGATCTCTCTTCTATGTAAACACTGATAGAGGGTGTGGCAGTTACAGAAGTCACTTGACTCTTAATAACTTCTGACTTATACATCTACTAAAACTTCTATGTTATATAGATTGGGCACAGCTCCTCTTTATACCCACTACACCCAGCATGGGACAGTTAGAATTTACCAGGAGACTGCCACCCTGGCTATGTTGAGACTATTCTTTAAGATTATAGATCATGCTAGTTTGCCCTCAAGCAGGCAACCGTGACCCTTTAGGTATATGGAGAACAAGATACTCAGAATCACCCTGGTGCAGATAATAAATAAGAAGGACCTTGTAGGTACCATCTAGACTACATGAAGCCCATGAAACTAAGATGTAATATTTTATGCCAGACCCCCTCTCCAGTGTTTTACATAAGAGATAGTCTCTGAAGAAGGAATTAGTACTTGGCATATTCCTTTGTTTATATCTATAATAGGGTGTGGCACCACCCTTCTACACTCTTCTATTATCTAGAAGCTGTTTAGAGTTCTTTGTTGACAGGACCCTCCCTGTCAATAGTTAGGATTACTTTGGTGTATATAAGGGGACTGACTTGAGGCACTCACCCCTTTTTTTCCTTCTTTTGGGTAGGCCTCCTCTCGGGTCAGATCTTCTCTCTTTAGTGGGAGAATTGGGCTCTCGTGTATGGTCTAAATTCTGACCAGAGCTAGAGTTCTTTCATTATATTTGATTGAGGTGATAGAGCTTTAGTACTATTAAAAGCCGTTTTGGAACTGCGCCATATTCATGAGTTTTCATCCGACCCCTGGCGTCCTTGGAGGTAGAAGAGAACTTCTGTCCTGATACTGTTGGGGGACCCCAGCAGCTCCCCCAACAGGAAACCATGAAGTACTCTGAGATAATGTACCCCTAGGTGGTGCCTGGTGATTGAACATGGACAAAATGACCAGAAGAGGCTGAAGAAACATTAGGGGATCAGGGGGGATTCCTTAATCTATAAAGTCACAGTCATTCTAATTTTAATGATGAAACTCTCCAGTGTTAGGGTCAATGAGTGTGACACCTGATGATACTCAACATGTCCTCATTAAAACTATGACTTCATTTTCTTATAAGAAGGTTGTAGTAAAGAAATAATGGATGGGATGAGAGTGGGCTTATCCAGAAAAATCCAGAATCAGCACCTAATGCTGTTTATGGCACAATCCAAGCACAGATTTACAGATTGAGCTTGTAGGGGGCAACACACCCTTGTTCTTGTGTCTTCTCCTTAGAAGACTTGGCTTTCAAAGGGCTCACAATTTCTATATGATGGAACACAGATCTAGGGAATTCTGCTAGCTTACTAAACCCAGTAACACTCAATGGTGCAATGTATCCTGCATAACAGAAACCAATTCAATCTTACAAATTAAATGCCTAACTGGAATCGAGCCGACTTCAACTTTCATACTGATGGTTGCTATTTCACATGATTGGTTTAGTCAGCAAAATGCTAGTAGAAAAATAAAAAAGAAACCAGAAAGTTGTGACAAATAATAGTTTATGGAAGAGCAGAGAATAGAAATTAGTGAATCTCTCTTCCCCAAAGAAATAAATTAAGGAGAAACAATTCATTTTCCATTTAATTGGACTAAAAGCCCTTCATATAATGATATGAATTGTGCATCCCATGGGCAGAGAGATATTTCATAAATTTACCATGAAATTAGAAGGTCATAAAAACAAAAGCATTTCTTCCATTATGCTTTTTTTAATGGATTCTACATTTTAGTAATTAACTCAGGAATGAAATAAACCATTTTTAATTAACCTAAAGATAAAAACATTCAGAGACCTATTTTTTCTGTAAAATTTTAAATGTTTATGAATTGGCTTATTTTAATTGAACAAAAGTAGAATCCTACAGTGAGGTTGAGTCACATAGTAATATCCTCAAAATTAATTAATGCTATTTAGTACTAGAAAATACATTTGCAAGATATACTTCCAAGACTTGTGTGTGCTGAATTTTCAACCTTGGTATTATAGCAACAATATAATGGGACATCATACAGGAGTTATCTTTTGTATTTGAAGTACTTACCTTTACCAATTAATTTATTGTACATGCTTAGAAATCAGATATATGGACCCATTTTTATTTCATTAGATTATTTCAGAACAAATTTTGTGTTCAAACCCAATACATCAAGATCTTCCGTGAGCTGTATTACGGATTCACCACCAGGATCTCACCATTCTACAAAGAAGTGATCATTGATGTCAAAAAATGGGGTTCAACAGGGTGATACCATTTCACCAAAACTCTTCAGCACCACCCTCGAGAATATCAATGCAATGACAATTAGAATGGGAAGGAATGGGAGTGAAGATAGATGGTCAGCAACTACACCACCTCCGCTTCACTGATGACATCATTCTAATAACACCAAACATTAGCCAAGCGGCACAAATGCTGGCTGACTTCGACCGAGAATGTGGAAAGATAGGTCTACAGCTGAATCTAAAGAAAACCATATTTATGAAAAATGAACTAGTTCCAGAGGCCCCATTCACTCTCAATGGAACAAACATCTCTGAATGCAGCAGTTAATGTGTACCTAGGTCAAGAAATCAACATGATGAAAGACCTAAAACCTGAGCTGCGCAGGAGGAAGAGAGCGGCATGGAATGCCTTCAAAGGCATCGGAGAAATAGCTACAGGACAAAGAACCTCCGGCTCCAGGCACATCTCTTTGACTCCACCGTTCTCCCTGCATTAACATACACCTCCACCTGGGCCCTATGAAAGCCGGATGAGAATGCTATTCGGGTCTCCCAGAGAGGAATCGAAAGAGCTATGCTTGGAATATCACGCCTCACTCAAGTGAGAGAAGGAATCCGGAGTTCTGACCTCAGTCACTATTCCAGAATCAGGGATGCTGTCTCATTTGCCAAGGCATCGAAAATCAGATGGGCTGGACATGTAATGCAATTTGGAGACAACTACTGGACTAGAGCTATTACCGACTGGATCCCACGGGATGTCAAAAGATCATGTGGCCGCCCACCTACAAGATGGTCATACTTCCTTTTCAAGACACTGAAGGAACGGTTTGAGGCTCTTCATATTCCTGAATCAACCAGATGCCATTGGGCTACATTGGCATGTGATAGGGTCCAATGGAAATGTTACTGGCCCCGCTAGAGCAAATCGATGAATAAGGTGAGTCAAGTGATCAAGTGATTTCAGAACAAATAAGTTAAAATATTCCTTGTAAAAATGAGTATGAATTTATTATATTACCTTACTAATTAATATCCACCAATTATTTATTGAGAATATGTAAAAAGGTGTACATAAATTACACAGTACATTATATTAATTTTCTGATTTATCTTTTTGAGCATGAATTGTCCTTAACAAGTCTTATAAACTTTTGTTTGATATAGGTCCACACCCAGTGGTGCTGATATTTACTCCTGGCTGTGCTCAGGGATAATGCCAAGTAGACCACATGTGGTTCCAGGGATCAAATTCAGGTAATGTGTGTGCAAAGCAACAATCATGCCCACTATTCAATAACACTGGCCTTCACATATATCTTTTATGTTATCATTTTCTAGATTAGAACACTGGTCCATCTGATAGTAACATCTGTATTTGATTGCATAATATTGACCAGAATACATGAACAGAATTATTTTAGGGTAGAATTACAAAGGGAGAGTAATCAGAGGTGAGGAGGAGGTCATAAACATGTATCTAAAGGGGAAATGAGAGGAAATAGAAAAGAATAGATGGAAAAAGGCATCAGCAAAAGAAAAGGAAAGGCAGTGGAAACTGCTTTCTTCAGGGGACTGGCTGAACTGGAGAAGTGGAAGTTACCTTTTCTTTCTCCTAAATGATAAAAGGACTAATATGTTCCTTTCTAGTCCTTCTGAGAAGATAGCAATTGATTAAGAGAGACAGAACAATAAAGAGTTAAGGCACTTTCCTTGCATGCTGTTGTCTGGGTTTTATTCCTGGTGCTTTGAGCACTACTGAGTGTGTGTGTGTGTGTGTTGTGTGTAGGGGGGTGGAGAACAAAGTAGTAAAAATGTTGTTTATAATATAACATTATATATATATAACAAATATCTAATCAAATATTTGATATGCAAAAAAACAGTAATAATTATAGACCTCATTCCCATGACCAGAACAAATTGTCTGAGGCTTTTCCTGTTCCTAGAGTGAGTAGATGACCTTGGGCTATACTAGCATGCTAGAGGATGTATGGAGGTATTACTGGTGCCCACTTGAGCAAATTGATGAACAACGGGAAGACAAGTGATAGAAGTCACATATGTGTGTATACAACATATATATATATATATATGTTCACACACACTATATATATATGTTCACACACACACATATATATATATATAGATGTTGTATATATATGTGGATTATAGGCCTAGTTTTGCTGTTTTATCCACTCACAGCTTAATCTTTTTTCTTAAGCCAGGGTTCATACTAATGAGATCTCTCTATGTAAACACTGATAGAGGGTGTGGCAGTTACAGAAGTCACCTTGACTCTGAATGAGTAACTTCTGACTTACTATTATACATATATTAAGACTTTTATGTTTTATAGATTGGGTATAGCTCCACTTTATACCCACTGCACCCAGTGTCGGACAGTTAGAATTTACCAGGAGACTACCAACCCTGGCTATGTTGAGACTATTGTTTAAGATTATAAGAAGGATAATATTAGTTTGCCCACAAGCAAGCGAGTGTGACCTTTCAGTATATGGAGAACAATATAGTCAGAATCACCCTGGTGCAGATAATAAATAAGAAGGACCTTGTCGGTACCATCTAGATTACATGAAGCCCATGAAATAAAGATGTATAACTTTATACCACCCCCTCTCTCTCCAGTGTTTTACATAAGAGATAATTTCTGAACAAGGGATTAGTCCTTGGCATATTCCTTTGTTTATACCTATAATACCTATAAGAGGGTATAGGCACCACCCTTATACCCCCTTCTACTATCTTGAAGCTGTTTAGGGTTCTTTGTAGACAAGACCCTCCTTGAAGTTAGGATTACTTTGGTGTATATAAGGGGACTGGCTGGAGGTACTCACCCCCTTTTTTGGTAGAGCACTCTCTCAGGTGAAATCCTCTCTTTGGTGGGACTCCTTTCTGGTAGGACCCCTATTTGGTAGGACTCTCTGGTGGGATCCTCTTCGACAGGAGACTTGGACCCTTGTATATGGTCTAAGTTCTGAGCAAAGCTAAGTTCTTCCATTATATTGAACTGCAGTGTTAGAGCTTTTGCACAATTAAAAGCCTTATTGTAACTGTGCCAGAATTGTAAGTTTTCATCCATTCCCTGCTGGCCTCAGAGGTAGAAGAGAACTTCTGTACTGATACTGTTGGGGACCCCAGCGGGTCCTCAACATATAATATATATGTATATATGTATATATGTATGTATATACATATATACATATATACATATATACATATATGTATATAATTATATATATATAGCCACAATGTGGACCAGGTTACTTTTATATGTAAGGTAAAATAATTTTTTAAAAGATTCCAAATAATCAAAATTTTTGTTACTGGATGATTAAGTGGAATCTTTTTAAAAAATTATTTTACCTTACATATAAAGTAACCTGGTCCATTAGGTAATATATATATATATATATGTGTGTATATATATGTATATATATATATATATACATATATATATATACATATATATATATATATATATATATGTTGAGCAGCCGCTGGGGTCCCCAACAGTATCAGTACAGAAGAGAACTCCCAGAACAACCACCACTGGGAACTCTTTAGCACCATTGCTGAAACAAGGGAAGATACCATCACTGACGACATCAATGAAGAATACAAACGACTGGTTCAGCACCTCCATGATTGTGAAAAGAATGCTGAGAGAGAGAAAGACACAAAAGGACACCTGTCTTCAGAAAATCTCGGAGTTCATTGCCAATGTGGCAAGGTGCGAGCCTCAGGCGACCAAATGCTAACGCCCAAGCTTGCAAAGTGGTGCAGAGAACCGATAAAGGAAGACCTGAAAGAGAGAAGAGCAGAAATACTGGAAGATGAAGCAGAAGCCTGGAAAAGCATTCACACCGCCCGCCTGACCTTCGCCAACTATAAGACCAAGACAACTGCCCTCCGACACCCTGATGGATCTATCACGTCTTCCAGAAAGGCAATGGAGAAGATTATCCATGACTTCTACTATTTGGTATGTGGGTCCACCGGCCCACATACCAAATTCCACAGGATGGATATGTCATCCCCAACGTTCTCCCTTCTGAAATCCGATATGCCATTTCGTTGGTATACAGCACCAGGCCCAGACAAAATCAGACCCCTAACACCTGAAGAATCTGCCCTCAGTACTCATCAATACACTAGCTCGGCTCTTCACATGCTGCCTGTCCAAATGCGAGGTGCCCTCCCAATGGAAAACCAGCAGGACAGTTCTACTGTTCAAGAAGGGAGACATTCATGACATTGGCAACTATTGCCTCATCTGCATGTTGTCCATCGTCTACAAGCTGTTCACTTGAGTCATCCTGAACAGGATTGGCAGAACACTAGGTAAAGGACAACCATGCAAACAAGCTGGCTTCTGGAAAGAATACAGCACAATCGACCATATCCACACGGTAACCAAGCTCATTGAGGTTTGTAGGGGAGTACAAGATGCCGCTCTGTCTCACGTTCATTGATTTACAGAAAGCCTTTGATTCTGTGGAGACTGAAGCAGTCATCAAAGCCCTAGCCAAACAGGGCATTCAAACCCAATACTTCAAGATCCTTCGTGAGCTGTATTACGGATTCACCACCAGGATCTCACCATTCTACAAGGAACTGATCATTGATGTCAAAAGAGGGATTCGGCAGGGTGATACCATTTCACCAAAACTCTTCAGCGCCACCCTCGAGAACATCATGCGACAATAAGAATGGGAAGGAATGGGAGTGAAGATAGAGGGTCAGCAACTTCACCACCTCTACTTTGCCGATGATATCCTTCTAATAACACCAAGCATTAGCCAAGCGGCACAAATGCTGGCTGACTTCGACTGAGAATGTGGAAATGATAAGTCTGCAGCTGAATAAACAAAACAATGTTCATAAAAAATGAACTAGTTCCAGAGGCCCCATTCACTCTCAATGGAACAGACATATCTGAATGCAGCAGTTATGTGTACCTAGGTCGAGAAGTCAACATGATGAACGACCTAAAAACTGAGCTGCACAGGAGGAAGAGAGCAGCATGGAATGCCTTCAAAGGCATCGAAGAAATAGCTAAAAGGACAAAGAACCTCTGGCTCGGGCACATCTCTTCGACTCCACCATTCTCCCTGCATTAACATACGCCTCAGAAACCTGGGCCCTAAGAAAGCAGGATGAGAATACTATTCGGGTCTCCCAGAGAGGAATCGAAAGAGCTATGCTTGGAATATCCTGCCTCACTCAAGTGAGAGAAAGAATGGCCCAACGAATGTCACTATTCCAGAATCAGGGACATTGTCTCGCTTTGCCAAGGCATCAAAAAATCAGATGGGCTGGACATGTAATACGATTTGGAGATGACCGCTGGACTAGAGTGTTACCGATTGGATCCCACAGGATGTCAAACGATCACGTGACTGCCCACTTCCAAGATGGTCAGACTTCTTCGTCACGACCATGAAGGAATGGTGTGAGGCTCTTCATATTTCTGAATCAATCAGATGCCATTGGGCTACATTGGCTCGTGATAGGGTCCAATGGAAATGTTACTGGCGCCCGCTAGAGCAGATCTATGAATAACGTGATTCAAGTGATCAAGTGATCCACTTAATCAAAATAAGTGATGCCCACTGGGGGGGTGTCTACATTATTTGAGATGTTGCATTGGTTTATGTTTGTTTGTTTGTTTAGGAGGAAGAGACTCTTACAAGTGATTTTAACAACAGCAAACTTACTGGAAGATAAACCAGGACTACCTGAATATCCAAGAACGACAGGAGCTCCAGGCTAACACCTCTAGTTTCTTAGAGTCTTTGCAATTCTGAGGAGATGAGTTTATTAACTTCTCAGCAGCTGAATTCATTGCTGTTCATCTTACCTCTCAGTATCAGTCAGTTCACCATGTTTAGTTTATCACTTCAACTAAGTTATTTATTTTCTCTGAATCTTCTTTTTGGGGAGGAACCTTGGTGTTACAGAACTGTGCCACTAGTGAATCTACTTGAGTTTCTCTTTTGAGCTATATTTTTCTTCTTTGCAGCCAACTGAAGTTATGAGGCCAGCTGGGTAAATAAGACTACATTCCCTCCAAGTGGCCTATAAAGTTCGCTGCCATTTTAATGTTTGATTTCTTCCATCATTAGTTTGATTTGGGTGACATCTCTAAAACTCCTACCTTTCAGAAACTTTGCATCTCACTAATCCTAGGAATTGGAAGGAAACAACAGAAGCAAAATCATTTTCTATAAAGTTTACAGGGCAATTTCATCCCAGGGGTAGTGAAATCTCTCTTCTAAGAAGCAGGTTCAAAAAAGTTCTAAGAATAGCTCATTCATATGCTCATTAATAATTTAGTTATATGATACATGTTCACCTTATACTGTATTTTATGAGTTAAAGTACTAATCCTATTCCCTAGGATTCTATGGGCTTTAAATTATTTTAGGGATGGACATACAGTGAAACTAAATAAATGTTTAAACGACTATGAGGATTTTTAGGTTCTAAAATTAGATAGTGGTGTCACTTTTCTGAGATTAAATGGGAAATGGTTTGCTCTGGGGAGATGTGTCTGATGAAGTGCTGCGATTTTGGCAAAAAAAAATCTTAAAAAGGAGAAATAAGGAGCCAAAGGATATAATATTCAATTCTAGTGTCCCGTACTGGGAAAAGGACTGAAAGAACTATTTTTCAAAATCAGAATTTACCTGACTCTACTCTTAGGAAATCAACGGGTACCAATGGCATGTGGATAATTTCTTCCCCTCTTAGATCATTTTGCTACAGAGTTATAGGTATAATAGGCCACTAATTAGCTTTCTAGAAATGTTACCATAATTTGGTAATGAGAAGAGGAATTACCACCTGAAGGGAATATTTCTCCAGAATGATTAGATAGCCTGTACCATGAAGTTAGAATAATAACAACTGAGCACTGATCCATCTGGAAACTTTAAACAATGCATCTGGCAATTTACAGGTAATAACTTGCCACATTTGACATAAAGGGTCATAAATACTTCTTATTACTCCCAAACAAGACATGTGTGAGTTCAGAGTCAACACTTATAAATCTGGGTCACATTGGCTAGCTGTCTTCAAGTAAACAGCACCTTAGCTAATCTTTCAGATTTGAAAATGCCAAGAACATATATAGAAATTCTAAGATTTGTGAATCAAAGTGAACTGTATGATCGTAAGATGTGGTTAGAATTTCAATATGCATCTTTGATTCTTAGTCACAATACACCCAAGCTTCATGTACAAAAAATACATAAGGGGAAAAAGATCTGAACAAACATTGCAAGCAATGGGTAACAAAAAAGAGTTTTCTTGTTAAAAAACAGTATTAGTGTCACCTAACACATTTTGGTTCCTCTGATGAGATAAGGACACTACAGAAAACAGGAAGTCAGGATATCCCTAAGATAAATGAGCAGATCGGATTGGCTAAACTCTGGATTCAGCTCATTGCAACTCCCCTAAAGCACTTTTAAAAAGTAATGCTGGGCTGCAGTGATGAAAGTCTGTTTTGTAAATCAGTAGATGCTTTATGAATACTGCAAAAAAACCAGAAAAGAGGAAAAACATTTCATCTGGCAATGGAAGTTTTATAGACATTGGAAGTTTTTGTACTGCAGAGAAATTCAACCTAGTAACTATACAATAATTCTGATAGATATGATCACCATCTCATCAATAATTTGAAACATAGAGCATTTAAATGAAAAGACCCTAGAAATAATTCAACTTCACTATTCTCTTTTGACAAGGGATGCAATTTTACTGTACTAGTTATTTTCCTTTACAAACTAATTTCTCTACTCAATTTTGGGTCATTATCCTTAAGCCTTTTTCATCTTTTGCCATAAATAACTTATTCACCAGAGTGGCTAGCATTGTCTACAAATTAAAATAAAGACATTTGCTCTCAGATCTGATCAACTAGCAGAGCTAGGTTGCTATTACAGCAGGTAGAGCTTGCATGCAGCCAATTTGGTTAGATGCCTAGCATCCCCATGGTCCCTGAGCACAAAGTCAGGAGTAAACTCTGAGCACTGTCAGGTGTGGCCCCAAACCCTTCAAAATTGATCAGCTTATGAAACTGAATTATGCTAGTAGCTATCGTTTTAGTGAGAAATAGTAACATTCTTCTCCTGAAATTGTACATATAAATGTTCCCCAGTTCAGAGCAAGGGTTAGACTGTGATAGAGTTCAAGACTTTTAACAATCTCTGAGGGGATAAGGTAGAACATTTTCAATTTTATAGTTAACTCTTTAAAACACACACAGCATACCTCACACTCTAAAATATGGGTATATATCCTGTCTATGTCTACCCACGGCACAAGAGGAGTAAAGAGGAAAATTAAGGGATCAGTTACCCTCTTATCAAAGTTAAAAATACATGTTAAGATAACCTGTATTATTAATACTTAAAACAATCATGAATAGCTGAATTTCACAAGTTTGTGGGTCCCCCCTTTTTACCTTTCTTGATATAAAAATGTGTACCATATTGATACTAATAATTAAAATTAGGGCTTAAGGTATTTATAAAGCTTTTTTATGGCTGTTCTCCAAAAGGAGCCAGACATACTTAATTAGTGAAACTAAAGACATTATTATACTGTTAGCCACTAATTGAATCTATATTTATATCCTAATGACATATTTATCTCTGTATGCATGCCTATGTAAATTTTATGCTTAAATTTTGTCATAAAACTTTTGTTCATCTGCTGTACTCTGTGTCCATTGCTGGCTAAGTGTTAAAATTTCATTTTTTTTGACCATAAATAAGATAGATATTACCTCCATTGTATATAGGACGAAATCAGGACTCACAGGGAAAACATGGAGGAAAAATCCTTAAAATAGTTAATATTTTAAAATGTACCTATTATGTCCAGCCATAATAGATGGGCTGGACATGTAATGCGGTTTGGAGACAACCGCTGAATTAAAGCCATTACCAACTGGATCCCATGAGATGTCAAAAGATCACGTGGCCGCCCCCTACAAGATGGTCAGACTCCTTGTCAAGACCCTGAAGGAACGGTTTGAGGCTCTTCATATTCGGAATCAACCAGATGCCATTGGGCTACATTGGCACGTGATATGGTCCAATGGAAATGTTACTGGTGCCCGCTCAAGCAAATCGATGAATAACAGGATTCAAGTGATCAAGTTATCAAGTACCTATTATGGTTTGGGTCCCATGTTTACAATATATTTGAGTTTTACGGTTTTGATGAGCCTAAGGGGGTCTGGTCAAAGGTCTTGAACATTCCAGTGGTTTGGTAACTTGTTTGTTTTTAGTGAAGTCAAGTATATATTTTTCATCTATTCAACATTCTCCACAGTGCCTCTTCACAGGCACTGGTGGAGAAAAGGTAGCTCGTAGCTTTAAGAAGCTGTAAGCTAAAGTAACACCACAATTCTCTGAGCTCACAGAAATTGAAGTCTCTTTAATCTGTGACAAGACCACAGCAGCCCCTCTTTAGTATAACTCCAAACCTGCTCTCTCAAGTAGCTCAGAAAATTCCAGATTGGGGATCACACTCAAAAAGACAGGTGTTTCCAACATGAATGCGCTGAGTCATAGAGATGCCTCTTTGCACCAAGTACCTCTTCTCTCTGTCAACGAACCCATGTGGGCTTCTAAAATGGACTTCCAGAGTGATTCTTTTCCTATTTTTCTTCTTTCCTCTTTCTGATACTAAAAAATAGATCAGGAAAAGGAATTAGAGGCATGAATGAACTGAAAAGTATTGTTAGTTTTGTGTGAAGATTCTTTAATGAGATTCTCCTAAATCCCTGAGACTATTTTATACTTGTATAATACAGAGTCTTAAATATCTGCAAATTCTCACTCTTAGAGACTATGTTCCTATCCTGTATGATGGATTTTTCTGGCAGTGGGTAGGTGGGAAGTTATTGCAGACTCTGTGTTGTATTGCTAAGTAATCTAAGCATCTATGTGTAACAAGACCCTGTCCAAACCCCTATTTTTCCAGTTCTGGAACATTCAATAAGTAGTTTTGTCTCTTTAATATTAAGTTCCCCGGGGCAACTTACTAGTTCAGTGGGTAGGACATTTGTCTTGCACGTCCCACCTTAGATAGATCCTGAGCATCCCATATGGTCCTCTGAGCACCGCTAGGAGTAATTCCTGAGTGCAGAGCCAGGAGTAGCCCCTGAGCATTGCCGGGTGTGACCCAAAAAGCAAAAAAATAAAGTTAAGTTCCTCTAACACTATCTTGCAATCTTGTCAAAATTAAAGGTGGTTGATATTTAAATAACCTTTGTTTCTGCTACACAGTAGACACCATACTTCTATTCTACAGGAAAACACTTGTTTGATAATAAAATTCTGCATGATGTCAGTGTCCTTATGGGCTAAATGTGTCCTTCATATTTAGCTGTATAAAAATGTGTGTCATGAGATATTATCAAAAACCGAGGTTATCTGGCTTATTGTCCCTTTCAGGAAAACAGCAGCAACAACTAACACTACTTAGTACTTCCCTGGGAATCATTCTCTAAGTGAAGAAACAATGAACTCCAATTACAGCAACATCCACCTTGGGGAAAAGTGGCCTAAAATCTCACAGAAGCCGGAATTCATCTATGATTTTACATACCTCTGAATAAAATTTAGTCTTACTTCTTTTCATTTCACATACTGTTACAATGTATTCAAAGGAGTATGCCTGCATAGTTATGTACTATCAATTTAAAATTTCATATTATTCCTTTCTGTAGGTCTTCATAGTCTCCTAATTGTGGCAGTCCTGGTTGCATAATAGCCTCATTGACTGCAATTGAACCCATTAGAATATGTACAGAGTTTACAACCAACAATGCTGCTGTAAACAACTTGTTTCATATAACTTGTTTTCAAGAAGTCTAAACAGTGAAATAACTCCAGCCGTCTACCTAATCACAAATTTTTATGTGGCTTATTAAAGTTAAAACTAAAAGGAAGTGTTTTTTTAAGTATTTTATTATACAACCGTGAGATATACAAATAAAAAGATATACAATTAAAAAGTTCATGTTTGGGTTTTGGTCATACAATGTTTCAGCACCCGCCCCTCCACCAGTGCCCATCTCCATACAAATAAAAAGATATACAATTAAAAAGTTCATGTTTGGGTTTTGGTCATACAGTGTTTCAGCACCCGTCCCTCCACCAGTGCCCATCTCCCACCACCAACGTCCCTGGTTCCCTCCCCCTTCCCCAGCCCTGCTCCATGGCAGGTTCTTTATTTCTTTGCCTTTCTCTCTCTTTCTCTTTTCCTTCCCTTCCAGACTATGGATTACAGAACATACATTAAAAGGTTGTCATGTGAATCCTTTTGCCTCTATTTAATGCTCAGTTCTAGGTTGGCATTAGTACCCTTGACTATTATTAGCACCCTGTTCCATTTTCTGTCTTACCTAAACTCTGACTCCCACACGTTTGTGATAATTTCCACCTTTGACAAGACCTCCCGATATATGCTTCACTTGACCTTGGATATTGGTATCATAATATGTACATATATATTTATGCCATGCAAATAAATGCAGTCATTCTGTATCTGTCTCTCTCCTTCTGGCTAATTTCGCTCAACATAATCTTCTCCATGTCCATCCATTTATAGGCAAATTTTATAACTTCATTTTTCCTAACAGCTGCATAGTATTCCATTGTGTAGATGTATCAAAGCTTCTTTATCCAGTCATCGATTTTCGGGCACTCTGGTTGCTTCCAGATTCTGGCTATTGTGAATAATGCTGCTATGAACATAAAAGTAGGGATGGTGTTTCCGCTGCGTATTTTTTTTGGTTTCCCAGGAGTGGTATGGCTGGGTCAAATGGGAGTTCAATTTCTAGTCTTTGGAGGAAAGTCCATATTGTTTTCCAAAGGCACAATTGTGAATGGGAAGTGTTTTTTTAAGGGTAATCCTTTGTCTTATAAAGGAAATTTGTTAACAGTGGAATTCGATGGAAATGTTTTCCCTACAGAAGAGGGTGTGAAGAGACTTTTTTTTTTACTCTATGACCAATTCACTAACAGGACCAACTATTTTATCCAGGAATGGGCAAGTAAGCCACGGCAAACACCTGGGGTTAATGCACAGAGAGGGAGTCTCTGTGTCCCCATGAGCAACAGTTCTTCAAAATGATGCATATAGAACAGCTGTTTTTAATGTATTATTAGCAATGTTGCTTATATAGTAAAATCTAAACTGTGAAGGATTTCCTAATCTTTCCTGCATAGGGAATCTAACTAATTTAATCATTTTCATCATTTGTCTATTTTGGAGTCCCACCTTTAACTATTTAATTTGAAAATATGTCATTTCTTTAGACACCTAAGTTCCTTCAGAACTGCCTCTCATTCAGGATATGGGCATTTCTTTCCATTACATTTCCTGAAAAAATGAATTGCGAGTTAGTGCATTTTTTCATTTATTTGCCATGAGTGTCTGTGTTCTACCTGGCAAAGATGTGCTTGAATTGATTTATGTTCTTTGCTTTCTTTGCTCAGCCCTTTTGCCTCCAGCTTTCTCCATTCATTTGAGGACATGAAGGTTTGATGCAGGTGAACTGGCCTCCTCAAAGACATAGAGCTTGTCACAGATTGCAGAATCTTTCCTATAAAGGTGTATATCAGGTGAAGAGTTGCTAAAAGGAATAGCTGCCCACAGCATCTTATTTCACATTACCCAAAGAGGAAGCTTTTGTCATAAATATCATTCTGAACAGGGAAAACTGCTCTCCCCGGCCAGCAACACACGGCACATGACCTCCATGAATAATTGGAACATTTCCCCACAGATTTCACATGAGTAGTATTCACTTAAGCAACATGATGTTAACTTCACAGGAAAAATCACTCAGAATTTTGTAATAATGCTTGTTATTTTACAGTAGATTATACCTTTGTAATGAGAGTCATTGAATTAGTTTCATAGAATGGACCAGTGAGGGCATCTGAGAGCATTAGACCAATTTTTTCTGTTTTAAAAAATAGAATGCAGAACAGGATCTTAGCACCACAGCTGAAAATATTCTAGAGCTGAGAGTAGTTCAGCATGGAGGCTGCAAATGTGCTATTATAGTTAGGTGGCTGGAAACGTGAAAGGGCAAGTGGGAACTACAAATCCCAGAATTCCAGAACCTGGAAGTGACTAAACCTGAGAAATTTGGAACTTTGTTCTACCTGTAAAAATGGTGGGTGTGGCATTCTGGGCAGAGGCTGCTCTGTAATTCAATTTAATCCTCCCATTGATATTGCATTCAACCAATATCCTGGACTCTCTACACTCTCACAACAGATCCTAACTACCTGAACCACATTGGGCCACTAGACTGGCAAACAGAATCCAGAGAATCATAAAAAGATAATATAACATGGTCAAGTAAGATTCATCCCAGGGATGCAAAGATGGTTCAACATTCACAGGTCCATCAACATAATACATCATATCAAGAAGAGAAAAAATAAAAACTGTATGATAATATTAATAGACATAGTGAAAGCATTTGACAAGATTCAATACTTGTTTATGATAAAAGCTCTCCATAAATGGGAATTAAATATAGTCAAAGCCATCTACCAGAAGCCCACAGAAAACATTATTTTCAATAGAGAAAACTAAAAGCCTTCCCTAAGATACGGACAAAGTTGCCCACTCTCACCACTTTTATTCAATATAGTTCTAGAAGTGCTTGCCATAGCTATCAGGGAATAAAAAGACATTAAGTGAATCCAGATAGGAAAAGAAGTCAAGCTATCACTATTTGCAGGAGACATGATATTATACCTAGAGATTATTATACCTAGAGAACGCTAGGTATAATAATCTGTCTACCAAAAATGCTCTTAGAAATAATAGACAATTAAAATATCAATACCCATAAGTCCATGGCTTTCCTGTGCGCAAATAACAAAATAGAAGAAAGTTATATTTTTAATGAAATAATTAATCATCAGGGAGATGTAAATCAAAACAACAATGAGATATCATCTCACACCGCAGGACTGGCGCATATCTAAAAGAGCAAGAATAGCCTGTGCTGGCACGGATGTTGGGAGAAAGGGACTCTCATTCATTGTTGGTGGGAATACCAACTGGTTCAGCCCTTTTGGAAAATATGGGCATTCCTCCAGAAACTTGATATTGAACTCCCATTTGTCCCAGCAATACCGCTCCTGGGAATATGCCCTGGAGACTGAAAAACACATGGCATAAACACCATCTGCACTTCTATACTCACCCGCAGTACTATTCGCAACACCCTGAATCGGGAAAAAACCTGAGTGCCTGAAAACAGAAGACAGGATAAAGAAATTATGTTACACCTAAATAATGGAAGACTATGCAGCTTTTAGGAAAACAAAGTCAAGAAATTTGCTTACAAATGGATGGATGTGGAGATTACATGTGGAATGAAATTAACTAGAAGAAAAAGGACAGATATAGCATGACTGCATTCATCTGTAGGATATAAAAATATTATGAGACTAATAGCCAAGGCAAGGCAAAACAGGGTCCAGGAGGGCTTGTAAAAGGTTGGAATTTACCCCACGTGTGTGGAGGGTAGAGGTTAGGCAAGACAGAGTTGCTATCAGTCAACCAATCGTAGTTGGAAATGGTAATGCTGAACTGGAACTGCGTATTGAAAGCAAATAAAGGTATATGCATGATAACCCCTCAATATATGTATTGCAAATCACAATATTGCGATTTGTTCAAAAGAAGAGAGAAAGTGGAGTGAGTTAGAGAGAGAGAGAGAGAGAGAGAAAAAGTACCTGCCATAGAGGCAGGTGGGGTGGGAGAGGGAAACAGGGGATGTAGGTGGTGGGAAATGTGCATTGGTTTGCAGTATTGCTGCAACATTGTATGACTAAAGTGATCATGAATGCTTTTGTAATTCTCTATCCCACAGAGCTATAATAAAGAATTTTAAATAAATGGAGTGCATTCTCTCAACATATCTCCATGATTGTAACATAAGAAAGAAACGGCATACAAAAACACACAGCGGAAACACAATCCGCACTTTTATTTTCATAGCAGCACTATTCATAATAGCCAGAACCTGGAAACAACCAGTATGCCCGAGAACTGATGACTGGATAAAGAAACTGTGGTACATCTACACAATGGAATGCTATGCAGCTGTCAGAAAAAATGAAGTTATGAAATTTTCCTATAAATGGATGGATATGGAAAGAATCATGTTGAGTGAAATTAGTCAGAAGGGAAAAGAAGGAAAGAGAGAGACATAGAATGACTGCATTTATTTGCATGACATAAATATACTAGGTGATCTTACCGAAAGTGGAAATTACCACAAGCGTGTGGGAGTCAGAGGTTAGTTTAGATAGAGAAGGGAACATGTGTGAATAAATGTCTAAAGTTCTGATACTAACATAGAACTGAGCATTAAATACAGACAAAAAAATGCAAATGATGGCTTCTAAGTGTACGTGGTGCAACCCACAATGTGTGGGAGAAGGAGGAGAGAGAGAGAGGGGAGGAGGAGAGGAGATAAAGAACCTGCCATTTAGGCAGGATGTGGGAGTGGGGAGGGAATTGGGGACATGGGTGGTGGCTGAGGGGCACTGGTGGAGGCGGGTGCTGGAACACTGTGTGACCAGAACCCCAAGCGTGAACAACATTGTAATTGTATATCTCACGGTGGTATAATAAAATGTTTAAAAAAAAAAAGAAAAACGGCATAACATTGTTGCTTCCCATCTGACATTTGCAGAACACAGAAGACATTTTCCTTCCATGCTGTCAGGAAAAGGAAAACTAAGAGAAAAAAATGTACTATAGGAGGTTTCATATCAAAA